>CM061553.1:200956590-201556590 GCA_030864225.1 Capsicum baccatum var. pendulum
GGAACCTTGCACCATCTTGTGGAGTATTTTATTTAGGTTCTTATTGGCAACTTCAATAGCCCTATTCAACTTTGGCCAATTGCTGACATACTTCCTACATCAATTGGATATTGAGATTCGCAGTATTCTCCGTGATATTTATCTTTGGAGTGCTGAACCGGAAAATGATGTTACATTGAAAAAAATTAACCACTGAGTTCTTAGTCACAAACTTGTAAGTCATTTCTTTCACCTATTTTGTCTAAATAATCAATGGCCACCAAAGTGAACGTATGTCCATTCTACGATTTTTATTTAATTAGTCCAAGTACATCCATTCCCTAGGCCATCTACGAATCTTCTTTTCCAAAGAAAAAAGCCTATGATCATAGATATGTAATTAGAATTTTTATAGAAATTTAGTTAAATGAATATTTTTCTCTTTATGACTATTATTTTTTAATTATTATTTAATGATAATTTTTAATCGTTCTTTGTGATATATTTATTGAGAAAACTTAAAGAGAGAAGATGTAGAAATTTTCCTTCGTATTTCTTTATGTTTCAACTGTACAGAATAGCTACATATTTATACAAGAAGAATTCTTAATGATAAATACATACTCTACAAGATAATTACTAAAAAACTCTCAAGATAAATACAAGGTAAATTATTTTTATGAAGAGTCTTATTTACACCTAAATATGATTTCCTCTGATAGTCAAAAATCAAAAACAATTTGGCCAAGTGTGTAAGTCTCAAACATTGCCTATGTGGGTCAGAGATTGGTCCAAGTGTGATGGGTCTTTCTTTTTCTTCTTCTCTGTCTTTGTAAGAGTGAGATGGATAGTGTCGATGTTTTCATTTTTTCTAGTAACACCCTACTCAAGTTGATGGCCAGAGGTTAGACACTCAACTTGTTCAACAAAAAATGATGAAGAGGACCTGCCAGAGCCTTGGTGAATAAGTCGGCTAATTGAGAAGAAGAAGAAGAAGAAGAAGAAAAAGAAGAAGAAGAATGGACAAATGATTAAAAAAATCAAACCATCATGAAGTTTCTCACAAATAAAATGACAATCAAGTTCAATGTGCTTTGTTCGTTTATGAAAAATAGGATATTTGGTAATGTGAATTACCTCTTGTAACACCCTCGTTTTTTGGTCCTAAAAATGTTTTTGAAATTGTATCCTCACTGCCTTGACTACGACTTACACATATGAGTCGTAAGATGTCTTGAAGGGTCATGTGACCTCAGTCGTAAGGCGTTCAGTGAATGGTTCTTGAGTTGTTGTCCTGAGTACAACTTAGAGATACGAGTCGTAGGGAGTCTTGACGGGTCCTAGGGAACCAATCATAACCAAAACACAAAGTAAGTGGAAAAGTTCTGCTCTAAGTACAAGTGGCTCACCAAGAGTCGTAAGGACTTATTATGAGTCATTGGGTGCAAATCGTAGGGTATCTAGTGCATTGGTTAAACCTTGTTCCCTATCTCGGCATATGATATATATATATATATATAAAATATATATATATATATATATATATATATATGTATATATGTATATATGTATATATGTATATGTATTTGATTATGTGGATTGATTTTGAACTATTGACCATGACATTATATAATCCTTATTCCTGAGTTACATACTAGTTTTCACCCTCACTAACCATCTCCGAACGTTGTTTCCCTACTCGATGCAGGCACTGGAGCTACTTCTACTTTTACTGCATTGAGTTAGGTTGGTCGACTGGCTTTGTTGTGTTGTGGTGAAGTGGTGAGCTTTAATCCCCTGAAAGTCTTAGTCATTTCACCAGCTTTCATTCTTATATTTGAGTTAATAAATCTTTCATTATTAGTAACATTATCATTTTTATTCTCAGTATCATAAGTTAGAGTTGGGGACATGTCCCAACCAAGAATGGTTTTAGTTCTTTGTTTAGAGACTTTGTTTGGATTACTATGGATATTGAGTGATATTGGTCGGTTGTTTGTCTGGTCATCGGTCGTTAGTTGTAGATATGTTTTGACTTTCTTTAATCTTGTTTCATGCTATCTCGTTATATGTTCGAAATTTATCCGACATTGGGGATGTTGTGTTTGGTTTTGTTAAAAGCAGGGGGTGATCTCTGGTCCACGTGGGATTTGAGATACCCTTCACTGTCAAACCTTGATTCAGGTCGTGACACCGCCTAACTGTCACAACTAATAGGTACTATAAAAAATGGAGTGATAGTCAAATCCTGAAAAAGTCGAACAACCCAAGTAATCTCGGCAATAAGACAACACATAGAGTGGTACTCTGCCTCAGTTGAAGAAAGAGCAACAATCAGCTATTTTTTGGATCTCCAAGAGATTGAGCATCCCCCAAGACTTAAGAAGAACCCACTAACAGATCATCGTGAATTAGAATATGCTATCCAATCAGAGTCGGAAAAGTTTTGAATTTGGAAAAAAAGATCTGGAAATAAGAAAAACCCTAAACCTAGATATTTACTTAGGTACTGTAAGGCATGATAAGCAGATTAAAGGTGACCGGGACAAGGATTTTGCTTATACCGACTAAGATGATGGACAGTATAAGCAAGGTCAGGCTTGGTGCTGGTTAGAAAATTTATTTTTCCCAAGATTCATCTATAAAAGGTAGGTTATGTGATGGGTTCACCAGAGGTGGAAGAAAGCTTAAGAGTTGGATGCAAAGGAGTAAACACAACCCGATAATCAAAGCAATCAAACTCAGTGAGGATCTCTAATGTGAATTTTCTCTGGGTAATAATCATCCCCCCATTTTCTCGCACCAATTTCATTCTTAGTAAATAATAAGCTTCTCCCAAATCCTTTATCTTAAATTCAAAAAACAAGAAACACTTGATATCATATATTTTCATTGTATTGTTTCCAATAATTAATATGTCATTGACATATACATCCAAAATAGTGACCAAGTTACAAGTGATTTTGAAGAAAAGAGAGTAGTCATTGATGGAACAACGAAAGCCTTAAGTGGTCAAGGAAGAAGATAATCGAGCAAACCATTGGAGAGAAGTCCGCTTTAGCCCATGCAATGATTTACAAAGTTGACACACATGGTTGGAAGAAGGAGGTGTCAAACCAGGAGGAAATTTCATATATACCTCTTCTCCAAGGTCACCAAGAAGGAACGCATTGTTCACATCAAACTGGTAAATTTTCTAGTCCTTTTTATTGCAATTGATAAAATGCACCTGATTGTAATGATTTTTACTATGGGGTAAAAGGTCTTTGTATAATCTATTCCTTCTTTTTTTATATCTCCACGAATTACCAATCGTGCCTTCAATCATTCCAAAGGACCATCTGATTTCAACTTTACTTTGTATGCCTATTTGCAAGGCAGTGCTTTTATTCTCTGTGGTAACTCGACAATGTCCCAAGTGTTGTTAGAATATAAAGCATCAAATTCATTAGCCATAGCAGTTTTCCAACCATGATGCATCACAGCTTGAGAATAGGATAAAGCCTCAGATATTTGATAAATGGAAGAAACCAAATTCTGATTAGACTGAGTCAACGTTGTAAAAGAGAAGCAATGTAAAAAAAAGGAGAGTTAGGAGAAATCAGAGGGTAGAAACTTCCATAAATATAATATGATAAATACCTTTGTTGTTGAGAAACCCTTTGTGATTGACGTAACAAGTTAATCTATTCCGAAGGAGATGCTACTACTGGAGGATTTATCGAAGAGGCAATAAGGAGAGAATCTGGTGAATGAGAATGTAGAGTAGACTGTAATGAATCATAATTATTAGAAAAATGACAGTGATTTTAGGAAAAAACACCCCATCAGTATCTGGGGTGCAAAACTACTATGGAAATAGTTTGGTCATGGGACTGGAGAAGGAAAAAGGAAAAACATCTTCATTGAAATATTTCTACAAATAGAAATTTGATTGTTTTGTAGGAGTAGAACCTTGTAAACTTTCTTTCCAAAGGGGTACCCTAAAAATATTCTTGGTAAAGATCTCGGGCTAAGTTTATCCCTATTTCTGGAAAAGAGTTAAAACAAAACAAAGACATTCAAAGGGTTTTAGAGAATGATAATTAGGGGTAGTCCTAAATAAAACACGATATGGAGATTTTTATTTAAGGACATGAGATAGGAATCTGTTGATTAAATAAGTCGCAGTAAACAAATAATCTCCCCAAAATCTTTTAGGAGCATTTGAATGAAACAATAGAGCTCTACATATTTCTAAGAGGTATCTATGTTTCTTCTAAGCTATACTATTTTGTTGTGGCATTTCTACACATGTAGTTTGATGCAAAATTCCCTTGGATTGAAAAAATTCTTTTGGATCATGACTTGTCCCTAATTAAAAGGAATTATCTGATCTTATAACCTTAAAATTAGTGAAAAATTACCTTTCAACAAGAGAGAAGAAGTTTTGCAAAGTAGAAAATGCACTAGACTTGGTCGACAGAAGAAAAGTCTATGTATATCTAGAAAAGTCATCCACTATGGTCAAGAAATATCTTTCTCCCTTATAGGTAAGAGTCTTATAGGATCCCCATGTGTTAATGTGGATTAAATCAAAACATTGCTTTGAGATAATAGAGCTTTTGTTAAAATGTGGTTTGGTTTGTCTTGCCATAGAAGAAATCGAACAAAGTAACTCTATTTTTGTCACTTTGATTTAAATTCAGCTATTTTATGTGCTTCATTGTATAAAGGGGAAAGTGCCCTAACCTATTGTTCCATAAAATAGTTGTAGTAGAAACTGAAAACATTGGAATAATTTTATTATTCAGAGTACTAACAGATTCAGTACATATATTGCTCAAAAGGCAAACAGAATAACCCTTTGGATGGTTTGACTTATAAAAAAAGAATTTGACAGAGATTCTAGACTTAAATGCAAAGAAATCAAAACTAAAGAATTCTAAGGAATGGCCTTCATATGGAGTGAGTTATCCTTCATCACATAGGGTCCTGCCACTACATCACTAAGAACCAGGTTCCTCTTCAAAAAAGGGCCTATATGGTACAAGCAGATTTAGAAAATATTAGATCACAGTTAAATTGAGCACTCAATAGTGAAACTGATAGTAAATTATGTTTGAAAATGGGGACATATAGCACATTATGAAGATCAAATTTAGGAGTAAGATATAAACTTCCCACATAATAAACTTTCACCTTGAAGGAATTTGATAGAGTGACTGAAACTGGATAGGAAAGGAATAACATATTGTGCAGTAAGGATTTGTCAAAAGTTATGTGTTGTGATGCTCCAGAATCTATGATTCAATAATGATGAGTAAATTTAGAAAAAGATGAGGTAAAAACATGATACCCATAATGCGTACTAGCAAGATTTACACTAGCAGTGGCCTCTTATTTTTCTGTTGTAGAACCTGTTTGGACAGACTTGAACATTTGAATCAATTTCACACATTGTTCATTGGAGAATCCATGGCCACTGACAAGATCAGTGAGTGATCCTTCCTTGTTGAGGACTTGATCAACAACTATATTAGCTTGATGGTTTCTAAAATTTCTCTTTCTTGATTTGTTAAACTTAAAATAGGCAGGATAACCAACAAGTTTATAGCAATCTTAACCAACAAGTTTATAGCAATCTTCTTTCATAAGCCCGAATTTTTTGTAGTATTTTGATGATAGGCGAATTTACATACCTATATCAATATATTTTGCCCATATTTTAGCCTAGTTTTGAGAACAAATTATATATTTCATGCACTTTTAGTCCTTTTTCCTGTAAATGAGCTAACGAACATGATTAGTAAAGTTTCAGGTATAAATGATGCAAAATTCAGCATTTTATGGCTTACTTGACGCAAAAGAAAGCTCACGAAGAAAGGAAAAGGAGTGTACACGCCTAAGGACCAAAACTGCTGCATGGAAAATCTGTCCCGGGCTAAAACAGTATTTCTGAAGACTTTGGGGACTTACAGACACATAGCTGGATTTGGACAATGATACATTAACCTAGTACAATTGGGTTATGTATTTCATTAGTTTATTTGGATTATGATAATGTTACATTAACCTAGTACATTTGGGTTAAGTATTCCATTAGCCTAGTAGGATTTGGTTATTTGTTTCATTAGCGTAGTAGGAGTAGGATATGGGTATTATAAATACCCTATCATGCAAGAGATTTTTATTCAATCCTCCCTTAGTGGAGAGATACAATCCTCCCTTAGTGGAGAGATACATTCATCTTCTATTCAACAATTAATCTTCTTCCATCCCTCTCTTCTTCCACCACAACAATTCTAATCTACTCTTCTAATCTTTCCATTAATTCTATTTTTCTTCTTCTATTCATCTATTCTTATTTACCGCAACAAGAGAATTGTTACTTTTGCCTTGGAATTGACGCCACACGCCTACCACCTAAGCTACACAAAAATTACTCAATCTTGTGGTATAACAACAATGTCAATCGTGATCTCCTTCGCATTCATGGGTAACTAAACCTCTCTGTTGGGGTTATGGAAGCCGAATGAGTTACTATCTATTGCTGTGAGTTTGTGAGTTCACGACACGTATACTGCTTATATCATTATTCTCTTCATCTTAATCTACATTCTTTGTGGTTGCAAACGCAAGAATACGCCAGTATAACATTTAACTTGTTCGAAAGAAAGGTTATTTGTCTGGAAAAGAGATAGTGTCAAGGTAGTAGGACACCCTTTCCTATTAAAAAGCTAGTGTCGTAACTGGACTAACCTCTTGGAGAATTCGTACCGTTAGACACGCTTTAAGCTCGAAAGAGTTAAAGTGAAATAGTCCTTGTTGAGGTCGAAAGACGCTTGGATTTACCATCGAATACAATTCTCTATAAGCAGTTGCATGTCAAAACTCTACACACTCATAGCCAATAGAGACGTATACCTCAGAAGGTGGACATAACCCCAACGCTTCAATTCTCATTGTTTACAACTCACGTAACAATCTCTCTCTCTTTACTTTATTATTTTCAGCTTTTGTTTACATTACTTGCACGACAAGACTGCCCCCCCTCTTACGAGACTTGCACCAAAAGTTTAGTAATTTTGCTTACTTGTTGGCCAAGCTATTCCCTGTGGGATCGATACCCAACCCAGGTTGGGTTCTATATTTGCTAACGACCGCTTTACACTCCTACGAGAGCTGTAGATTGAGCGTTATCAAAAATTGGCGCCGTTGCCGGGGAATACGAGTGTCAAATAAGTTTGTGATAATTACTAGACCCTTTGGTCAAAGATTCTCGTACATTTACTTTCAATTTTTGTTTTTGTTTACTGCAGGTTTTTATTCAGTGCATGCCCCATACTAGAAGTTCTGGTCAACCGTTATTACCAATCAATCCTGAACCACAACGAATTAGAAGAATGGAAGCACAAGCTGAAATCGACAGGATGGCTGCTCAACACGAGCAAGCAAGATTAGCTGCTCTTGCCGCTGCTCAAGTCCAACAACAAAACATTGAGAATCCTGGGCGAGCAACAAATCCTGACGATAAAGATTTAGGTGATGACGAGTTGATAAACCCAAGGCATGTTGCTGAAACTACAACACCTGCCAACAGAAGAGGTCGACAAGCTCGGTATAGGTATGATCGCCAACCTTTGCAGCCAGCTTTCGACGATGATGATGATGATCTTGATGGTGCCGGAGCCACTGGAGCTATAATTCCACCATCATTAGCGCCCGGAGCCAAGTTCAACATCACAAGCACCATGATTCAGTTATTGCAACTCAAGGGATTATTTGGTGGACTAGCAGGCGACGATCCGAATATGCATCTCATTAACTTTATTTCTACATGCAAGTCTTTTGACAATCCTGGTGTTGGTCAGAATGCTATTCGATTACGTCTATTTCCATTGTCTCTGTATGGGGAGGCAACACTATGGTTGAATGGGCTGACTCCTGATTCAATTACAAATTGGAGGCAATTGAGAGACGCTTTCCTAGAAAGATTCTTTCCGCCATCCAAAAGAGCACAATTGAGAGATGAAATCAGCAACTTTCGTCAGCTTCCCACTGAAGCTCTTCATGAAACATGGGAGAGGTTCAAGACAAAGCTAGCGAGGTGCCCAAACCATCACATGACCAATGTTCACCTAATGGAGATCTTGTATAGAGCCTTGAATTCAATAACTAAACCAGTGGTGGATAATGCAGCTGGAGGATCTTTCATGGACCTCACCTTTGGTCAAGCAAGCAATATGCTAGATCGTATGACGAAACAAAGAAGAGCTTGGCATACCAGGGATTCTGAGGTAGCAAGCCCCACGTTATCTATTGGCATGACTGCAGACCAAAGAAGAAGAGAAGAAGAACGTGATCAAGATATGGCGCATTTGAAAACACAAATGGATCTTCTTACAAAGCATTTATTATTAGGGAAGACCGAAAAAGTGAAAGCTATTGCGTCAAAAGGAAGAGACGAATCTGATTCGGAAGATGAGGCCAACTACTTGAACAATCAGGGGGGTTTCCGCGGGAATGCCTAAGGAAACCAAGGTCGGAACTATTATGATAAATCTGGAAATAAGGACCAAGGTAGTTGGAAGAACAAGAATGAAAAGAGTGGTTTGTACATTCCCCCTGGTAGACGTGACACCACCACATCTAATTCTGGAAGTATGGAAGACATGATGGCTAAATTATTGAAAGGAGTGGAAGAAACGAGCGCGGGAGTTACGGAGGTGATTAATGATTTGTCCTCCATGAAGCAATTAGTTGATTCTCACTCCACTTCTATCAAGCAAATAGAGCAGCAATTGAGCCAACTTTCAGTAGCATTCAATCAAAGAAAGGCTGGCACCTTACCGAGCGATACTGTGCAAAACCCAAGGAATGATAGGTCATGCATGGCCATCACTACCAGAAGTGGTAAGGTGCTGGAAACTTCAGCAAAAGACAAGCAAGTGGTTGACGAAGTTGCGGACAAGGATAACAACGCGAAACGTGAGGAGTCCACGGATGACGTTACTAACGTCACTCCCAACGACGTGCAAACTGAAAAAGTGGAAAAACAGAAGCAAGAGGAGAAGAAAGCCACGGAGAGAACACTTCCATACCCACCACCACCTTTTCTCCAAAGATTGAAGAAGGTGGCGGATGACACTAAGTTCAGCAAATTTATGACTATGTTAAAGCAGCTCACCATCAATGTTCCATTAGTGGAGGCACTTGAACAAATGCCTGGGTATACGAAGTTTATGATAGATCTTTTGACAAAGAAGAGGGCAGCAAGTTATGAGCTGAAGGATGATGTACATCATTGTAGTGCAATTGCTACCCGATCGATAGTTCAGAAGAAGGCCGACCCCGGAGCTTTCACTATTCCTTGCACCGTCGGATCTTTGAACTTTACCAAAGCACTATGTGACTTAGGAGCCAGCATCAACTTGATGCCATTATCGATCTACAAGAAGTTGGGGTTAGGAGATCCTACACCAACTAATATGAGGCTTGTCATGGCGGATAGGTCGGTAAAAAGACCTGTGGGTATCTTGAATGATGTGTTGGTGAAGGTTTCTTCATTCATCTTTCCTACAGACTTCGTTATTCTGGATTGTAAGGAGGATTCTGAAGTTCCCATAATCCTGGGACGTCCTTTCCTTGCAACCGGAAGTGTGCTTATTGACATGAAAGATAATGAGCTTTTGTTTCGAATTAATGACGAAGTAGTACGGTTTGATATATGCAAAGCCATGAAGCATCCCAGCGATATGAATGAGTTATCTGTAGCTGATGTTCATCAAGAGGATATGAAAGCATTATCTATAGAGAAACAACCTACTGTTGAGCCATTGTCTGCTGCGCCACTGAATGTTGAGCATGAGGATAATGAAGATTATGAAGAACTTATGGGTGATCTAACAGAAATAGAGTCTTATACTCCTAAGCAACCGGACTGTGATCTCAAGAATCAACCAACAGCGAAGACTCCCATTGACGAGCCACCAATGCTAGAATCGCAAGAGCTCCCCGATTATCTAAGGTATGTGTTCTTGGAAAGTAGAAATATACTTCCAGAGTGTGCAGATGATTTAAGTGAACAGCACGTAGAGGCTCTCATCTCTTCTCTGAAGAGATACAAGAGAGCTATGGGTTGGACTATTGATGATATAATTGGTGACTCTCCGGAGAAATGTATGAGCCATCTCGAAAAAGATCGCATGACCATAGGTAAGCCTCATTGTCATCTAAATCCTTTCAGAAAATGATCCACCATTTATCTCGATGAAGTCTAAGTACTCGATATTACTATGTCGATCCACGACGATAAATAAGGCGCTAGATGGGAGGCAACCCATCATTTTATCGTTTTATCGTTTATCGTTTTTCCTTTCATTCTAGTACTTGTTTTGTTTTACTAAATGAAAAATCCAAAAATAAGAGTCGTGCCACGACTAAAACTAAGGCGCTTGGTGGGAGGCAACCCATTGTACTAATCGTTTTCATTTGGTTTTGAGCAAAAATAGGTGCAAGAAGTATTCAACGAGGAGATTGATTTCAATTGACGATTTGGACGCATTGTATGGTAAAGTTGGTAAGTTAGGAATAGTGATGCATAAGGCTATGGATTGAGCATCTCTCATGCCCAAATAGGCATCGAGGAAGGCTAGGCCTTGGAAAAACTAGGCCACGAACGATGCACAACCTATCCTATAGCCTAAGGTTTCGGAATCTAGTGTGTTATACACTATGCACCGCCTATTCCTAAGTGTGCTTTTGACTATGCGCCACCTATGCTATGGCATTTGGTCTCAGTATCTCATATGCCATAGACTATGCGGTGCATATGTCTACAAATACCATAGACTATGCGGCGCATATGTCCCATTATGCTATAGACAATGCGCCGCATATGTCATGTCTATGCCAAGCATTATGCGCCGCATATGTGGGATTTTTGTCTCCAAAACCGATTGTAAATGGGTCATAACCCGACCCATTCTCTTCCTATATAAAGGGGACTTAGTTTTACAACACAACTACACTAAAAATTGACCTAAGGGCGCCGCATATACATCCAAATCCTCTCAAAATTTTCTTCTTTTGCTCTTCCAATTCACAAAACCATCCCCAAAAGCTTCAAGCAAGTAAGTGCTCTCTTATTCTTCATTGATTTCTTGTAAGTACAACGTTTCTATGTCTAGTATGAATTGCTAAATCGTATAAGATTGTTGGTGATGTTTATGTGTTTGGATAGTTGATAGAAAATCATGTGAGTGAACATATACGTAGGAAAATCTTGACTTATTTCCGACTTGAATTTGGTTTCAATAGCATTGTTATGGTATTTACGGAATTACTATGGCTATGAACATTGCTTAAGATTGTTGTTTGGATACTTACATGTTAGACTATCCCGGCCATCGGGATAAGACTTATAGTGCCTACCGGCATAAGAGGTTGTGATTGTTGTAAGAATAACTATTCCATGTGGTAACCCCTATGTAGTAGTGTTGTTATATCTACCATGAAAGTAGTCCAATGGCTGCAAGTAAGTGATGCATTGCTGATTTTCTTGTCGAAATATAATCCTAAAATGTATGTCGACGAAATCTGAGTACTCGACCACTTTCACTTCACTGATTTGTGTTAACAAAACTAAGTGTGGGGTGGTACCCCTAATGCTTGTTTATAGATTGTATCGATTGAGATTGTGCTGCCACTAACACTATTTCTAGTCTCAGGTACAATGGCACCTAAAGTGAGGCAAGGCAAGGAGAAGGCTACCACTTCCCAAAAGGGCAAAAAGAGAGGTTGCAAGGACCAAGGATAATCATCCTCAGCACAACTACCCCGTAGAATGTTTGGAATAAAATGGGTTCTTGAGGAGGAAGCCAAAGAATGGTACAGGAACAACAAAGAACGAAAATATGCTCACGTCGACTTGATCAACAAGGAAACCTTAGCAAAGAAGGAGCCGCGTATGTTGGCAAAAATAATGGCATTGAAGCTGGATTTCATCTTCCGCGACATGGGAGAATGCAACCTTGATTTAACAAGAGAGTTTTATGCCAACTGGTCACCGAACACAACAGGCAATGAAGTCAAAATTTGGGGCCAAGTATTACAGCTCACCGCGGATTGGATCAACTTTTTTCTTGGCTTACCTTCGGTCGACACAGCACCATTCAAAGAGCTGTACAGCAGGCCTCCTTATAGAGCAATACGACACACACTTGGTGGAAGCAGATCGATGTCAAGGTGGGGCAGACATAAAAAAACCGGCCGACACAACACCTTCCCCTATGCTCCACTAAATAGGGAAGCAAGAATCTGGATGTGCATTGTCAACTCATGCCTTATTCCTGGGACTCAATACACCAAGATATCAAGATATAGAGTGTGTTTGGTCTATGCTTTGATGACGAATGTCCCTATCAACTTTGGGGCAATAATTCGATCTACCATGAGGAAAGCCAGACTCCACAAAAGGTCCCACTTCACATTTGGAAATTTGTTGACAGCAATCTTGCGGAAGGAAGAATCTCTCTCACGTAACAATCTCTCTCTCTTTACTTTATTATTTTTAGCTTTTGTTTACATTACTTGCACGACAAGACTGCCGCCCCTCTTACGAGACTTGCACCAAAAGTTTAGTAATTTTGCTTACTTGTTGGCCAAGCTATTCCCTGTGGGATCGATACCCAACCCAGGTTGGGTTCTATATTTGCTAACGACCGCTTTACACTCCTACGAGAGCTGTAGATTGAGCATTATCATATTTACAAAATAGTTCATATTCCTTACTTTCAAAGCTCCCAGTTGGTTTAGTTCCCTTGTAATCTCCTGAAATCTTAGTTGGAGTTCATTTTTGTCCAGAGATTATAAGAAAAGATTAGTCAATAGTAAGAGAGTTGTTAGAATGAACTTTCTTTTGAGATTCTTCATGCTAGATTATAGAATAAGTTTGTGCAGTGTTGGGAAGTGGCTTCATTGTCAATATGTGTCCCCTCACCCCAGTAAAAGCATTATTAAGACCTATTAAATTGTATTAACTTCTAATTCTCATTCATTTTAATGTTGTGAGCCTTAGCTCCACAATACAAGAACATTTACACATCATAAAAGTGTTGAGAAGTTTCAATTGGTCCCAAATTCTCTTAAGTTTTGTAAAGTAACTTGCTACATCATTAGTACCTTGATTGATGGTGTTGAGTTCTCTTTACAGCTGGAAGAGCCTTGCTCCATTTGCTTGTCCATATCGCTCCTCAAGTTCAATCTAAAGTTCCCTGGTTGTTTGAGAGTAGAACACACTCTTGGAGATTTCCTTGCTGGGGGAGTTTAGCAACCAAGCAGTGACCATGTCGTTGTATCCATTCCACTGGTCGAGCAATGGTGAGCCTTCGGTAGGATATTTAAAAGTTCTATCAATGAATCCAAGTTTGTTCTTTGATGATAGTGATATGATAACACCTCTACACCAGTTCCCATAAAAAGTTCCATCAAATATGACATTTAATTGAACCATTCCTGGATTATCAGAAAAAGACAAGAAATATAGGTGACACGGATCTATTTGTAAGGAAGCAGCAGTGGTTGAACTTTATCCTGCAATATCTCCTATTACAGTAGAATCGACAATAGTGTTAGTCATGATTTATCAAGGATCAAAAGGCAAGAATGGGAGAAATGGAAAAGAGAGAAAAAAAGGCAAAACCAAAGAAAAAGCGATGAAAAAATATGCTTCTATGAGTATATTCCTAATGATAAATACAAATTCTACAAGATAATTACAAGAAAACTCTAAACATAAATGAAAAATAAATTATTTTTATAAAGAGTCCTATTTACACCTAAATATGATTCCTTCTAGTAGTTAGGAATCAAAAATAATTGTGGTCAAGTGTGTAAGTCTCGAACATTGCCTATGTGGGTCAGAGGTTGGTCCAAGTGTACAAGGCCCAACCAATTTAGTTCAAGATGGGTCTTTCTTTTTCTTCTTCTCTGTCTTTGTAAGAGTGATATTGGTAGTGTCGTTGTTTCCATTTTTTTGGCATCAGTTATTATGCAAGTGAATCTTAATAATATTAGCGAAGAGCTCGAAAAGAATTTGGCACACCTAAATCTTTTTGGCTTTTTAATTTAAATTTTGATATTTGATCAGTGAGATAAAAAAATCATAGTTTTTTCTATAATAAATTAAGTGATAGATAATAAATATATTGGTCCCACCAAATAAAAATTTGTCAATATTTAAATGACAAATAATTAATTGATCCACTTAATCAATTATCGTTTTTATTATAAAATCATTTAAGATGCTAAATATTTTATTTACTAAATTCTTAAATTAACCTACTAATCTATTAGTTGGTTTGTATTTCCAAGATATATAATAGGCCAATTCATATATTGTAAGATCGGTTTATAAACAGACTTTTAAAATAGACATTAATCTTGAATT
Organism: Capsicum baccatum var. pendulum; assembly: GCA_030864225.1. Taxonomy (NCBI): domain Eukaryota; kingdom Viridiplantae; phylum Streptophyta; class Magnoliopsida; order Solanales; family Solanaceae; genus Capsicum; species Capsicum baccatum. The sequence goes on from CM061553.1 coordinate 200,971,001, forward strand.
TTTTTATTTATTTAATTGATATTTTATTTCTTATATTATTTTTATGAATATGCTATAAATAGAGAGAGAGAGAGACAGACAGACAGACATATAGATAGATAGATAGATAGATAGATAGATAGATAGATACAGATATATATAAGAAAAAGACATCATTTTCACCCATACTATACAAGAAAAGTCTAAGCGACACCTAAATTATATAAGTGACCTATTACATACCTTAACTATATAAAAGTGATATTATTACATCCCCGCAACCCCCATTGTGAGGGTCGTGTGTTACACTTATTTTAGGCGCGTTCCGCCTATTAAATAACAAAAGTAAATGGCTAAAAACATTAAGGGAAAAGACATCGTTTCCACCTCAAACTATAGTCAAAAAGTCAAATCCATATCTAATTTATATAAGTGACCTATTAAACATATTAACTATAAAAAAATGATACTTTTTACTGACGTGGTGCTGACGTGGCAGCGCGTGTAAAATACTACACCACATGCAAGTGGTGGTAGCCTGACAAGGTGTAAATAGTTTCACTTTTTTATAGTTTAGGTGTGTAATAGGTCACTGGTATATTTAGGTGAGACTTCGACTTTTTGGGTATAGTTTGAGGTGAAAACGATGTCTTTTCTCATATATATATATATATATATATATATATATAGATAGATAGATAGATAGATAGATAGATAGTAGATAAATAGATCGAATTGTGAAGAAGCAGGCACCTCCTCATCGTCGTGCCTGCTTTCTCACAAGGGCATTTTCATCTTTTTATGTTGTTTCTCTATCGAATGTAAGTTAAGCGTCTTCCATCTTTCCATTCAAAACTTCAAGTGTCAAGCGTTAGATAAAAGTATTTCAATATATTCTCATGTATGGGTGTCGATGCTTCACGATATGCTATTTTTGTTCAAGCTTTTATGTTTGGTATGGGAAGATACCTTCTTCATCTTTTGATTTGCCATCTGTGAGTTTTCTTCAGTGATAATTACTCTAATTTTGTGTTTCAGAGTTTTATTTTGTTTGCTCTTGATCTGTTTGATGGTTTGTCTTAGTGAGATTTGGCCTATTGCCTTACTGATTTTGTGTTTGATAATTACTCTTCATGTTGTTTTGCGATTTAATTATTGATGGTTTTCCTTAGTGCGATTTGGCCAATCAAATCCTTACGGAATTAGGTGTACGGTCAGATATTGAAAGATATATACATTCATGGGGATTACCAAGGACTTTGTTGGGGGGACACACGAGCACAGGTATGCAGTCCTCGATGCCTACACTTACATGATTGAGTCCACAAATCTTGAAAGTAAGATGGAGTTGTATGTTGATGAAAATGGAAGGTTCAAGTACTTTTTTGTATCCTATGGTGCTTGGATTCTTGGTTTTCAACATTTGAGAAAATTCATAACCATCGACGGGACCTTCTTGAGGAAAAAGTATAATGGAGTTTCGCTCGTGGCAGTGGCATAGAATGTGGAGAGTCACATCTTTCCTATCACTTTTTGTGTAACGAAAAAGGAATATGATACCTCGTATGGATATTTTTTAATAAAATGCAAAGTTGCATCAAAGATATCGAAGATTTGTTTTTTTATTTCATATAGGCATCCAAGTATCCCAAAGATGGGTTCAATTTTCTATACTTCAGCTCAGTTTGGTTGTTGCATGAGGCATCTTGGAGATAATATATGAAACAACTTTCACAATGAAAGGGTTGTGACCCTTTTTATAGAGAAGCTAAAGCATATAATAGAGAGGAGTTGCTAGACCATTTCAATCAAATAACGGATATGCATTCTACAGGGACTAGTACTAACGATTGTTCAATTCTAGTTCACAATTTAGATTAATTAATGCAAGAGTAACCAAAAATGAGTTCTGAATATTTGTAAACTAAAATAAAGTAAACAATGTGTAAAATAAAGGACTTGAGACAATCAATGGAGTAAATCCTAGGGTTAAATTACTTTGAACAATCATATTACATTATTGAACTTCATTCGTTAAATCACTTATCTTGGTTGGTGAATCGTAGGATTAATCACATGATCATGGTATCTCGACCTCTAATCGTTTACCTGACTTGGAAATTACAACAACATCATTGACCGGGGATGTTTGCTTGTAAGCAGTTGTAATAGAAATGATGTTTGCTATCATTGACCGGGGATGTAATAAGATAGCAGTTGTAAGCAATGATGTTGGCTTACAAGAACCCTACTTTGCTCATCCCCATATTCTATCTCCCTATTTCCTCTCCCGAGATCTCAAGCATGACAATATATGTATTCTAAGGGTGATCAATCCTCAAAATAAGTAAAACAAGAATAAATAAGCAACCAAATAAGATAAGCAAATTCAACGATAGCAGTCATGTTCTTGGCTTTAACCCCGGAAAGGGAGTTTTTTAGCCACTCATACCCATAAGAATCATCAAATTAATTGTATGAATGAACAAAACCATAAAGAAACTAGAGTTAAAGAATATTAAAACCTAAATAATGTAGCAGAAGCCTCCTCTATAGTCTCCAATACGTCCAAAGATTCCCTATACAATGTGTGTACATGATGTATTTATTGTAGAGTACGAAAAATAAGCCGTATAGGATTAGGCCATGTGACATGGGTATTTGAGCATAGGAGTAGAGGGAGTGGTGTGCCCTTGGAAGCACCGAATTGGAGCCCGCATCGTACGCTATGCTGCATAGGAATTAAGCTCGCATCGCGTGCATATCGCATGCACCTACTAGAATTACACTTCACAAAATTCTCCAAGGAAAATAAGCTTGCCATGGAGAATGTAACACATGCTAATCACCTGCAACTACTAGAATTTTCACTCAAGATATTTGTTATGTGTTCAACGTCCAACATTTTGTCCCATGCCTTGTGACGTTACTTTGCCTTTTCTTGCAAGCTTTTGGTGTTGTTTTTCCTTCAATTTATAGCTTGTTCAACGTCCATATATTCACCAAATAAACTACACAAGAATCCTAAATCATCAAACAACAAGCATTAGAGCTCGAAACAACATAAAATACACAATGATAGAAACACGAGCTTGCTCGCTTAATCTCTAACGTTTTGCTTTGGCTCTTGACTTGACTCGATTATACTTTGCACATTGCAAACAAGTTGTTCCACACATAATTACACAGTAAAACCACTAGGAACTTCTTAAACACATTAGAATCCAACATGAGCGACTATAACAACACCTAGCTCAAGCTAGTAAAACTAGTTTTCTCGTCTAGACTCTAAATGATTGAATTGAACCCAAACTTGTTTGAAAACACTTCAACACATTATAATTACATCCTTGAACACTTACATGCTTTTTTATACCATTATTCACTTATCAAGAACGTGAATTATCCTCAAAATAATACTAAACAAGCTAGAATAGTAACATTAGAGTGCATAAATACACCCAACATCACCACCCCACACATAAAGCCTTGTTCGTGCTTGAACAACTCTTTAATATAAGCATCATAAGTTGAAGAGACTAAACTTTTTCCACATGCAAGACACTCAAGCTAGTACTACAATGACTACACAGAATGCAAGTTTCTATACAAAGCATGTTATGTACAGAATTGATAGTTCAAGAACACAACTTACAAACATCCTAGGCTTAAGAATTGACTCAAAAAGTGGCAAACTCATGCATATTGATAAAACATAGACATCCTATAAATCACCCATATTCATCAAATATATGCCCCTCAAATCAAGAGAGTTACCCAATAGCACTCTCAAAAATGCAATTTACAATAAAATGGGTACAAGAATCAAATTTTGCTCACTCTCACAAAGAATTCACAAGTTGCACTAGATGAACCATAGTTTCCCTTAGTGTAGCACTCCACTAATATCAAAATGTTAAGCTTAGAATCAAATAGGTCTTTTCAGGCTGTAATGCAGGCTAAGGACGGGTAGGAACTATTTTGACTGAATAGTGACTATCTTCCCTAAGCGCTTTAATACATTACTTTTTACATTCAATTCAACTCTAATAACCAAATCACACCATTTTTGTCTACCTCATTTGTTTGTTTTCACCACTATGCACAACTCATTCAATTTGAATAAATTTTTATTATTTTCATTACTCAACTCCCTACCACAACACATAACAATTCTTTGAACACCATTAGCTATTACTTAGGGGCTTCAATTTCAACGTTTTCTTATTTAATTTCATACTTCTCACTTCACTAATTTTAAACTAAATCTCTTAGGAGCTTTGGATCAAATTAAGGTCTATCAAAGAAGGGATTAAGCTGCACATGAGGCTACCAAAGAAAAAGTTAAAGGCTCAATGGGGCTTACCAGGATTATGCACAAAGGTAGGTAATTAAAAAGGTGTAAAACAAGGCCATCTAAGAAATGTAAATATCATCTCCTAAACCCACACTCTTTATTTCACTTTGCACAGACACCTGGAAGGTTCTAAATATCACATGCAAAAAAAGAATATACAAATACCTCACACACACATAGAACATGCTCAATATTAAGTAGGATCATTATAGAATCTTAACCAAATAATAACATGACTTCAAATTAAAGCCAACATGTGCAAGAGTTATAATCATCAGCCTAGGAGTCTTAAAAGTAGTAATTCACACAATCAACATGTTTGTACAACCAAAATACTTGCATCAAGCAATCAAATATAGCACCAACAAGAATATTTCACTTATTACTAACCTAAAAAATTTTAGATTTACCCTAAAAACTTGGAATTTCCTCATCCCATACATAAAATTCTACTTTGTCCTCAAAGTATACTTTAAAAGTAGAGATAGAAATACTCTCAGAGGACTTTAGGCCTAGCTATTAGCATCTTTATACATCAAGAGGGTCCGAGGACCCCACACTCAATCTTCGCCATGATCCTTAGCTCAGGTTTTTTGGTATTCAGACTTCCTATCAACCTGTGACTCAACAAAATGAAAACTACGTGAAGTAAAAAACTAAAACCTAAAAAATAAAACATACCTACTGTAACACCCCGAGATCCCATCCTGAGACATCACACGGTGCTTATGGACTCGAAGGACCACAAGCTAACCCTTTTTTTATATCTGTACCTATACACTGCATAATATCTGAAAAATACGAAAACTTGCCATAAGGTTCAACACATCTATACATACTCAAAACTAAAAACTGAATACTGATACATCCATCTGAAAAGCCTCTAACTGTCTAAACTGTGGAGTTGATGGGACATGTCCCCAACTAACTCCATCAACAGAAAATAAATAAAGTCTGAAACAATAGTAGTAAATTGAGACTCATCCTCGAAAGAAGAGGACTCACTGCTACTGCTGCTAACTGGGACTAAACTGCTGAGGATAAACTGGATCCTGTGCCTCTGAACCTATAGTGTCAAATAAAATACCATAGCGCAAATGCGTCAGTACAAAAATGTACCGCGTATGTAGATGGGGTAGGCTAATGCAAGGGTTCATGCATGCACAATATCTAAACTGATTAATCGTGAAAATACCGCATAAAAACACATATATGAATGCACAAAACATGAACACAATTATCGCAACTCTAGATACTGAAACTCAGATACCACTTTACTGCAGACTGAACTCACTACTGACACTGAAATACTAAATCACTGACTCATCTAATACTGATAACTGAGGATCTGGATGTGGTTACATCAATGACTGAATTCTTAGACTTACTACTTTCGACTGATAGGATTAGAGATCAACCTTTCTAATAGATGATTTTGGAAGCTTCATCAATGATAAGAAATATGCTTATATCTAAATCTAATAACAAGAATACTCAATAGAAATCTGATACTGTGATCAAGCCTGTCTGACAGCATATCTTTGAATATAATATCAAATAACTGTATGTGAGACCAAGTCTATCTGATGGGATGACCTATAAATCGATGGAACTATCTGAGTTCCTCACAATGATAGATGACTGTATCTGACAGTCCTGATTTTTGAAGATTGATTCTGAAATTGAGACTGAATTTGAAACTGAAACTGTGGGAAGTAGTCACTTAATCGATATTCCCCGACCTACCACATGTGGGGTCCAACTTATGCCCCTATTGAAAGGGTGTCATTACCGCACCACTGGAAAAGACAACTCTATGTGACCCTCATCTAGCAAGTCCTCAAACGAGAACGGTAGAGCCCTTATCTAGCAGGTCAACCTACCTCATCTACCCTCATATAGCAGGTATGATGTCTCTCATATACTCTTAAATAATAGGTGTGATGTCTTAACCTACGCTGGCTACATAGTTCTGGAGCACAAGGATTGCTTCTAAGAATTATACCCTCTACTAGTAGGTGAGATCCCATCCTTGAGCTCGCTCGGTGCTAGTTTCTACTCCCAACTGAAAGACTCAGTACTAAATTCTCAACTGAACACTGGCTTAACTGAATCTGACACTGATCATATTAGTCAAAAGGTCTGACTGAGTTATGCTGAGATTACTTAGTTCCGTATCTGATGGAAAAAATATCGAATCATGGTATCTGACTAACGATACAGAGCTTGAATAGATTAATTAAATCGCTTCTGAGATTAGGATTGAATTACTTGAATACTATTAGAACTGAGCTGATTACAGGTCTGAGGCTAGATTACTAGCGGTGCAGAGATTATAGAGATAATTAAGATTACTGAGCTTTATTAAGCTTTGTACTTGTCTGATGATACAGACTTCTATAGTTCACTGAGTTTTGAGAATCATGGATCGATTGGAATTATCGAGAAACTGACATGGGCTCTAGACAACAGCTCTATTTTTGAGTATAAATACCCCCAAGACTCGACAATATAAAAGTAAGACATAATCATTGTTCATCACAAATCATTCATGCATCATCACGGTCATCCATTCATCACTGCAATCATTTATTCATCATTACAATCATTCATGTATTATCACAATCATTAAAGAATTACTTCAAGTAGTTGGGTATCACAACACACTTTCCCTCTCAAGATCCTTAAGACATCGCATTAAGAATTTAGGAAACATAGACCTCTATTCATCATCATATACTAGCCTAGGGAAGACATGTTATTAGGTTATACCCCATTCAATGAGATCTTACATCAAGTACTTCATACCTATATCGGTCTTTTCATGTATTTGGATATCACGTTATTTGGGGGAAACTTCATACTAACACGTCACTATTTACTTACTAACCACTTGACATGTATTAAAAGTTTAGCATATATCAAAGAGCATAAATTCGGGGAATTTACAACCATCATATCTCGACTTGTTCCATTGTTCCCCGGGGTCTTTCAACAACCACTAGACATGACTGATTTTACACCTACTTGGGGATTTCATGCTATCTTGGCACATTTCACTCACTAAGGCATTTTATCAAACACTAGGCAAGCATGGACTAGCTCACAATTTGGAGTTTCCTATTTAACATACTATAGCGGCCCTTATGCTTCACCTAAGCTCTTTATCAAACCTATGGGGAACGTTCTTCACTTATTCAACTATTTCTACACCCAAAAGTCATGAACACATCACCTGGAAAAACAACTTCAAGAGGGTCTATCACAAACATCACATGAATTCCACATACTAGGGTCAAAGCTCATAAATTTTGTAGGCAAGCATAAATCAAAACTCAACAACACATTAAACGTCCATTTCAACTAATACAAATCATTAACAACTCATAAACATAAAACTCTTTTAGTTTTAAAAAGGGTTCTTGAGCTTCTTTGATGAAAGGGACCCGAGAATCAACATCTACATACCTTAACATTTGAAATTGGATGAACTTTAGTGCTTGCAACTTTATCCACACTTTAAATAAATAAATTCTTGAAGCCCACACTATGAGGAAATTGATTCTTGAAGAAACCTCGAAGATTTATGGATGATTTTTGGAAGATTAGGGTTCTTGATTGAAACCCTAGTTATACTCTCTTGAGAGAGTTGAAAAAAAAATGATTGAATGAGGGTTCCTCATATTTATAAAGGCACAAAAAGGCGATAAATGACCAAAATACCCTTGCAAAAACTCCCTTAAATTGCTGAAAAAATATACTTGATGCCATCCGTGACAGGCCATAAGGTTCGTGATAGGCCGTCATGAATGGTCATCACAAAAGGGGTCCAAATTCTTGATTTTTTGCCCAGGGCTGACGTCATCATCAGAAATATCGTCAGAATGTGACGCCGTCATCAAAAAGGGTGTCAGAAACGTGATAGCCCGTCGGAAACGTCATCATCATTTTTCAGCTTGACATGTTGGAGTAAAATGGGCATCACTCTTTGCTTCGATATCGGATTTAGGTAAAATTTGTATCATTGGAAAGATAATTCAAAGATATTTCATTTGATATATAGAAAGCCACCTAGTTCTTCATATACAATAAGTTATGGTCGATTTAAGTTGACCCAAATTTTGATGATCACTAAAACTTGAACGATAGGAAAGTTTTCAACTCATTCATGAGTTAGGGGACCTCTATGTTCTTAATTCATGCTCAAATAGATTGCCATACGATTCAAAGTATTTCATACTTGGGAGGATATTTCTGAAACATTTTGACTCAGATTTTCACTTTACCAAATACGCTCTAAGGCTCAGACTGGAAGAGGATTTTGTGGGGCATTACACCTACTTAACTTGGGTTGCCTCCCAAGAAATGATTTATTTAGTGTTGTGGCACAACTCAACTCAACCTAACCAAATTCCTTTATCCTTTTCCTCACACTTGGAGGCTATTTTCTTATTCGTTTCTAACGTCTTTAGTGTGAACTCTAAAGGTCAATAGCTATAATGTGCCAAAAATAGGTCCCGAGACATTACACGGTGCTCAAGACTATGAGTAGCCTTAAGCTAACCCTGCAAGCCTTCTACTAAATCTGAAGATCATAATAAAGAAAATATAGATACATTTAATCAAAACTAAAATGCAGAATTTTGTATAAGCTAAGATGAAATCATCTGAATATAATCTGAAAATACTAAACTCGAGAGTTTGAATAGTCAATACTAGAAAACTGAATTATAACTAGCAGTCTGACAAGCCTTTACTACTAATAACTAGAGAGCCACTGGGACAAGTCCCCAGCTGAGTCAAACTGACTGGAAAATGTTGAATCAACTACTATAAATAACTAGAAAATCTGAATGACTAGGTCCCCAAACTATGAGGACTCACCAACTGTCGGGATATAGATGAAGATGCTCAAAATCACTCTCACTGCTGAAACTGCCTGAACCTACATTATGAGATAATGTAGCACATAGAAGTATATGTGGATCAGTACTTCTGGATTGTACTGAGTATATGGGGGCGAATACATAAGTAAAATAATATCTCAACATTAGTGTGAATTTGCAAAAGAATCCATGCTAAGTGTAGATGACTTACAACAGCTTAAATGACTGAAAACTAAGAATCATGATCATGAGTAATAAAGCATGTTGTATAAATATAGTGAGTTATAACACTTAGTTCTAAAATTTGTACTTGTGTTCTCTCTTGAAATCATACTGTCTAAGTTTAGAAAGGATTCATTTTTATATCTGTAAACTGAAAGCTGAAATCTAGTAGCTAATGACTTGTATAAAACAATATCTGAATTAAATCGTGACCCTTTAAACTTAGTTCTAAAATCTTTCCTGTTATTCTTTACTCTTTTCTGTAAGTTGTAGGGAGGTTCTTCTAACTGACATAAACCATGTGAGATAACATGGAGTCCAACATCTAGTTTCCTTATGGTAAATCCTCATGCTGGGGAGAGGTGTCATCTTGCCAAGGAGTATAACCTAATCTAACTGATCACATCTGTAACTGTCATCCATATAGAAATGGGAATAATCTAATAATCTACACCTACATTCGCTCATAGTGTTGGGGTATGTGAAATGGGAATAATCTAATAATCTACACCTACGTTCGCTCATAGTGCTGGGGTATGTGAACATACACAACTCGGTGCTAAATATTAATCCCTTTAATTTGAATGCTCATTCTGTAGGAAATCCACTTTAAAACAAGTGTAATGTTTTATAATGAAAACCAACTGTATATCTGTTAATTTAAACTGTAACCGAAACTGTAAAGTGGATTCCATGTCTACGCTAAGATCAAAAGATTAAATCATTGACAAAATTTGATAATAACTGTTCATGGAAAGCTTAAAGCATAGTCATTCTAGAAATATCAACATTCAAACTAGGGCTTAATAACCTATACATCAAATTTATGTCAAATCATAATAAAGTTCATTCTTAATAATAAAAGCATTGAAATTCAATTCTAAATCTGAAAATTTATATTATACGCATGAAAATACAAAAATAGTCATGCAATTAATAATCTAAATCACTTGAAATCTCATAATCTTCAAATAGCAATATTTGGGTATGAATCCTAAATTGAAATTCATGGGTAATCATACAAAATCAAGTAACTTGTAATTAAAAACTAGTTTTGGGCACAAGGATGAAAGAATTATCCTTGTTCATAACCCCACAAACCTTAATTGGTAAAATCGATGAAGAAACTTGAACTTGAATTTCTATTTGTGCTTTTGAAGATGATTTCTTGAATATCTTGAATTTTGGGTTATCTTGAATAAAGAATGGTGGAATTTAGATTTCTTGGGGATTAAGATTTTAGTTCTATTTCTTAGAAAGTAATTTTGATGAGAATATGCATATAATGGTTAGATTAAGATTAATTATATGCTGTTCGCGGAATGGGGCTTGGGAAATTGATGAAATTTCCCTTTAAAAACTTAATTTAGAACTAGAAGTCTTGATTTTGAGCCCCACCACGATGCAGTACAATTACGGTGGCTCACTAGAAAAGGGACGAATGCCATTGTGGGCTCTGGCACGACACAGTGTAATCTCATCACAGGAAAAAGGAAGAGTGTTATTTTCCACTCCACCGTAATGCGGTGTCTGTCAAATTGGGAATTTTGATGCGATACAGGCAAATCGCATTGATCTACTGTAAAGGGAGGAACTGGAACTTCTCCGCGATATGGGCTAATCATGGTGCTCCACTGGAAATCGGACAATTGCAAATTTTTCCTTCACCATGACCCGGTGCTTATCGTGATGCCCTACTGTTTTCACTAAAATTGCCATAACTTCTCAACAGAGTATCGGATTAAGGAAAAATTGGTATCATTGAAAAGCTGACTCAATTATCTACATATTGGTGGGTCTAGAGCTGGAAAATTCTATATGTATCAAGAGTTATATGCTTTTGAAGTTAACCGTTGACACACTAGGAGCTAAACCGACCTAAGAAAAGTATGGGGTATTACAATAGCTTTCTCAACTATAGCCTTTATAGGCTCATCAATCTGCATCATGTCAGGCTTAGGTGGTTGTGGGTTAAGGTGCTCAATGAGGGTGTTCGAAGTGGTCTTTTATGGAATAAACACCACCACCCCATACTTATCCCCTTCAGTCATAGTAATCATACACAAGTCTTTATAGTGAATAGTGTGATAAGCGGTTTGTACACTTTAAAAACCGCCTATTCATATCCAACCTCATTGTGAGTGTGCCTTCTCTAACATCAATTAAAGTTCCTCCTGTCGCTAAAAATGGTCGTCCCAAGATGACTGGTACTCTTTTATCTGCCTGAAAATCTAAAATAATAAAGTTATCAGGAATAATAAATTTACCAGCCTTTATGAAAACATCCTCTATTACTCCTTCAGGATAGGCTATGGTCCCATTTTCCAGTCGTAGTAGCACAAATATCGATCTAGGATTTCCCAAGCCTAATATGTTAAACAAAAATAGGGGCATCAAGTTAGTACTTTCACCTAATCAGTCAGTGCCTGAACCACCTTACGTTGCCAATCTAAATAGGGAGAGTGAACTTCCTAGGGTCCTTAACCTTCTTGGGAATCAGTTGGGTAACCACAATACTACACTCCTCAGTGAGTGTTACCGCCTCCACATTCTGCAGGTTAACTTTGTTAGCAACCATATCTCTCAAGTTCTTGGCATACTTGGGCATTCCCTTCAAAACATCTGAAAGAGGTAAGTTAATGTATAGCTCTCTGAATGTGTCAAAGAACTTTTTGAAGAGCACATTCTCCTTTGACTTTATATGCTTCTGTGGGAATGGTTGTTACAGGATCTTCTTCACTTTTTCAGCAACATTTTCTTTAGAGTACTCCTATTCCTCGACTTTTCAGCAACATGGTCAATTACTTATTTAGGACTCGAATCAACTTCTACCTTTTTAATTTTCTTTAGAGGTTCTCCATGAAGCTCTTTACCACTCCTCAAAGTGATTGCCATAACTTGATTTGGATTTTCAGTATCTCCTGGCAAACCACCTTAAGTCCTGGTATTTAGTGTTTATTGTAACTGCCCCAACAACAACTCTAAGCTTCTTGTGACTGCTTTTTGGTTCTTTACATCTGCTGCTAATTGTGTTTCACTAGTCAGAATCGGTTTCATCATCTCTTCCAAGTTTCTATTTGATTGATTTCCTTGTGCCTGTTGGTGATGAATTTACTGTAGTTTGGCGTTCCATGGCTGATTCATTGACTGAGTCTGCACCTTCATGTTGTAGGCGTTCCCATAATTTTGTCTTTGAGCTTTTCCCACATACATCACACACTCAGGATTGACAGAACACATAGCTGCTGAATAGCCACTGTTACCACAAACTTCACAGCAACCTATATCTTATTAGATTACATTAATCATGGATGCAGTTTGTGTGGCCCCTAATTTCATGTTGTGAGTTGCGTACTCAACTTATTTTGTAATGTAGCAATTTGAGAAAATATTGCAGTAAATGGATCCACTTCCAAAATGAGTCTGAATGCCACTAAGGATTACCCTATGCAACTTGGTACAACATAGTATACAGCTCATTATACGTCATCTCAAGAGCTTGACCACCTACAGCTAAATCTAACAAAATCTTTGTGTTATGGTCATGTGCCTTAATAAAAGTATGAGCTAATACCTCATTGGACTGTTGATGGTGTGGACAGTCCCATAATAGAGCCTTGAAACTCTCCTAAGCATGATAGAAATTTTCATTTGGATTTTGCTTAAAACACACAATCTTACTGTGAAGTCTCGGAGTCTTGCCAGATAGGAAAAATCAAAAGAGGAATCTCCACGCTAAGTGGCCCAATGATGTGATGGAATTTACCGACTCAGCATACCACTTCTTTGCTTCCCCAAACAATGAAAAGGGGAATAGTGTAATCCTTACATAGTCAGTATTCACACTCGTAAGGATGAATGTGTCATTGATTTCCAGAAAATTTTTCAGGTGGACCTATGGATCTTCATGTGAAAGTTCTGTGAACTTTCCACTGCTGATCAGAAGCTACACCATATTCTGTTTGAGCTCAAAATTACCTCCAATTGCTGTTTTTTAAAAAGAGGAGGTCAAATTTATTGGAAGTAGGATTACTTCTCTCCTTCGTTGATAGAAGAGTTGCGCAGATTTGGGTCTTGGTTAAACCAATTCTCGAGCCCTTGCTAGCTTACAACTATGAAAACCTATTTCCTGCAAATACAAAACAAGACTAAATATAAAACACCAAAGTAATCCAAAAATCAAATCTAAAAATGAAATGGTTTCCAATTACAAGTTCCCAGCAACAATGCCAAAAACTTGACAACGCCCAAGCACACACGCAAGTGTACGTGGTCTACCAAGTAATATAATGGCCTTCAAGAAAGTCGAATATCAATCTCACAAAGACTTCTTCTAATGACTGTTCAATTCTAGTTTATAAATTAGATTAATTGATGCAAGAGTAACCGAAAGATAGTTTTAGAAATTTGTAAACTAAAATAAAGTAAACAATGCATAAAATAAAGAATTTGAGACAATCAATGGATTAAAGCCCAGGGTTAAAGCTCTTCAAACAATCATATTACGTTATTAAACGTCATTCGTTAAATCGCTTATCTTGGTTAGTGAATCATAGGATTAATCGCATAATCATAGTATCTCGACCTCTAATAGTTTACCTAACTTGGACATTACAACTACATCATTAAGCGAGCATGTAATAATCCAATTAAGTGCTTAAAGTTATCATCCTACATGTGAATCAACTAAGGTTTCTAGGTACGTCCCTGTCCTAGATGCTAATTCGAATACCTTATTTAATAAAAGAACAAGAGCCTAACTTTGCTCATCCCCACGTTCAATCTCCCTATTCCCTCTCCCAAGATCGTAAGTGTGACAATATATGTATTCTAAGGGTGATAAATCCTCAAAATAAGTAAAACAAGAATAAACAAGCAACCAAATGTGATAAGCGAATCCAACGATAATAGTCATGTTCTTGGTTTTAACCCTAGAAAGGGAGATTTTTAGCCTCTCATACCCATAAGTATCATCAAAATAATTGTATGAATGATCAAAACCATAAAGAAACTAAAATTAAAGAATATTAAAACATAAATAATGTAGCAGTAGACTCCTCTATAGTCTCCAATACGTCCAAAGATTCCCTATACAATGTGTGTACGTGATGTATTTATAGTATAGTACCAATAATAAGCCATGTAAGATTAGGCCATATGACGCGACTATTTGAGAATGGGAGTATAGGGGGTGGTGTACCCTTGGCATCACTGAATTAGAGCCCACATAGCACGTTATACAGCATAGGAATGAAGCCCGCGTCGCGTGCATATCGCATTTACCTACTGGAATTACACTTTACAAAATTCTCTAAGGCAAAGAAGCCTGCCATGGAGAAAGCACCACGTGCTAATCGCCTTCAGCTACTAGAAGTTACACTTAAAATATTTGCTAAGTGTTCAACGTCCAACTTTTTGTCCCATGCTTTGTGGCGTTACTTTGCCTTTTCTCGTAAGCTTTTGGTGTTGTTTTCCCATTAATTTCTAGCTTGTTAAATATCCATATATTCACCAAAATCGATTCCACAAGCATCCTAAATCATCAAAAAACATGCGTTAGAGCTCGAAACAACTAACATTCACAAAGATGAGCAAGAAACATGAGCTAAGACTAGGCTTGCTCGCTTAATCTCAAACATTTTGATTTGGATCTTAACTTGACTCGATTATACTTTGCACATTAAAAACAAGTTGTTCCACATAATTACTCAGTAAAACCACTAGGAACTTATTAAACACATTATAATCCAACATGAGCAACTAGAATAACACCTAGCTCAAGCTAGTAAAACTAGTTTTCTTGTCTAGACTCTAAATGATCGAATTGAACCCAAACTTTTTTGAAAACACTTCAACACATTATAATTACATCCTTGAACACTTACATGCTTATTTATACGATTATTCACTTATAAAGCACGTGAATTATCCTTAAAATAAGACTAAACAAGCTAGAATAGTAACACTAGAGTGCATAAATACACCCAACATCACCACCCCACACATAAAGCCTTATTCACCCTCTAACAACTCTTTAATATAATCATCATAAGTTGAAGAGACTCTACACTTTTTCTACATGCAAGACACTCAAGCTAGTACTACAAGGACTACACAGAATGCAAGTTTCTATACTAAGCATGTTATGTACAAAATTGATAGTTGAAGAACACTACTTACAAACATCCTAGCCTCAAGAACTGACTCAGAAAGTAGCAAACTCATGCATATTGATAAAACAAAGACATCCTATAACTCACCCACATTCATCAAACATATGCCCCTCACATTAAGAGAGTTACCCAATAGCACTCACAAAAATACAATTTATAATAAAATGGGTACAAGAATCAAATTTTGCTCACTCTCACGAAGAATTCACAAGTTGCACTAGATGAACCATAGTTTCCCTTAGTGTAGCACTCCACTAATATCAAAATGTTAAGCTTAGAATCAAATAGGTCTTTTCAGGCTGTAATACAGGCTAAGGACAGGTACGAACTATTTTGACTGAATAGTGACTATCTTTCCTAAGCGCTTTAATACATCACTTTTACATTCAATTCAACTCTAATAACCAAATCACATCATTTTTTTCTACCTCATTCATTTGTTTTCACCACTATGTACAATTCATTCAATTTGAACAAATTTTTATTGTTTTCATTACTCAATTCCCTACCACAACACATAACAATTCTTTGAACACCATTAGCCATTACTTAAGGGCTTTTATTTCAACTTTTCCTTCTTCAATTTCAAACTCTTTCACTAATTTTACACTAAAGATCTTAGGAGCTTTGGATAAAATTAAGGTCTATCAAAGAAGGGATTAAGCTACACATGAGGCTGATAAAGAAAAATCTAAAGGCTCAACGAGGCTTACCAGGATTATGCACAAAGGTAGGTCAAAAAAAAGGTATAAAACAAGGCTATCAAATAAATGCCAATATCTCTCCTAAATCCACACTCTTTATTTCGCTTTGCACACACACCGGGAAAGTTCTAGCTATCACATGCAACAAAGATTATACAAATACCTCACACACATATAAAATATGCTCAACTTTAAGTACGATCATCATAGACTCTAAACAAAACAATAGCATGACATCAAATTAAAGCCAATAAGTGCAAGAGTCATAATCATAAGCCTAGGAGTCTTAAAAGTAGTAATTCTAATAACGCTCAATCTACAGCTCTTGTAAGAGTGTAAAGCGGTCGTTGTCAAATATATAAACCAACTAGGTTGGGTATCGATCCCATAGGGAATAGCCGATCAATAAGTAAGAAAAGATTATTAGACTTTTGGTGAAAGTCTCGTAAAAAGGGAGATTGTAACGTGTAACCAAAATAATCGAGTAAAAACGGAAATTAGCAAAGTAAGAAGAAAGAATGTTTGGTACGATGTTAACCAATGAGAATTGAGAGTTGGGGTTATGTCCACCTTATGAGTTATACGTCTCTATTGGCTATGAGTTATGCGGAATTCAGACATGCATGTGCTTATAGAGAATTGTATTCTATGGTAAATCCAAGCGTCTTTCGACCTAACAAGGACTATTTCACTTTAACTCTTTCGAGCTTAAAGTGTATCTAACGGTACAAATTCTCTAAGAGGTTAATCCAGTTACGGCACTAACTTTTTAACAGGGGTTGGTGCCCTATTACCTTGACATTATCTCTTTTCCAGACATATAACTTTTCTTTCAAACAAGTTAATGCTATACTGGCGTATTCTATGCGTTTTCAACCACAAGAATTTGCATTAAGATGAAGAGAATAATGATATAAGCAGCATACGTGTCGCGAATTCACAAACTCATAGCAATAGATAGTATCTCATACGGCTTCCATAACCCCAACAGAGAAGTTTAGCTACTCATGAGTGCGATGAAACTCACAATAGACATTATTATTATACCACAATAAAGATATCACGTGTAGTATGGTGTGGTATGGCTTTAGGCGTGAACTCCCTCTCAAAGTAGCGTTTCTCTTGTTGTGGAATTTAAGAATTGAATAGATGAATAGAAGAATAAAAAGTAGAATTAATGGAAGAATTAGAAGTAGTAGTGAATTATGAGAATAATGATGTGTCTAAAAACTGCAGCAAAATAGGGTATTTATAATACCCATATCCTATTCCTACTAGGCTACTGCGTACTTATCCTAATCCTAATAAATTACTGCATCATTATCCTAATCCTAATCAGTTACTGATGATCCCCAAAGTCTTGAGAAATGTTGTTTTTGCTCGGGACAGGTTTCCCATGCATCACTTTTAGTCCTAGGCGTCCAAGCTCTCCTTTCCTTCTTTTGTGAAGCTTCCTTTGGCGTCAAGTTATCCATAAAATGCTGAAATCTGCATCATTTATACCTGAAAACTTGCTAATCACGTTTGTTAGCTCACTTACAGGAAAAAGGACTAAAAGTGCATGAGTTATATATTTTGTCCTCAAAACTTAGCTAAAATATGGGTAGATTATAGCACTTTAGGCGTGTAAATACGCCTATCATCAACACCCCACACTTAAAGCTTTGTTCGTCCTCGAACAAAATATCATGTCCTTCTAAACATTTACTTAGGGTTTCACAGTAACAACACAAAATAGTCATCAAGATAGGCATAGCAATCATTAACAAAGAGTAGTTTGCTGATCACTTGTAGAAACAATTCAACCTCTAATATAGACTCGTGATGATGGTTAATTCGTATTCAAAAGTTAAGGCACGGAGAATCATACACAACCACCCAAAACTCATCAACCATGTGTGTCTCACAATATATTGCCCATAATCACTCACAAGTATAGTATATTTATTGAAACATGGGTATATGAGTATCCTTGCTCGCGCTCTCACAAAGAATTCATATGCTGCAACTGATGACCATAGGCTTGCCCTTAGTGTAATGCTCCACTAAATATCAGAATGCTAAGCTTAGGATCAAATAGGTCTTTTACAGGTTGTAATGTAGGCTAAGGGACAGGTAGGACTATTTTGGCCAGAAATAGTGACTATGTTCCTAAGCGCTTTAATACATCACATTATGCCATTAACACTTTCTTTCAAACAACCTTTCGACTTTCTTTTAATCTACCACCTTTTCTCACCTCTTTTGTTTTTCAATTTTGAACAGAATTAACTTTTTATTTTTCTTTTCCTTTTTCTTTTCATAACACACCTCTTATGATAGCAATTATTTTTCATAACAAATTCAAGCACCAATACATTCTAAGGCACTATTCTCACCCAATTTCCTCTTATTTTGTCATATTACTTTACAATTTAAAGCACTTAGGAATTTAGATCAAATTATGGTCTTGAAAAAAATGGATTAGGCTTACATATGAGGTTTTCAAAGAAAATAGGCTAACAGCTCAATGGGGGTTATCTAGGATGATGTCCATGGGTAGATAAAACGAAGGTAAACAATCACAGGTTGCCAAAGAAATGCCTAAATCATCTCCTAACTCAAACTCTTTATTTCGCTTTATATACATACCAGGCAAGTTCTAGCATCAGCCACAAACATAGAATATACAATTATCTCACACACACAAGGCACATGGTTGACTTTATTGGCAGCAATATAGACTCTTGACCCAACGTATGAAGGAATTAAAACTACACAATTATCACAGTGAGTCACACTTAGAGCCTAAACATCTCAATAGTAATGATTTTATCACAGACTCTTGTCATAATACCATGCTGCCTATCAGAACAATTTTATGCAAAGTTTGTAAAAAAAAAATCCTAAAAAAAATTAAAACAAACAAACATAAATAAGCAAAACACACATAAATAAGCAAATGCAGATAAGGAAGTATAGCATGCAAATACCAGCACCCCACACTTAGACAGGACACACTGCCCTCAGTGGAAAATAAATAAGAAGAACCTGGTTAGTCGGAATCCTCCTCTATGTTTGGGGTCATACCCCCTTCGTCGGAATCTTCATTGGAGTCATCATCATCAGAACTCTCCTCCACGTCGGACTCTGGCATTCTGCGATCATCATCGGTTGGCACATCGTCCTCAAGAGGTTCCTCAAAGTACACACCTACTCCACACATCGCCCTTGCATGCTCATTCATTGGGTAGTCATAATCCAGCTGTTGGAGCTCTGCAGCAGTTGGAACACGACCTCTGCTCATCATTGTAAACCGAGTCATGCCATAAAGATGGCGAAAGAAACTCTCATCCTGAGCATGCCTTTCTGCAGTGGTAAGGTTGACGCCATGTGTGGTTTCAGCATCTTTAACCTTTGTGAGGTCAACCTGCTTCGGGTTGTAAGGGATTTTATGATCAGCAGGTTCCTCTTCGATGTCCTCCTTCCTCAATATTGCAGTCAACAGATTGCCAAAGCTGAAGTGGGACCTCTTGTGTAGCCTAGCTTTATGCATTATAGATCGAATAATAGCTCCAATGTTGATAGGGACATTCTTCATCAATGCGTACACCAAGAACACTCTATCTCGTGTTATCTTTGTGTACTGGGTCCCTGGAATTAAGCAAGAGTTGACTATTCGCAGCCATATCCTAGCTTCCCTATTCAAAGGAGCATATGGGAAGGTGTTGTGCCGACCGGTGTCTTTGTGTCTACTCCATCGTGCCATGTATCGTGGTCCGCGTAATATGTGTCTAATAGCCCTGTATGGAGGTCTGTTATACTGCTCCTTGAATGGTGATGGGTCAACAGATGGAAAACCTAGAAAGGAGTTGAAGAACTCCGCATTTAGTTGCAGAACTTGGCCCCGAATCTTTACTTCAGTCCCTGTTGTTTTCGGTGACCAGTTGGCGTAGAATTCTAATGTTAAATCAAGATTGCACTCTCCCATATCTCGAAAGATGAAATCAAGATGTAACACCATTATCTTGGCCAACATATGAGGTTCTTTCTTTGCTAGGCTCTCCTTGTTTATCAACTCCACATGAACATATTTTTTCTCTTTATTGTTCCTATACCATCCCTTTCCTTCCTCCTCGAGGACCCATTTTATTCCGAACATATGGCGAGGTATTTGCTGCGAGGAGGATTCTCCTTGCTCTTTTCATCCTTTTTTCTTGCCTTTTTGTGAAGAGGTTACTTTATCTTTGCCTTGTTTTGCTTTGGGTGCCATTGTACTTGGTTGATGCCTTTGGATGATGTTCTTGCAAAGGTGAAAGAGCAAAAGAAAAATTTTTGAGAGGATTTTGAAACTATAGGCGGCGCTTATGCTAGGTTTGCAATGTGGTTTTGGTCAAAGACTAAGTCTCTTATTTATAGGAGAGGCTTGGGTCGGGTTTTGACCAATTTAAAATCGGATTTGAGACAAGAAGTGACCATAGGCGGCGCCTAAAACTTTGCCTATGCTTGGCATAGGCGGCGCCTTTTGCAAAGCATTGTTAAGCATAGGCGGTGCCTATGCCATGCCATTGTTAGGCATAGGCTGCGCCTTTTGCATAGCATATGAGATTCAGAGACAAAAGGCATTGGCATAGGCGGCGCCTATGCTATGGCATACTTGGGCATGGGCGGCGCCTATGCTATGGCACACTAGATTCCGAGAGCTTAGGCCATAGCATAGGCCTTGCCTTGTTTGTGGCCTAGTTTTACATAGGCCTAGCCTTGTTTATTGCCTATATTTTCATAAGCAATGCCTAATTCATAGCCTTTTGCTTCTTCATTACTAACTTACCACCGTCAACATGCAATACTTCCAAATCAAAATTTGAAACCAATCTCCTCCTTTACACCTCTTGCACCTACATTTACTCAAAAACAACAAAAACGATTAGAACGATGGGTTGCCTCCCATCAAGCGCCTTAGTTTTGGTCATGGCTCGACAAAATCCTAGGAAAACAAAAACAACAAAAACAATTAAAAATGATGGGTTGCCTCCCATCAAGCACTTGATTTATTGTCGCGGCACGACATAGTTACCTCGAGTACTTAGACTTCGTTGAGATAAGTGATGGCCATATAATTTATTGAGTCGAGAGGACCGATATAAGGTTTTACTCTTTGGCCATTCACCTTGAAGACAACACCATTATTGTCTTTCAACTCAACTACTCCAGACGCGTAGACTTGGTTAACTTTGTACGGACCAGACCACTTGGACTTCAACTTACCTGGGAATAGCTTCAATCTGGAATTGAAGAGGAGTACCAAATCATCCTTTTGAAAGTTTCGTTGAGCAATCCACTGATCATGATACTTTTTCATTCGCTCCTTGTATAGGTCTAATCTTTCATAAGCATGTAGACAGAATTCATCCATCTCGTTCAGCTGCTCCAATCTCAGATTCATTGCATCATCCCAATTCAAATTCAATCGCTTCAACGCCCATAATGCTTTATGCTCGAGCTCAATGGGTAAGTGACAAGCCTTCCCATAAACTAGTTGGTAGGAGGACATGCCAATTGGCGTTTTGAATGCAGTCCTATAAGCCCATAGTGCATCGTCCAGCTTCCGAGACCAATCTTTCCTATTAGCATTTACCGTTTTTGCAAGGATTTTCTTGATCTCTCAATTGGAAACCTCTACCTGCCCACTAGTTTGTGGGTGATAAGGTGTGGATACCTTATGTTGTTTGACACCATATTTTGCCAACACGGATTTGAATAGCTTGTTGCAAAAGTGAGATCCTACGTCGCTTATGATAGTACGTGGTACTCCAAAGCGGGAGAAGATATTCTTCTTCAAGAATGCTACAACACGCTTTCCCTCATTGTCGGACAACGCTACTGCTTCAACCTATTTTGAAACATAATCTACAGCGACTAGGATGTATTTCATTCCAAACGAATTTACGAATGGACCCATGAAATCAATACCCCATACATCAAAGAGCTCGACTTCAAGAATTTTTGACATGGGCATCTCATGGTGTTTTGAAATCGCACCTTGTCTCTGACATTTGTCGCATCTTCTCACAAATTCATAGGCATCTCTAAATATCGACAACCAATAATATCCACTGTCCAATACCTTTCTTGTTATCCGATTACCTGCGTATGTCCTCCAACTTGGGAAGTGTGACAGGCTTCCAATATATTAGGCACCTCTACCTGGGATATGCATCGCCGGATAATACCATCCGCGCATCGTCGAAACAAATATGGCTCATCCCAAAAGTAGTGTTTTACATCATGCATAAACTTCCTCTTTTGATGGAAAGATAAATTTGCAGGTACGACATTACTTACCACAAAATTCGCAAAGTCGGCATACCATGGTAACTTTTCCATTATCGTGGCTAAGATCTCCTCATCAGGGAATGCATCATCAATCTCGATTTCAGGCTGCGCCATATTCTCGTTCTCAAGTCTAGATAGATGGTCAGCCACTTGGTTCTTGCAACCCCTTCTATCTTTTACCTCAAAATCAAATTCTTGCAGCAACAATACCCATCAAATTAGCCTCGGCTTTGCGTCCTTCTTCGTCATTAGGTATCTCAGAGCTACATGGTCTGTATGAACGATCACTTTGGTTCCCAACAAGTAAGCACGAAACTTCTCAAAAGCATACACAACCGCTAGGAGCTCTTGTTCTGTGACAGTATAGTTCTTTTGGGCTTCGTTCAGGACCTTGCTCGCATAATAGATAGGATGGAATAACTTTTCCCTTCTCTGGCCAAGTACAGCGCCTAAAGCTACCCACTGGCGTCACACATGACTTCAAACGGTAGGGACCAATCTGGAGCTACCATGATAGGAGCTTCAATTAGCTTCCCTTTGAGGCATTCGAATGCCTTCAAACAATCTTCATTGAAGTTAAACTTTACATCTTTCTCCAGAAGTTTGCATAATGGACTAGCCACTTTGGAGAAGTCTTTGATGAACCGCCGATAGAAACCTGCGTGTCCGAGGAAACTACGAACTCCCTTTACGGAAATTGGAGGTGGTAGCTTCTCGATTACTTCAATTTTAGCTTGATCAACCTCAATTCCTTTTTCGGAGATTTTGTGCCCAAGAACGATGCCTTCCTTAACCATAAAGTGGCACTTCTCCCAATTCAGCACTAGGTTGAATTCTACACATCTTTGCAATGCCATACTCAGGTTTACCCAACACGATTCAAATAAGTCGCCGACAACTGAAAAATCGTCCATGAATACCTCCAAAGTAACTTCAACCATATCAGAAAAGATGGACATCATACAATGCTGAAAGGTGGCTGGTGCATTACATAGCCCGAATGGCATACGTTTAAAGGCAAATGTACCATATGGGCATGTGAACGTTGTCTTCTCTTGGTCTTCGGGGGCAATACAAATCTGATTATAGCCAGAATAACCGTCTAAGAAACAAAACCAGCCTTTTCCCGCTAATCGATCAAGCATTTGGTCCATGAATGGCATTGGAAAGTGATCTTTGAGCGTCCATGAATTCAGCTTTCGGTAGTCCATGCATACTCTCCATCCGGTGATGGGTCTGAGTAGAATAAGCTCATTCTTCTCATTCGCTACTACCGTCATGCCTCCTTTCTTGGGAACACATTGTACCGGGATTACCTATGTACTGTCAGAGATTGGATACACTACCCCTGCATCTAACCACTTAATAATTTCTTTCTTCACCACTTATTACATAGGTGGATTTAGACGCCTTTGATGCTCAATAGTGGGTGTGCAATTTTCTTCAAGCTGAAGCTTGTGTGTACAAATCCCAGGTGGGATACCAATAATATCAGCGATGGTCCAACCAATGGCTCTTATATGCTTCCATAGAATAGCAATGAGAGCTGCAACTTGCTGCTCACCCAAATCTACAGCCACAATGACTGGAAGTGTGTTTTTGCTTCCTAAGAATGCATACTTTAAATGGCTATGCAGCTCTTTCAATTCTAACGTGGGTGGCTCTTCAATAGATGGTTTAGCTGGTGGTGCGGGTCAATTTTTGAGATCAAGGTCTAACTTTTTGGGAGCATGAGGATATGATCCAAATCCTATTATAGCATCAATAGTCTCTTCATAATTTTCAGCATCCTGATGCTCAACATTCATGAGCACAACCTCCAATGGGTCATTAATAATTTGCTCCTCTTCAAGTAATTCTTTCTCATCATCATAGTAAACATCAGCCACTGAGAATACGCTCAGCTCTTTGTGTTGCTTCATTGATTTACACACATCAAAGCGAACTACTTCATCATTTATCCGAAATAAAAGCTCATTAGCTCTTAAATCAATAAGCACACTTCCTGTTGCAAGGAAAGGGCACCCCAAGATTATGGGAACTTCTGAATCTGCCTCACAATCCAAAATAACAAAGTCTGCCAGAAAGATGAATGAAGAAACCTTTACCAATACATCACATAGAATACCAACAGGTCGTTTTACCGACCTATCCGCCATTACGAGCCTCATATTGGTTGGAGTAGGATCACCCAACCCTAACTTTTTGTAAATAGATAATGGCATCAAATTGATGCTAGCTCCTAAATCGCATAATGCCTTGGCAAAATTTAAAGAACTAACTGTGCATGGAATAGTGAAACCACCGGGGTCGGCCTTCTTCTGAACTAGTGATCGGGTAGCAATTGCACTGCAATGATGCACAGTATCTTTCAACTCATAGCTTGCTGCCCGCTTCTTTGTCAAAAGATCTTTCATAAATTTTGCATACCCAGGCATTTGTTCTAGTGCCTTCACCAACGGAACATTTATGGTCAGCTACTTTAACATCGTCATGAATTTGCTGAACCTTGTATCATCCGCAATCTTCTTCAATCTTTGAGGAAAAGGTGGTGGTGGAAGTGGGATTGTTTTCTCCACAGCTTTCTTCTCCTCTTGCTTCCGTATTTTAGTCTTTTTAGGCTGCAATATACTTAGTGTGACGTCATAGACGTCGTGGTTGGCTTCTACTGCGTTTTCTCCATTAGCCTTATCATCGTTGTCCGCTACATCGTCGACCACTTGCTTTTCTTTGGATGAAGTTTCCAGCACCTTACCACTTCGAGTAGTAATAGCCATGCATGATCCATCATTCCTTGGATTTTGCACGGTGTCGCTAGGTAAGGTGCCAGCCTTTCTTTGATTGAGTATTGCCGAAAGTTGGCTCAACTGCTGCTCTATTTGTTTTATTGAAGTGGAATGTGAGTCAACCAATTGCTTCATCGAGTATAAATCATATTACCTCAGTTACTCCCGCGCTGGTTGCCTCTACTCCTTTTAACAGTTTAGCCATCATGTCTTCCATATTTGCAGAACTAGATGCAGTGGCATCACGTCTCCCTGGGGGAATATACAAACCACTCTTGTCATTCTTGTTCTTCCAACTACCTTGGTCCTTGTTTCCAGATTTATCATAATAGTTCCGACCTTGGTTTCCTTGGGTATTGCCTTGGAAACCCCCCTGATTGTTTAAGAATTTGGCCTCTTCTTCCGAATCAAATTCGTCTCTTCCTTTTGACGCAACAGCTTTGACTTTTTTGGTCTTCCCTGATAAGAGATGCTTTGTAAGAAGATCCACTTATGTTTTCATGTGCGCCATATCTTGATCGCGTTCTTCTTTTCTTCTCCTTTGGTCTACAGTCATGCCAATAGATAAAGTGGGCTTGCTACCTCAGATTCCCTGGTATGCCAAGCTCTACTTTGCTTTGTCATCCGGTCTAGCATATTGCTTGCCTGACCAAAGGTGAGGTCCATAAAACATCCTCCAGCCGCATTATCCACCACTGGTTTAGTTATTGAATTCAAGGATCTGTATAGTATCTCCATTAGGTGAACATTGGTCATATGATGGTTTGGGCAACGCATTAGCTTCGTCTTGAACCTCTCCCATGTTTCATGAAGAGCTTCGGTTGGAAGCTGCCGAAAGTTGCTGATTTCATCTCTCAATTGTGCTCTTTTGGATGGCGGAAAGAATCTTTCTAGGAAAGCGTCTTTCAATTGCCTCCAATTAGTGATAGAATCAGGAGTCAACCCATTCAACCATAGTGTTGCCTCCCCAGATAGAGACAATGGAAATAAGCGCAACCGAATTGCATTCTGTTCAACGCCAGGATTGTCGAATGACTTGCATGTAGAAATAAAGTTGATCAGATGCATATTCGGATCATCGCCTGCTAGTCCACCGAATAATCCCTTGAGTTACAATAACTGAATCATGGTGCTTGTAATGTTGAACTTGGCTCCGGGTGCCAATGGTGGAGGAATAATGGCTCCTGTGGCTCCGGCTCCGTCAAGATCATCATCTTCATCGTCGAAAGCTGGTTGTACAGGTCGGCGTTCATGCCTAAACCTTGCTTGATGATCTCTTCTGTTAGCAGGTGTTGCTGTCTCAGCATCACGCCTTAAGTTTAGTAACTCGTCATCACCTACGTCCTCATCGTCAGGATTTGTCGCTCTCCCAGGGTTATCAACATTCTGTTGATGCACTTGAGCGGCTGCTAGAGCAGCTAGTCTCGCTTGATCCTGTTGAGTAGCCATCCTTTCAATTTCGTGTTGTGCCTCCATTCTGCCAATACGTTGTGGTTCAGGATTGATAGGTAATAACGGTTGACTAAAACTTCGAGTATGGGGAATGCACTAAATAAAAACCTGCAGAAAACAAAAACAAAAACTAAAAGTAAAAGTACGAGAATCTTTGACCAACGGGTCTAGTAATTATCACAAACTTAGTTGACAACCGTATTCCCGGGCGACGGCGCCAATTTTTGATAACGCTCAATCTACAGCTCTTGTAAGAGTGAAAAGCGGTCGTTGTCAAATATATAACCCAACTGGTTTGGGTATCGATCCCACAGGGAATAGCCGGTCAATAAGTAAGCAAAGATTATTAGACTTTTGGTGAAAGTCTCGTAAAAAGGGGGGATTGTAACGTGTAACCAAAATAATCGAGTAAAAATGGAAATTAGCAAAGTAAGAAGAAAGAATGTTTGGTACGATGTTAACCAATGAGAATTGAGAGTTGGGGTTATGTCCACCTTATGAGTTATACGTCATTATTAGCTATGAGTTATGCAGAATTCAGACATGCATATGCTTATAAAGAATTGTATTCTATGGTAAATCCAAGCGTCTTTCGACCTAACAAGGACTATTTCACTTTAACTCTTTCGAGCTTAAAGCGTATCTAACGGTACAAATTCTCCAAGAGGTTAATCCAGTTACGGCACTAACTTTTTAACAGGGGTTGGTGCCCTATTACCTTGACATTATCTCTTTTCTAGACATATAACTTTTCTTTCGAACAATTTAATGCTATACTGGCGTATTCTATGTGTTTGCAACCACAAGAATTTGCATTAAGATGAAGAGAATAATGATATAAGCAGCATACGTGTCGCGAATTCACAAACTCATAGCAATAGATAGTATCTCATACGGCTTCCATAACCCCAACAGAGAAGTTTAGCTACTCATGAGTGCGATGGAACTCACAATAGACATTATTATTATACCACAATAAAGATATCACGTGTAGTATGGTATGGTATGGCTTTAGGCGTGAACTCCCTTTCAAAGTAGTGTTTCTCTTGTTGTGGAATTTAAGAATTGAATAGATGAATAGAAGAATAAAAAGTAGAATTAATGGAAGAATTAGAAGTAGTAGTGAATTATGAGAATAATGATGTGTCTAAAAACTGCAGCAAAATAGGGTATTTATAATACCCATATCCTATTCCTACTAGGCTACTGCGTACTTATCCTATTCCTAATAAATTACTGCATCATTATCCTAATCCTAATCAGTTACTGCTGATCCCCAAAGTCTTGAGACATGTTGTTTTTGCCTGGGACAGGTTTCCCATGCATCACTTTTAGTCCTAGGCGTCCAAGCTCTCCTTCCCTTCTTTCGTGAAGCTTCCTTTGGCGTCAAGTTATCCATAAAATGCTGAAATCTGCAGCATTTATACCTGAAAACTTGCTAATCACGTTTGTTAGCTCACTTACAGGAAAAAGGACTAAAAGTGCATGAGTTATATATTTTGTCCTCAAAACTTAGCTAAAATATGGGTAGATTATAGCACTTTAGGCGTGTAAATACGCCTATCATCAAATTCACACAATCAAAATACTTGTACAACCAAAATACTTGCATCAAGCAATCAAATATAGCACCAACAAGAATATTTCACTTATTACTAACCTAAAAAATTTTAGATTTATCCTAAAACTTGGAATTTCCCCACCCCACACTTAAAATTCTAATCTGTCCATAAAGTATACTTTAAAAGTAGATATAGAAATACTCTCAGAGAACTTCAGACCTAGCTATTAGCATCTGTATACATCAAGAGGGTCTGGGGACCGCACAGTCAGTCTTCGCCATGCTTCTTAGCTCAAGTTTTTCAATACCCAGACATCCTATCAACTTGTGACTCAACAAAATGAAAACTACATGAAGTAAAATACTAAAAACTAAAAAATAAAACATACATACTTAACTTGGGTTGCCTCCCAAGCATCCCTTGATGTAGTGTCATGGCACGACCCAACTCAACTTAACCAAATTCCTTCATTCTTTTTCTCATACTTGGAGGCTATCTTCTTATCTGTTTCTGACCTCTTGAGTGTGAACTCTCAAGGTCAATAGCTGTAACGTGCCAAAAATGGGTCACGATGCTCAAGACTATGAGTAGCCTTAAGCTAACTCTATAATCCTTCTACTAAATCTGAAGCTCATAATAAATAAAATATAGATAAATATAATCAAAAATAAAATGCGAAATTCTGTATGAGCTAAGATGAAATCATCTGAACATAATCTGAAAATATTAAAATCAAGAGTCTGAATAGTCAATACTGGAAAACTGAATCATAACTAGCAGTCTGACAAGCCTGTACTACTAATAACTAGAGAGCCACTGGGACAAGTCCCCAACTGAGTCAAATTGACTAGAAAATGTTAATCAACTACTGTAAATAACTAGACAATCTGAATGAGTAGGTCCCCAAACTATGAGGACTCACCAACTATCGGAATATAGATGGAGATGCTCGAAATCACTCTCACTACTGAAACTGAGCACCTAAATTGTACTGAGTATATGGGGGTGAATACATAAGTAAAACAATATCTCAACATTAGTGTAAATTTGCAAAAGAATGCATGCTAAGTGTAGATGACTCACAATATCTTGAATAACTAAAAACTAAGAATCATGATCATCAGTAATAAAGCATGTTGCATAAATCTAGTGAGTCATAACACTTAGTGCTAAAAGTTGTACTTGTGTTTTATCTTTAAATCATACTGTCTAAGTGTAGAAAGGACTCACTTTTATATATGTAAACTGAAAGCTGAAATCTAGTTGCTAATGACTTATATAAAACAATATCTGAATAAAATCGTGACCCTTTACACTTAGTTCAAAAAGTTTTCCTGTTATTCTTAACTCTTTTTTGTAAGTTGTAGGGAAGTTCTTTTAACCAACATAAACCGTGTGAGCTAACTTATAGTCCAACGTCTAGTTTCCTTATGGGAAAACCTTACGTTTGAGAGAGGTGTCATACTTTTGTCAAGGAGTATAACCTAATTTAACTAATCACATCTGTAACTGTCATCCATATAGAAGTGGTAATAATCTAATAATCTATACCTACGTTGTATCATTGTTCTGGGATATGTGAACATACCCAACTCGGTGTTAAATACTATTTCCTTTAATCTGTATGCTCATTTTGCAGGAAATCCACTTTAAAACTAGTGTAATGGTTTATAATGAAAACCAACTGTATATCTACTAATTTAAACTATAACCAAAATTGTAAAGTGGATTTCATGTCTAAGCTAAGATCAAAAGATTAAATCTTTATCAAAATTTGAAAATAACTATTCATGGGATGCTTAAAGCATAGTCATTCTTGAAATATCAACATTCAAACTAGGGCTTCGTAACCCATGCATCAAATTCATGTCAAATCATAATAAAGTTCATGCTTAATAATAAAAGCATTGAAATTTAATTCTAAATTTGGAAATTAGTATTATACGTATGAAAATACGAAAATAACCATGCAATTCATAATCTAAATCACTTAAAATCTCACAATCTTCAAATAGCAATATTTGGGTATGAACCCTAAATTGAAATTCATGGGTAATCATACAAAATCAAGTAACTTGTAATTAAAAACTAGTTTTGGGCACAAGGATGAAAGAATTATCCTTGCTCATAACCCCACATACCTTAATTGATGAAATTGATGAAGAAACTTGAACTTGAATTCTTGTTTATGCTTTTGAAGATGATTTCTTGAATATCTTGAATTGGGAATCTTGAAATTTGGGTTATCTTGGATAAAGAATGGTGGAATTTGGATTTCTTGGGGATTAAGATTTGAGTTCTAGGGTTTTCTTAGAGAGTAAGTTTGTTGAGAATATACATATAATGGTTAGATTAGGATTAATTATCTGTTGTTCATGGATTGGGGCTTGGGAAAATGATGAAATTTCCCTTTAAAAAATTAATTCGAAACTGGAAGTCTCAAATTTGATCCCCACCGCGACATGGTACAATTATGGTGGCTCATTAAAGAAGGGACGAATGCCATTTTGGGCTCTGGCGTAACACAGTGTAATCGTGTTGTGTCACTGAAAAAAGGACGAGTGTTATTTTTCACCACACCACAACGCGATGTCTTTTCAATTGGGAATTTTGACGCGATACAGGCAAATCATGTTGATCTACTATAAAGGGGGGAACTGGAACCTCTCCGCGATGCGGGATAATCGTGGTGCTCCATTGGAAATTGGAAAATGTGAATTTGTCCTTCACCGTGATGTGGTGCTTATCGTGATGCCCTACTATTTTCACTAAAATTGCCATAACTTCTCAACCGAGTATCGGATTAAGGCAAAATTGGTATCATTGAAAAGTTAACTTAATTATCTGCACATTGGTGGATCTAGAGCTGGAGAATTCTATAAATATCAAGAGTTATATGCTTTTGAAGTTAACCCTTGACACACTAGGAGCTAAACCAACCTAAGAAAAGTATGGGGTATTACAATAGTTTTCTAAACTATAGCCTTTATAGGCTCATCAATCTTCATCATGTCAGGCTTAGGTGGTTATGGCTTAAGGTGCTCAATGACGGTGTCTGAAGAGGTTTTTTTTGGAATAGACACCACCACCCTACACTTATCCCCTTCAGTCACAGTAATCATACACAAGTCTTTGTAGTGAGATAGTGTGTTAAGCAATTTGTACACTTTAAAAACTGTTACTTCATCCTCCAACCTCATTGTGAGTGTGCCTTCTCTCACAATTAAAGTTCCTCATGTCCCTAAAAATAGATGTCCCAAGATGACTGGTACTCTTTTATCTGCCTGAAAATCTAAATAATAAAGTTAATAGGAATAATAAATTTACCAACCTTTATGAGAACATCCTCTATTACTCTTTTAGGACGGGATATGGTCCCATTTTCCAGTCATAGTAGCGCAGAGATTAGTCTAGTCTTTCCCAAGCCCAATGTGTTGAATAAAGAAAAGGGCATTGAGTTAATACTTTTCCCTGAATCAGTCAGTGCCTAAACACCTTGTTGTTTCCAATCTGATTAGGGAGAGTGTACTTCCAAGGGTCCTTAAGCTTTTTGGGCATCTTTTGGGTAAACACAAAACTACACTCCTCAGTGAGTGTTACCGCCTCCACAGGTTAACTTTGTTAGCAACCATATCTCTCAAGTACTTAGCATACTTGGGCATTTCCTTTAAAACATTTAAAAGAGGTAAGCTAATGTATAGCTCTCTGAAGGTGTCAAAGAACTTATTGAAGAATGCATCCTCCTTTGACTTTATATGCTTCTGTGGGAAAGGTAGCTACAGGATCTTCCTCACTTTTTAAGAAAATTTTTATTTAGAGAACTCCTACTTCCTTGACTTTTCAGCAACTTGGTCAATTACCAGTTTAGGACTCGAATCAGCATCTACCTCATTAGTTTTCTTTAGAGGTTCTCCATGAAGCTCTTTACCACTCCTCAAAGTAATTGCCATAACTTGTTTTGCATTTTCAGTATCTCCTGGCAAACCACCTTAAGGACTGGTATTTAGTGTCTGTTGTAACTGCCCCAACAGCAACTCTAAGCTTCTTGTGGCCGTTTTTTTGGTTCTTTGCATCTGCAGCCTATTGTGTTTCATTAGTCCGAATCGATTTCATCATCTCTTCCAAGTTGCTAGTTGACTGATTTTCTTGTGCCTGTGGGTGCTGAATTTGCTGCAGTTAGGCATTCCATGGCTGATTCAGTGAGTGAGTCTGCCACTTTATGTTGTAGGCATTCCCATAATTTTGTCTTTGAGCATTTCCTGTATACATCACAGACTCAGGATTGGCAGCACACATAGCCACTGAATAGCAACTGTTACCACAAACTTCACACCACCTATAGTTTATTATATTACATTAACCGTGGATGCAGGTTGTGTAGAACCCAATTTTATATTGTTGAGATGCGTAGTCAACTGAATTTTTAATACAACAATTTGAGCAATTGTTGCAGTAAATGGATCCATTTCCAAAGCACCAGTAACCTTTTTGTAGCATTCCTTGAGTCTGAATGCCACTAAGGATTACCTTGTGCAATTCGGTACAACATAGTATACAACTCATCATACGTAATCTCAAGATCTTGACCACCTACAACTGAATCTAATAAAATCTTTGTGTTATGGTCATGTGCCTCAATAAAAGTATAATCTAATACCTCATTGGACTGTTGATGGTATGGACAGTCTTATTATAGAGCCTTTAAACTTTCCCAAGAATGATATAAATTTTCATTTGGCTTCCACTTGAAGCACACAATCTTACTGCAAAGTCTCGAAGTCTTGCCAGATAGGAAAAATCAGAAGAGGGATCTCCGCACTAAGTGGTCCCATAATGTGATTGAATTTTCTAACTCAGCATACCACTTCATTACTACCCCAAATAGTGAAAAAAGGAATAGTGTCAGCCTCACATAGTCAGCATTCACATTCATAAGGATGAATTTGTCACTGATTTCTAGAAAATTTTGCAGGTGGACCTATGGATATTTATGTGAAAGCCCTGTGAACTGTCCACTGCTAATCAAAAGTTGAACCATATTCTGTTTGAGCTCAAAATTACCTCCAGCATCTGGTTTTTGAAAAAAGAAGGTCAAATTTATTGGAAGTGGGACTGCCACTTCTCTAAATGTCCTGCGGCCTACATGTTCATCAGCCATAAGAGCAGTATTATCTTGATCTTCTTCGATTTATGGAATACAGGGGAGAAGGATTGCTTCTCTCCTTCATTTATGGAAGAGTTGCTCAGATTCGGGTCTTGGTTAAACCAATTCTCAAGCCCCTTTCCATCTTACAACTTTGAAATCTTGTTTCCGACAAATACAAAGCAAGACCAAACGTAAAACACCAAAGTAATCCAAAAATCAACTATAAAAATAAAATGGTTGCCAGATTACAAGTTCCCAGCAATGACGCCAAAAACTTGACAATGCCCAAGCACACACGCAAGTGTACGTGGTGTACCAAGTAATATAGTGGCCTTCAAGAAAGCCGAATATCAATTTCACAGGGACTTGTTCTATCGAATATTCAATTCTAGTTTACAATTTAGATTAATTGAGGCAAGAGTAACCAAAAGAGAGTTTTAGATATTTGTAAACTAAAATAAAGTAAACAATGCGTAAAATAAAGGACTTCAGACAATCAATGGAGTAAAGTCCGGGGTTAAAGAACTTTGAGTAATCATATTATGTTATTGAACTTCATTCATTAAATCACTTATCTTGGTTTTTGATTCGTAGTGTTAATCGTACGATCATGGTCTCCCGACCGCTAATCGTTTACCTAACTTATACATTACAACTATATCGTTGAGCGGGGATGTAATAATTTAATTAAGTGCTTAAAGTTGTCATCCTACATGTAAATCAAGTAAGGCTTCTAGGTACATCCCTGTCCTAGACGCTAATTCGAATTCCTTATTTCATAAAAGAATAAGAACCCTACTTTGCTCATCTCACATTCTTTCCCCATATTCCCTCTCCTGAGATTGCAAGGTTGATAATATACGTATTTGAAGGATGATAAATCATCAAAATATGTAAAACAGGAATAAGCAGACAACCAAATAAGATAAGAAAATCCAACAAAATTAATTCCAAACGATAGTAGTCATGTTCTTGGCTTTAACCCCAGAAAAAGAGTTTTTTAGCCACTCATAGCCATAATCATCATCCAAATAATTGTATGAATGATAAAAGCCATAAAGAAACAAAAATTAAAGAATATTAAAACCTAAATAATGTAGCAGTCGTCTCCTCTTTAGTCTTCAATATGTCCAAAGATTCCCTATACAATGTGTGTACGTGATGTATTTATAGTAGAGTGCCAATCATAAGATGTGTAGGATTAGGCCATGAGACATGGGTATTTAAGCATGGGAGTATAGGGGGATGCACGCCCTTGGAATCACCGAATTGGAGCCCGCATCGTACACTATGTTGCATAGTAATGAAACCTGCGTCGCGTGCATATCGCATGCACCTACTGGAATTACACTTCACAAAATTCTCTAAGGAAAAGAAGACTGTCATGGAGAATGAATCGTGAGATAATCACCTTAAGCTACTGGAATTTTCCCTCAAAATATTTTCTAAGTGTTCAACGTCGAACTTTTTGTCCTATGCCTTGTGATGTTACTTTGCCTTTTCTTGCAAGCTTTTGGTGTTGTTTTCCCTTTAATTTCCAGCTTTTTCAACACACATATATTCACCAAAATAAACTATACAAGCACCCTACATCATCAAACAACAATAATTAGAGTTCAAATCAACATAACATTCAAAACGATGAACAAGAAACACGAACTAAGACTAGGCTTGCTCGCTTAATCTCTAACGTTTTGCTTTGTCTCTTGACTTGACTCGATTACACTTTGCACATTACAAATAGGTTGTTCGACATATAATTACACAATAAAACCACTAGGAACTTATTCAACACATTATAATCCAACACGAGAGACTAGAATAACATGTAGCTCAAGCTAGTAAAACTAGTTTTCTCGTCTAGACTCTAAATGATCGAATTGAACCCAAACTTGTTTGAAAACACTTCATCACATTATAATTACATCCTTGAACACTTACATAATTGTTTATATCATTATTCACTTATTAAATACATGAATTATCCTCAAAATAAAACTAAACAATCTAGAATAGTAACACTAGAGTGAATAAATACACCTAACATCATTATTGCAATAGATAGTCCATCTGTTGCATCAGATATCCCATCTGTCGCAACAGATTTACCATTTGTTGCAACAAATGGTCTATATGTGCAACAAATGAGACATTCATTTCAACATATGGATTATCTAATGCGACAGATGAACCATCTGTTGGAGGAGATATTTTGATTTCTTCTAACAGCTGATTCATCAGTTGCAACAGATGGGGAATTTGATTCGTCGGCTGTTTTAAATGTGTTAGATAAAAAGTCACGACTGTTCACCTCTTTTTTAATAATCATCATATAGCTTAATTAATCCAAATTGGTGACTATTTTATTATATAAATTAAAAATAGCTTTAAAAATAAAAAAGGTGAAAAGTCATGACTTGTCGCTTATTTAATATTAACATTAGTTATTAAAATTAAATAACTATTTTTTTACGGATTATAAATTATTTTTATTATTTATTTATGAACCATTTTTCATATTAAATAATAAGAAAGTCATGACCTTTTACTCTTTCAATAACAATGACTCGTTTTTTATTAATAACCATTTTATCATTCTTTCCAACAGATGGACCATCTGTTGCAACATATTGGTCATTTGTTGGTTGCATGCAATCTAGATTGATGAACTGTACTGGTTCTTCCAGCCATTATTCATCTATTGCAACACATGAGTAATCTGCTGAAAATATTTTTTGTAGTCTATCGTATTTAGTTCTAATTTTACCTCTTTTTATTGAACAAAGTTCATATCAAACAACAAAACAAGTTTACTATTGCAACGATCATGGTGCATTATATACGTAGCATTTTTTTTCCTTAATGGGCATGTAGTACTCTGATATTGATGATGGTTACCCTTTAAGCCTCCGTAGTCTTGTACATCACTTCACGATGGGAAGTAAAGATTAAACATTGTATGACATTGATGGGGTAGGAAAAATAAGGAGCGTGAATATGGATGGATCCACTTTCATGCATAGGATTTATGTATTATTAATCAGGTTATTGTGATAAACACACATAAAGTACAATGATTTAATTAAATGCATTTTTTCACCAATTAGAAGTTGATCATTCAAACAAGATCCTGCATTTTACAGTTAAGTTTGATAGGTACGAACGAATAAGGCCGAAGGGTTCCAAAAAGGTGGTGTCGATACACTATTACAATTTAATGGCAGTTTTACACATATTTATGTGTCAAGTTCTGAGAAGGGATCAATATTGATGGCATTATAGAGGTGTAATAGTGATTGGACTAATTTTAATGGTGCAATGGACTTCGAGAAGGCCTTTGAAGCCTCCTAGTATAGAAAACAAGAATGGAAAGCCAATAGATATTCCCCTAATCCATACTTATATAGATGGGTTGCTCGAGGAGACTATTATATAGTAGAAGGTGCTTGGGAGAATACATGTGCAGTAAAAGAGAGGTGGAGAAGACCATATATCAACTCAGATCTTGTTAAAAAGGAAGCACTAGGGATCAAGCAAGGAACTTCTAGCCAATCTGGCTAATGAAATTGACATAAAAGATTAAAAAAATTTGAATAAGCTACAAATGTGAAATTGTATCCAAAAATTAAAATCCCTTGGTCGTCGTTGAAAAGAAAAATGGTGACTGAAGCTGAACACTTTGCTAGGGAACTGCAACTAGTTAGCATGGCCTGGAATGTTGATTCACAAAGAACAGGATTAGAACTCCAAGAAAACAGCTTGGCGAGCATTGAGGATTGGAAAGATGGTCAGTCAAGAACGGTACTTAAACCAAGAACTTCTGAAGTAAAAATAAAGAAAGCCAAGGCATTAATTTTTGAAGTCTAAATTGCATCCCATGACTTCTAAATGTGGTTCTGATCAGGTCAATGGCAGTAGAAACAAAAAGGCCTGAAGTTGGGGAAAAATCCCATGCCTTTTTATTTCCACCGCCTTTGACCTTACCAGAACCTCAAGCAAATAGTGTAGGATGCAAGTTTAACTTCATAAATTGCCACCTTAGGTTTATCCCTTATTTTTTACTTCAAAAGTTGTTGGTTTAAATTACGTTTCTAACTGAGCAACTTACCATCCCTCATATGCTCTCTAAGTTGCTTCATTTGAGTTCCACTTCTGTGCTTTGTTAGTCATCATTTAGGCTATGCTAACTAGTGATCGTTACCTAGCAAAGTGTCCAGATCTAGTCTACTTCACCATTTTTATTTTCTATAATGACTAACGGATTTTAATATTTGGATACACTTTTATTTTTTTAGCTCATTTAGTTTTTCATTTTTCATGTCAATTTCATCGACTAGATTCACTACACATTTCTTGGTACTCTATATTCCATGTTTAATAAGGTCCGAGTTGATATATGTTCTTCAGCACCTCCACCTTTCCTCGCAGATATTCTCCCAAGCACCTTCTGTTGTATAATCGTCACCCCAAGCAACCCAGCTGTAAAAATTTGGATTAGGGCAAAAACTATATTGATTTCTATTTTTGTTTGTTATAGTGCGAGGCTTCGGAGGCCTTTCAAAAGTCCATTGAACCCTTAAAATCATTCCAATCACTATTGAATATTTACACTATTACCAAAAACTTAAACCCTTCTCCAAACTTGAAACATAAACATTAGCAAAATCTTTATTAAATTGTAACAGGGTATCGACACCACCTATTGGTCACTCGGCCTTATCAGTTCGAACTTAACAATCTTAATTGTAAAATGCAATATCTTTTTTGAATGATTGATGCCTAATAGGTGAAGAACAACATTCACAAAATCTGTGTACTCTATGCGTGTTTTCACGATAGGTTGATCAGTAATACATACCTCCCACATATGAAGTGGTTCCATCTGCAAGCAACTTATTCCTCTGAACCCATCTTTACTCTAGCCTTTAATGTTGGTCAAGAAAAGATTGATCCACTTTCACATCCTTTTATCTTCAAACAAGAGAATAACTATTAATGTCAAACAAGAGAAAAATAAAAGAACAGTATAATTGATGTTGGTCTAATTTTAAAAAAAGAGTGACACAAAATTGAATGAATACAATGCATTACAATAAGCGTTCCAATAGATGACCCATCTATTGCAACATATTCTCTATCTGTTCAATAGATGCCTCATCTGTTACAATAAGTGACACATCTCTGGTAACAGATGGATGATATGTTGCAATAGATGGGTCATCTATTAGAATAAATCAAACTAACCTTGCTACTGGTTTGATTTCTTTCAACAGTTACTCCATCTGTTCCAACAACTAATTTATCAGTTGAAACAGTTGGGGAATCTATTGTAACACCACAACTACAACAACAACATTAACAACAAAGAAATAATACCATCAATAACACAAAAACCACATGTTCAAACACCATCAACAACACAAACACCACATGTACCAACAACACCAACACTACCAATAACATCAACAACAACATCAACTATAATGAAAAAAACAAAAGATATAAAAAAATGATACTACCAACAAGGTTTTTTAAGTTCTCCCAATAGATGACTTTTTTTTTGCATATTTTAATAAAAATAATAATTCATTCATTTAAGACTTAAAAGTCACCTTTCCTTTAATTTTTTCAATAAATAGGATATGCATAATGGTTAAATAAATAAAAATAATAGATGTAAATATTTAATTTAAATAACATACAAAGAAGAAAATGATAAGAAAAGAGAAATAGTTAACCATATCTGCAATGTCAAAAAAGCAAAGGGATCAAAACACCCATTTTAGTCAAAAAATATATATAAATTGGTTGAGATCCAAAAGAATCCTCATGTGAAAGAGGGGAGAAAATAGAGAAAAAAGGAGACGATTGCAATTGCCCTAAAGAGGAGAGAAAGAGAAAGAAGAGAGATGAATTAATTTATGGCTGAAGGAGAGATAATTCTAGAGATGGGTTTTAAATATTCATTAATAACTTTAAGGGGCATGAGAAGACGGTGACATTGAAAAGACAAGATAAGACTACTCAAGGAGAAGATTTTTGAGTTATCCAAGAAATATTTTTTACCACCTTAGAATTTTATTTTTTTTATCTTGGACAGAAAATTGATTTAAAATAAAAAAGATCTTAAAATATATAAGTCATCTGTTGCAACAGATGTCAATTTTTATTTGCGATTGCGTAATATTGGTATTGTGTTCCTCCTATTATGTTTCAATTGAGTCATTGTGATTGCATAATATTGGTATTGTGTTACTCCTAACCTGAGTCGTCAATCGATCAATCTGAGTTGAAATGATTTATCTTAGTTTATTATTTGAAATACCTAAATTGATTTATCTAGAACTAGTGATGAGTTCACAAGGTCAACTACTGTTTTAATTGAGTCATTACAATTGCATGATATTGGTATTGCATTTTTCCTGAACTGAGTCGTCAATCGATTAATTTGAGTTGAACTTAATACAATTTATTATAATGAAATGGTTAAAATTTATCTCTTTTAAAAAATTAATTAAGATCAATTCAGAATAAATTAACATTTTCAAAACTTATCATTCTTTTCCAAAATACAAATCAACCCATAGAATCATTCATATGCAGGGAAAATATTTTATCATTTCAAATATCAAGTTCTTGCTCTTTTATTTCTCTCTCAACAACACAAACAACAAATACTCAACATATTTCTCAACCTTTTACAACAGATCAGTTTTTTCCCATTTTTGACCATGTAGTTATTATTTTCAACTTCATTATTGCTTGTATCCATCATTTTCTCTGTCTTTGGAGGTAATAGAGTTCAAAAAGAATTCTATATTTGTTCTTTTTTCTAAAATTTAGGGTCTTTTAGTTAATGATAAAAAAGAATACTTTTAATTGTATTATCTTCGAGAATGGGTTAACAATTTTGAGTTTTGATGATAAAAGTATAGGAAGCACGAGAGACCCTAGTTTTTATTGCAGTATTCTATTGACTATCTTGGTATTCTTG
Organism: Capsicum baccatum var. pendulum; assembly: GCA_030864225.1. Classification (NCBI taxonomy): domain Eukaryota; kingdom Viridiplantae; phylum Streptophyta; class Magnoliopsida; order Solanales; family Solanaceae; genus Capsicum; species Capsicum baccatum. The sequence goes on from CM061553.1 coordinate 201,011,577, forward strand.
AATGGTGTTTTTGGTATTGTTGGTGGCTATTAATGGTGGTGGTGGTGGTAATGGCTATTGGTGGTGGTGGTGACGGTGGTATTGATGGTGTTAGTGGTATTAGTGGTGGTAGTGGTAATAGTGGTCATCATGGTGACATTGGTGGTATTGGTGGTATTGGTGGTGGTAGTGGTCATCATGGTGGCATTGGTGGTCTTGCTGGTAGTTTTGGTAGTCTTGGTTGCCTTAGTGGTGGTGGTGGTAGTATTGGTGGCGTTGGTGGCATTGGTAGTGATAGTCGTAGTCTTTGTGTTGGTATTGGTGGCATTGGTGATTTCAATTGGTGTTGGTGGTTTGATAGTAGTATTGGTGGTGGTGGTGGTATTGGTGATGGTGATGGTCTTGGGGTTGGTATTGATGGCATTGGTGGTATTGGTGGTGGTGGTGGTGTAGGTGGCATTGGTGGTGGTAGTGGTGTTGGTATTGGTATTGGTGGCATTGGTGGTGATGGTTATGGTGGTGTTAGTGGCATTGGTGGTGGTGATGGTAGTATTGGTATTGGTGGTGTTTATAGTGGCTATTAGTGGTGGTAGTAGTATTTGTAGTGGTGTTGGTAGTGGTGGTGTTTGTGGTGGCTGTTGGTGTTGATGTTGGTATTGGTAGTGATGTTTATAATGGTAGTGGTGTTGGTGGTGTTGGTGGTGATGGTGGTGGTGATGGTGGTTCATATATTGCAACAGGTGGAACAATTATTGGGAGATACTAAAATAGGTCTTCAAATAGATTCCCCATCTGTTGCAACAAATGTTTCAACTATTAGCATAAAACATACTAGTGACAAGACTGTTTTGATCTCATCCATCAGGTTGTTCATCAATTGCAACAGGTTATTCATTTATCGTAACAGATAATTCATCTATTCCAACGGATAGGTTATCTGTTGGAATATTTATTTTGTAATGTGGTGCATAAAAATTTATTGAAATTTGTCTTACCTTTTTTTAAAATTTATGCAAACATCAATTGTAATGTATTTTTTGTTTTTCTGTTGTTTGTAGGTAAAACATGTCTCCCAAAAGAAAAGAAAGTGAAAGTGGATCAACTCGAACCACCTAACAAAAAAGGCTAGAGTACAGATGGATTCGGAGGAGCTTCCTGAACAATCTCAGTTAGGAAAAAGTGAAGCTAAGGAAAGATGTAAAAAACATATAGAAGGAAGTGGAGAAGGGTCTGTAGAGGGTGATAAGGAAAATAAAAGAGAGAAGGAGAAAGAAGAAGAGGAAGTAGAAAGTGAGAAGGAGGATGATGATAATGCATCATTAATGGGACGTGAATTAAGAACGAAATCCCAGCATGATCCTGTCAAAACTATTAGTATTGTTAGGTTTCAAGTTGAGATGCCGATAGATAACCCTGCAGATTTAACTTGTGATTTTGTACTTAAATCTTAGTTGGGAAAACATTTTGATGATTTTAGGAAAACAATGAAGGAGGAAAAAATAGACGAACTTTTTAAGAAGAGCTGCTTTGGACAATTTCTTGAGCTTCCTGAGGACAACAATGTCTATTTCCAAATGAGCATGGTATATGGTCTTCTCAAGCATAGGATCAAGTACGTGGGGATGATAAAGATTTGAATGAGGAGGGCAAGAAGATGGATGAAATCTGGATCAACTAATGTGTCATGCCGGTTTGTTTTGGCATGAAAGAGTTTACCATAGTGACAGGTTTAAGAAGCGGTCATCCAAAACAACCTCTCCTCAAGGAAACACCCTACAAAAATCCCATGGCAAGCAGGACAGCCAAACTACCACCATCAAATAAAGGGAAGGCATTGTCCAAGCGACCACCCACCAAAACTAACAAACGCAAGGAAAAAATTGATGGGTTGTTGGACATTTCTGGACGTGGCGACAGAGCCACGATGTTGATAAAAATTCTCAAAGATAAAACCATACCAAAGAAGTACAAGGAGAAACTTTTCTTAGTTTTGTTTGCCCATTTCGTTATATTGGCAAAAGATGTATACAAAGTAATAGAAGATGATCGGTTGGAGCTTGCTGAGGATTTTGAGAAATTCAATAATAATCCCTGGGGATATAACAACTATAAGTTAACTGTCAAATATTTATTGACATAGCTATCCCCAAAGATGATCACATTATACGGCTTTTCTTGGGCTTTCAAGGTAAATTTAATCACTATTTGTTTACTCTTCCATTAATTTATATTGAATAATTATTATTACTTTTTTCCTTGATTCCTGTTTACATTTTTTAGGCTTGGGATTTTTAAGTCATTCCTCTCCTTCGAAAGCAAGTCAAGGATTACCCAGATGAGGTTTCTTATCCAAGGATCCTTAGGTGGTTGGTTGCAAAGAGAAACACAAGAATTAAGGAGGTTGATTTCTTTAACCCTCCAGATGATATAGTAAGTCTTCTTTCAAGTAAAATAATCTGACTCAAAGAAAGATATTGAAATAGATGGGCTATCTATTACGACAGATGGGTTATCCATTGCAATAGATTACTCATCTACTGTAACTGATGCAATAGATGGGTAATCTGTTGCAATAGATGATTCATATTTTACAACAAATTACCAATCTGTTGGTTTGGTTATCTAAACCCTACTTAACAGATTACCCATCTACTATAAATTATGCAACAGATGGGTAATCTGATGCAACAGATGGTTAATCTAATGAAACAGATGGTTAATCTGTTGCAACATATGAATTATCTATTGTGACAAAAAGATCATCTATTTCATAAGTTGTTTGTGCTAACATTTAACCCAACTGACTGTAAATTATTATATGATTTAAATGTAGTTATCTTTTTTATAGGTTGTGCATCCATGGATTGTGCCTACTAAGCAAGAATTGGGGATGACTTCTTTTATTACTCTAGGTCTTGTTGATACAATATCTGACCCAATGGTGGAGTTAATAAAGAAGGAATTGGCTGGAGCAACAGCTAAAAGAAGAGTAGTTAGGAAGGGTCAGACTAATGTTGATGTTCTTCATGACCAACCTGTTGCAACAGATCTGGTTACTACTTTTGGGGGTGTTATTGGCAGAGTTATTGATGTTGGTGGCACCCATGTTAATACTACTGCCAGTCGTGAAGACGAGCAAGTTGATGCTCAAGAAAAAGTAAATATGTTTGAAAAAACCCTTACACAGGTCCCTCTCACCCTTACACCAGTCCCTCCCACCCTTATAGTGGTCCCTTCATCCCTTTTCACCTTTATGTTCTCATTGCAAATGCAAAAAGTGCATGGACAGACAGGATAAACTCTTTGAAAAAGTAGATTTTAAAATACAAGAGGGGTATAACACCATCCAAGAAGGTGAGGGAGCCATACACTCCTACAGTGGTGGTTAGGAATAAGAAAAGAGCAATTAGACATATACTCTCCAATCTAAAACAAAAATAAATTACAACTCCTCCCTCTCCAAAAGTTATTGAAGTTCAGGGACCATTGAAGAAGGTGGACATATACGTGAAACTTGTTGCTAAATAGAAGGTTGCTCTGTGAAAGACTATGAATTCCAAGCAACGTGCAAAAGAATTCACCATGCATACCCTTTCCCCCAAGACTTCAAGAATATCACAGATATGCATCAGTGTTACGTGGACAAGGTAAGTTTACTTTTTCTAACCTAGTATTTTAATCTACTCTATGAAGATGAAGCTATGCAATAGATGTGTCATTTGTTGCAACAGCTGGGTATTCTAGTGCAACTGGTGAAGGTTTTATTGCAATGGATTACACATTTGTTGCATAGGTTGCATTAGATGGGTAAATTGTGAATAGATTCAAAGAATCCTCTACAACAGGTGGACCATCCATTGCATCTTTCCGCTTTGTTTTTCTTTTTAAAATTACTAACCTATTTAAAAATTGTCTTCTTATATCACAGTATATTAATGAAATTCTCTGCCTCATGAGGGGCAGGTAATTAGCGTACTCAGATGCTTATGATATTGACGATAGGATAATGGACCTCTACTTCTACAATAATTTCAAGGATAGATACGATAAGTTTATTAAGCTAGCATCAACTCCCGGTGGCCTGGTATTTGATTCATTAGTTTTTAGGTTCTAATGGGATAAAAATATAATTAATTATGTTAGAGGGAAGAGGTCATATCCACACGGCAAGAGCTGGACCAAGGCAAAGAAAATCCTTACAATCATGAATGTGGTGGTAAAATAATTCATGGCTCTTGAGATACTACTCAAGGACGAAATGATGAAGGTTTATGATTGCAACTTACCTTTCTTCGACGAGGCTATTTTTTTTACCCACATGCAGCCACTATTGGAGTTGTTCCCCAACTTATTGAGGTAGAGTAAACTAATGGATTATTTGCTAGTGAAAGTGTTGATAAAGCAAACATGGGATTTTGAAGGTCAAAACAAGGACATAAACCATCCAAAAAATAAAATCGCTACTGTGTGCGAGTCGTACGCGCTTGCACACATTGAATGTTTGTTGACCGACACAGAAATAGCTGAGCCAACATCCTCTCTATACGACAACGCTGGGGCAAACATGCAAGATGTCTTCACTTATGGGGTACTAACTAGACACTTGGAGCCTGTGTATAAAGAAGAAGGGAGACTATATATAAAGAAGAAGATATAGAAACACAAACACCATAATAATTTTTTATTTCAAGTCACTTCACTTCATATGTAGTAACAATTTTTTATATTTGATGAAAATTGAATTTTTTATAATGCAATAGATTGTCTAACTGTTGTAACAGATAGTCTATCTTTTCTGACAGATAGTTTATCTGTTGTACTAGGTTGGTCATCTGTTGCATTATGCAGATGTTTATATCTAAGTATATCTGTTGCAACAGTGGGAAGACCTGTTTGATAATTTCCAACAGATGACCTACATATTGCAATATGTCTAAATTTTTTTGATATTTTCCAATAGATATATGTCTATTGCAACAGATACCTTATCTGTTGCAATATTTGAATCTAGTTTCTATTTTAAATAATAAGTTCAAATCTAAGGATAAAATAAAATTCATAGACAAAATAAGATAAATCGAAGCCTTCAAAAATTACATGAAATAAATCAACAAATAAATGAAATGTAAAAAAAATTATTATGGATATAGATCTCAACAAATAAATCAATAATTTAAGTTTTGATGCCAACAATTCCTAAGGAAAAGTGAGGTTATTATTTTGACAGATTCAAGATATAAGGATTACTCAATATGGAAAAGTTGTTCTTCATCCTGTGCTATGGAATTTGGTTTTGATCGTCGTGGATTGTTAATGTCGCTTGCGTACGGTTTTTGCACTTTCACTTCTCCGCATTTTCATAAAAGAGTAGCATATTTTCAATATTGTTCAGTAGTTGCTTCTACTGTGACATCCACCTGGAAAGCCAGAATTGTCAATGCTAATCACAGATATACAAAAAGGGAAAAATGATAACTCATCTATTTTAGCAAATCAAATAGGTCTTTCTCCTATTTTTAAATTGTCCCAAATAGATTATCTATCTATTGCAATAGATGAGTCATCTGTTGGGACAAATTAAAACACGAGGAATACCTATATGATAATTTCCAATGGTTTATCCATCTATTGCAACATATAACTCATCTTTTTGGAAAAACTAAAACAGTAGAAAGTCTTAATTTAATTTGTCCCAACAGATGACCCATCTGTTACGGCAAATAAGTCATCTGTTGGTACAAATAAAAATAGTACGAAAAGCTATTTGATTTTCTAAAATAGATGAGACATATGTTGCAACAGATACTGCATCTGATGCAACAGGTTAGCCAACTATTGCAACAGATGCATAAATCTGTTTGATAATTTTTAACAGTGTCATTTGTCGAAACAAATATTTTGTTTGATAGTTGGAGAAGATGATATATATTCACCTTTTTTAGCTCATGCTACTCTCCCGTGGCCCTTGTACATTGCTCAATAGTGCGACACAAAGACAGAGGAGTTGCAATTTTGCCTTTTTGGATTCTTGATAATGTCATGGAAATTAATTTTCTTCTCTTCTTAGCCTTAATCTCTAATGGAGTGGATGGATATTAAATCCTCTTAGATGGAATGAAACCCCTCTTAGATGTCAATTCCAGATGCAATTAATGCATTAATCACTCCATCATGTTTTGCCTTGCAATCTTGACATCTGCATGCAGAACATTTGCTAGGATGGGCAAAATCTGTATAACCAGTATAATCATACTCATAATTAGGGGTGTACAAACCGAACCGTTAAGTCAAACCAAACTGATGAATCAAACCAAACCGAGGAAAAAAACAGACTTATGGTTTGGTTTGATTAGTTTGGTATTCAAAAAAAAATCGATCATTCTTGTTTTGGTTTGATATTAGCAAAAATAAAATCAAACCGAACCTAAACCGAACAGACATAATACATATATAATTTTAATTTTTTATACGTAAAAAATATTACTTATAATCTACTTTCTAATTACTTTTATAACTTTTTTATATTCAGAAAATAGATATATACTCTTGGGCCTTTAGTTATAATATTTAGGGAAAAGGACATGAACTGACCATTTTAAAAATAAATGGCCCACACTATGAAAATATGGACAATTGGAGCCAATCGGCCCAATTTATTTCCTTTTTTTAGCCACTTGGCCCAAAACCACTCTCCTTACACAATTAAGGAAATTAAATGCTCATTATAGTTGTTACTCTTAAATCACTTTTCTTTTCTAAATATACTTTCTCAAATCTTCTTTTTTTCTCCTCTATTATGCATTGATCAATCTACTGTATTTTATGATCACTATCAAAAATTGATTTGTTGTTTCTTGCATTAGAGCATTGAAAACTATGGACATGAAGAAAAAAATAGAAAATAAAGGAAAGTTAAAATTAACGGGTAAAGCGGTTAATTTTGACCTCAAATTTGTTGTTAATGATGATTATTTTACAGAATCATTACATGCAGGTTTGTACTTGAAGCAATGTCATAGTTCTTTAAACTTGAAGAAGAAAAAAATAAAATAATGAGGTCTCAAGGTAAGAGAAAAGCCATGTCTTGGTCCATGTTCTTCTCAGAGGCCGATTCAATCACGGTGAGTCGGAGATTTTCTTCTTATAGGCTGACTCAATCACGGTGAGTTGGAGATGTTTTGATGCATGTAAAGATAAAAAAAAAAAGAATATGCCAATAGATACTCTTTTATACCAGATTGATACACATTTTTTAAAAGAGAGAAGGGGAACCTTTGCATGCACATACAATCTCTATACACAATTGATACTCTTTTATACCAGTTTGATACACTTTTATATCACATTGATACATTTTTTAAAAAAAAAAAGAGAAGGGGAACCTATGGATGCATATACAGTCTTTATACCCATTTAATACATGTTTATGTCACATTGATACACTTTTATACTACATTGATATACTTTTTAAAAAAGGGAGAGGGAATTATTTGCATACACATGCAATCCCTATACTCAGTCGATACTCTTTTATACCATATTGATACACTTAAATTCAACATCAGATATCCACTGACCTCCGTATTTTATCATTATTGAAACTAAAACTGAAGTTGAAGCCATTATTTTTTATCATTTTGAGCAAATTTACAATGGAAAAAAATTATAGGAAGTTAATTGAATGCAGATTTTTGGAGATTTTATAGAAAATTTATGGAATAAGAAAGATTAATTGAAGTATCAAAAAAGGTAAAAGAATGGAGGTTTGGGAGTTTGAATGGAAAGGAAAGAAAGAAAGAGAAAGTTACTTTAACAACATTTTCGATTATGTTTCAGCGTATGACAGTGAAGGTTAGCAAGTGAAATTAGTTTGTGGCTATTTATAGGGTATTTAATTTTGAGTGCTATTTTTATGATATTACTTTAGTTTTAGGTGCTATTGCTGTCCTTTTCCCTAATATTTATCCATTAGTAACAGATTAATACAAAACTCAATATTAATATAAAAACCTATAACTCTTCAATTGCTTTACTTTACATTTTACTTTCCAAGTTTTCAGAGAGTTCTCATTATTTCTTCATCTTACTTTTTTCATTCTCCTCATTCGTCAAGTTTTGATTTAGGTTTGTTTCTCTTTTTTCACTTTTTTCTTGTGGAATTATGTTATAGTTAATTATTTGGTACGCATGTCTGCTTCTACTTCCCAAGTAGCACCCTCAACGGACTAATTTTGTCATAGAACTTTGACCAAGGGAACTTCTTTGTTCCTTAGTCTTCGAATCTGACGATTAAGAATTTCTACTGGAACTTCTTCATAAGAAAGGCTATTCTGAATATCTATACTTTCTAAAGGAACTATAACAGCTGAATCATCCATTCACTTCTTCAACAAGGACATATGGAACACTGGATGAACTGAAGATAAATTTGTGAGGAGATTAAGATCATATGCTACCTTCCCAACACAACTCAAAATCTGGAAGGGCCTATATATCGGGGACTAAGCTTCCCTTTTTTGCCAAGCCTCTTCCACCCTTTCATGGGTGAAATATTCAAATAAATAAGATCATCAACCTCAAACTCAAGATCTCTTCTTCTTACGTCTGCATAAGATTTCTGACGACTCTTGGTTGCTTTCAATCTCTCTCGAATCAACTGAACTTTCTCTATAGCCTTAAACACTATGTCTGGTCCAATCAAAGCAACTTCACCCACTTTGAACCAACCAACTAGTGATCTAATCTCCACCCATAAAGAGCTTCAAATGGGGTCATCTAAATATTAGCATGATAACTGTTATTATAAGCGAACTCAATCAATGGTAAATTCTCATCCCAACTACCTTTAAAATCAAGAACACAATTCCTCAACATATCTTCTAAAGTCTGAATGGTCCTTTCTGCCTGACCATCTATCTCCGGATAAAAAGCTGAACTAAGATAAACTTAGGTATCAAGACCTTTCTGAAAGGCTTTCCAAAATTGAGAGGTGAACTGAGTAACCCTATCTGAGATGATGCATAAAGGAACTCCATGCAATCTGACTAACTCTCTGATATACAGCTTAGCATAATCTTCAGTTGTGTAAGACGTGTGAATTGGCAAGAAATGCACTGGCTTAGTCAATATGTCTACAATGACCCAAATCAAATCATGTTGACGACGCGAATAGGGTAAACTAGTCACAAAATTCATATTCATTGCTTCCCACTTCCAAGTAGGGATACCAAACTCTTGCAACATACAACCAAGTCTTTGGTTCTCTACCTTAACCTGTTGACAAGTTGCACAATTTGCTATAAACTCCACTATATCTTTCTTAATACCACTCCACCAATAGATTCCCGGCAAGTCGCGGTATATATTGGTAGCACTGGATGAATGGAATAACGCGCATCATGCGCTTCCGCCATAATCCGCTGCCTCAAATCATCAACACATGGCACACACAACCTACTCTGGTACCTCAACACACCATCTTCCCCTTGGGAGAAAACCTCTACCTTTTGGTCTTTAACTGACTCCTTTAGTTTGCTCAAACTAGAATTCTTATCTTGCTTCTATTTCACTTCCGAAACCAGAGAAGATTTGAAACTACTCTAAACCCAAACATTCCCTTCAGCTAAATCAACTAATTACACACCCAATCTAGCTAACTAATGAATTTCTTGAACTAACTCTTTCTTATCATTCTCCACATAACCAATGCTGCCCATAAACAATCTACTAAGGGCGTCTGCCACTACATTGGCCTTGCACGGATGATACAACATACACATATCATATTCCTTCAACAATTCTAACCACCTTCTCTACTGAAGATTCAACTCCCTTTGAGTAAACACATACTACAAACTTTTATGATTCGTGAACACATCAATATGCACCCCATACAAATAAAGTCTCTAGATTTTCAAAGCAAACACAACAGCAGCCAACTCAAGATCATAGGTCGGGTAGTTTTTTTCGTGAGGATTAAGTTGTCTAGAGGCATAGGCTATGACCTTACCTCTCTACATCAAAACATAACCAAAAACAACTCTAGAGGCATCACAATAAACAATAAAACCATCTGTACCATTGGGTAATGCTAACACTGGGGTTGAAGTGAGTCGAGTCTTCAACTCCTGAAAACTCTTCTCACAGTAATCTAACCATTGAAACTTAACTTTCTTTTGAGTCAATCTAGACATAGGAGATGCAATAGATGAGAAACCCTCAAAAAAATATTTGGAATAACCAGCTAAACCTAAGAAACTCCTAATATCTGATGGAGAGATAAGTTTAGGAAAATTTCTTATAGTTTCTGTCTTTTGGGGATCAATAATAATACCCTCACTGGAAATGATATGACCAAGGAAATCTTCTGACCTTAGCCAAAATTTTCACTTGCTAAATTTGGCGAACAACTGGTGATCTCTAAGAGTCTGTAACACAATTCTAAGATGGCCTACATGATCATCTTCACTACGAGAGTAGACAAGAATATCATCGATAAAGACTATGACAAACATGTCTAGATACTATTTGAACACACTGTTTATCAAGTCCATGAAGGTTGTTGGGGTATTTATTAGCCCAAAAGACATGACTAGAAACTCAAAATGACTATAACGGGTTCTGAAAGCTATCTTTGGAATATCACATTCCCTTACTTTAAGCTGATGATAGCCAGATCTAAGGTCTATCTTGGAGAAATAACTTGTACCTTGGAGTTGATCAAAAAAAGTCATCAATTCTAGGGTGAGGATATTTGTTTTTGACTATAACTTTATTCAGCTGACGATAGTCGATATACATACATAAAGAACCATCTTTCTTTTGCACTAATAGGATGGAAGCGCCCCATGGAGAAACATTAGGCCTTATGAAACCTTTATCTAGAAGATCTTTAAGTTGCTCTTTTAACTCTTTAAGCTCAACAGGAGCCATGCGATAAGGAGGTGTAGAAATTGGTTGAGTATCAGAAAGAAGGTCAATACCGAATTTTATTTTCCTATCGGGAGGTACCCCTAGAAAATCATTGGGAGAGATATCAGGAAACTCATTGACTACAATTACTAACTGAACTGTTGGAGTCTCAAACTTAGTGTCTTTGAATCAAACTAGATGATAGATACACCCTTTGAAAATCAACTTTCTGGCTTTAAGATAAGATATGAAATGACTCTTGGGAGATATGAAATTACCTTTCCATTCAAAGACTGGATCATCTGGAAACTAAAACTTCACCACTCGAGTGCGATAATCTATGGATGCATAATAGGAATGGAGTCAATCCATACCAATAATAAGATCAAAGTCAACCATATCTAACTCTATTAAGTCTTCTAATAGGATTTTATGAAGGACGGTGATAGGACACTTTCTATAGATCTGTTTGGCAACAACTGACTCACCTACTGGAGTAGAAACCTAGAAAGGCACAGGGATCATTTTAGGATCTACTTCAAAATTTACTGTAACTAATGGGGTCACATAAGAAAAACTTAACCCAGGGTCTAACAACACATAACATCAAGATGAAAGTCATGAAGCATACCAGTACTAACATCTGGTGAATCTTCCTGCTCCTGATGAGATGGTAAAGCATAAACCAATTCTGGCACTGACCGCCATCGGTACTGAATGATGCGCCCTAAGGAAGGACTGGGAAACCTAAAGGAGTTGGTGCACTAGTAGCCTGAGTCTAGGGACGAACATCTCTATTTCCCTGCTTAGAATATGGACACTCTCTGATTCCATGACCTAACTTACCACAACCATAACAATCCTTCTGTCCAGCCAAGTACTCTTCAGGATGATTTTTACCACACTTAGCACATGGAGGATAATTAGGCCTTCCACTCACAGTATTCTGAGATATAGGCATAGAAGACTTACCTTACTGCTCCTGCCTAGATCTGGAGCAGGAGCACTAGCTGGAAATAGTGTTGGCATAGATAAACTATTCTGAAACTGCCAATAATTTCCCCCATGAGACCTAGCCTGGCCATACTCAAACTGCCCTATTCTAGCCTTATTATTTTCTCTCTCTCTCTTTCTTTCCTTCAACTTCTTTGCCTTAATCTGTTGAGCATGAAATATCAATCCAGCAAGATCCATGTCTCCAATAAGTATGGCAGTCCTACATTCCTTGACTACCAAGTTAGATAATCCAGTGACAAACTTACTCATACTTTTCCTAGGATCAACCATTGTATCAAGGGCATACTTAGACAACTGATTAAACTTAAGGTAGTACTCATTTAATGTCATTGAGCCCTGCCTCAAATTCACAAACTCCTATACCTTAGCTTCTCTCATTTCATACAGAAAAAACCTGTCTAGAAAAGTATCCTGAAACACCTGCTAACTCATAGGAGCAGCATTTCCACCTCTACCATTCCTCCACATAACTACCCAATCATACACTACATCCTTCAATCTATAAGATACTAACTCTACACTCTCCTCTTCAGAAACATGCATAATCTTGGTGATCTTCTTTACCTCATCTAAATAAAGTTATGGGTCCTCACCTATTTTTGACCCAAAGAACTCTGGCGATTTATTCTCATGAAATCTTTGATTTTGGCAGCTGCTAAATCACTATTTATTTGAAGTGGGACTGTATCCTGATGGTTTTCCTAAACATTGGCTGTCACAGCTTGGGCCAATGCCTGAAAGGCATCCCTAAACTCAGCATGGAATACATTCTCGTTCAAAGAATCAGTGGGTTAGGGTGGCTGGTTATCAATTTTGTGGGTGTTAGCTCAATGAGAAGGCATATTCAACTGTCACGTAAGAGCACAAGTTAAAAGCTGATAGAGATTCTATAAGCACAATAGATCATGAAAGAAAGAGATGATTTCCCAAGAACATTCCATAGCCTCTTGCTCATAAATGTGGCATGCTTCATACCCATGATCAAGACTCTATGTAATGTGACTTGTCTGACTCCCTAGGACTCTTATAAACCCTAGGCTCTGATACCAAGTTTGTAACGCCCCAAAACCTAGTCTCGAGACATCACATGGTGCTCTAGACTATGAGTAGCCTTAAGCTAACCCTTTCTGCCTTCTACTAAGTTTGAATCTTTTAATAGTAGAAATATAGACATAAAAGTCATACTGAATGCAGAAACTATCTGAAATAGCTATGAATAATCTAAATATATCTAAAAACCAAATACCGTAATTCTGAATCAAATCTAGCAGTCTGACAAGCCTCTACTACTAATAACTAAAGAGTCACTTGGACAGACCCCTAGCTAACTTGAACTGTCTGAAAAGAATGCTAAAGCATATAAACTAATAAGCTAAAATATTTGAATAACTAAGCCCTAAACTATGAGGACTCAACATGTGTCAGATGTAGATGGAGATGCTTGAACGACTCACGTTGTTGATACTGAGCACCTGAACCTATATTATGAGATAGTGTAGCATATAGACATATCTGTGGATCAGTACTTTGATGATGTGCTGAGTATATGGGGGTGAATGAATAAGTAAAATACTATCTCATCATCATAAATCATAAAACAATGCATGCTAAATGTAAATAACTCACATAAGCTGGAATATCTGAAATCTGTAATCATAAATAACAAATCATACTTTATAAATCTAGTGAGTCATAATATTTAATTCTAAAAGTTGTACTAGTGAGCTGTCTATAAATCATATTGTCTAAGTATAGAAAGGATTCACTTTTATATTTTAAATCTGAAAGCTAAAATTTATAGCTAATATCTTTCTGTAAATCATAATCTGAATAAAGTTGTGAGCCTTTACACTTAGTCTTCTAAAAGCTTTTCTGTTATGTTGTAAGCTTAAAACTTTAGGAAAATACTTTAAAACTGTTTTGAAAGCTTTTATTATTAGGAAAAATACTTATCTGAAGTTTATCTATAAGGGAGGCTCTTCTAAGCGACATAAACCATGTGAGCTAACATGGAGTCCAACATCTCATTCCCCTATAAGGAAAACCTTACTATGGGGAGAGGTGTCATACACTTGCCAAGGAGTATAACCTGAGCTAAGTGATCACATCTATAACTGTCACCCATATTAGAATGGAAAAAATCTGATAATCTGTACCTATATTGGCTATGTATTTCTGTGAAAAATAGGGCACGCTAATCCCACACTTCCTGCTCAGTGCTAAATACTACTCCCTTTAATCTGTAGGCTCATTTTGATTGGAAATTCACTTTAAAAAAACTAGCATAAGGGTTCATCATGAAATTAATTATGCGTTTATCTGATTCATTCTACAGATAAAGCTAATCTAAATTCTGTAATCTGTAATAAATCTAATAAGTGGATTCCAAATCTTATCTGATGATCAAAATATCAAAGCTTTATGAAAAATTTGTAAATAATCTGATCATAAAATGCTTAAACCATCATCATTCTTGAAATATCAACATATAAACTTGGGCTTAATAACCCATGCATAAAGTTCATGTCAAAACATCATAAATTTTATGCTTGATAATGAAAACAATGATAATTCATCTCAAAGACTGGAAATTACTGCAATAGGCATGAAAATATGAAAACAAACATGTAATTCATCTTTAAAATCTCTCAAAAACTCATAATCTTGGAAATAGCAATAATGGATATAAGCCCTAATTCAAATCTCATGGATATTCATTCAAAATCATATAAATTTATAATTAAAACTCGGTTTTGGGCACAAGGATGGAATAGGATCCTTGTTCATAAACCCCACATACTATGGTAGATGATTAGATGCAGAATCTTGAATTATTGATTCCTATTTGAGTTCTTGAAGATAAGTTCTTGATTATCTTGTCTTGGTAATCCTCAATTTGGAGATTTCTTGGAGAAACAATGGAGGAATTTTATTTCTTGGAGAAGAAGCTTGGAGCTCTAGGGTTTTTGTTTTAGAAGGGTAACACTCCATACTTTTACCTAGCTTAAATTCATCCTAAAAATATCAAAGACTTGATTTAAAGATGAATACACTTTTATACATATGGAATTTTCAAGATTTTGACTTTTTGTAGTGTGGAAATTGAATAATCTTTCCAACAATATAAAATTTGCCTAATTCCGATAATCGGGTAAGAAGTTATGACGATTTTAAGTTTCAATCGTTAAACATCGTCATTCAGGCTAGTAGCGCATTGCAGAGTGTGTTGAAATAGCAATTGTCAATTTTTAGTGTTGCTCTATGATATTGGCGCATCGTGCCATACACCCAATTCATAAATATCAATTTTCAGTGTACCAATGTGATTCCACAGCCTCGTGGTGCACTTCCAGTTAACAAATAAAGTGGCAACATGATTGTATCGCATCGCGCCACCATGCAATTTCTCAGTCTTCATTTTCCAGTGGCCTAGTGCGATAGTGGCGCATTGCGCCAGGGGTCTAGATCGGGAAAATTTTATAAAAAATTAAAGTTGCGCCCAGGGTTAAAACAGTTTTTTCCCATGATTTTATTCCATCCTGATATGGGATTTAAGCCCTAAAAATATGTAAAGCCCTTCATTATTCACTCTTCTCCAAAATAAAAAAAAGGTAGTTCTCTCCCAAGAAAACAAACCCTAGATCTCAAGAATCAAGGTCAATCCCAAGAATCTCTCCAAGAACTCTAAGAATCTCACGAATTAAGGTATGTTAGATGTTCATTCATGGGTCCCTTTCACCTATGAAGTCCAAGAATCCTTTTTCAAAGTACAAAGATTGAGTATTTATGATTTTCATGTTTGAATTAGATTGAATTCATATTCTTGATATTAGTTGGGTTAAGATTCATGACTAAGTGCAAGTTTCATGAGATTAAATAGCATGTATAACAAATATATGATTATCTTGATAAACTCTTGAATTTATAAAGTGATTAATGCATCTATGATGTTGATTTGGTTTTCAATCCATGATTGTGATAAGATTCATGAAAATAGAATAGTATTTAGGGAAAATTATATGAATTGCATGTTGGATCCATGAAAATGCAAGTTTGGGCATTGTAGTTGCCATGTTTAAATGTTATCCATGATTATATGCATTAAGTTGTACTCCTCATGTGTTTGATAGAATGTCCATGTGAATTAAATAATGTAATCATGACATGCTAGTCTATGTACAAGTTAATGCATCACAAGAGTTTGATGAAATATCTCTATGATTGAATTATGACCAAGTGAACATTATTATGTTACTCAAGATTATGCTTTGCTTTAATTTTCATGCTATCGAGTCCTGGGGTATTTAATACCCAATAATTTAGCTGTTTACTTAGAGCTAGTGTCAGTTACAGAATAGTATCAACCATGTCACAATCAGTAGTACTCTCAGTACGTTACAGAACTCAGTAGAATTCAATCAATTACAGAACTTAGGAAAACTCAGTAATCTCAATATCAGTCCAATCTAGTTCAGTATACTCAGTTCAGTGTCTTTCAGTTGGGAGTAGGATTCAGCACCGAGTGAACCCAAGGATGGGGGATCACCTGCCAGCAGAGGATGTGATCCTTAGAAGCAATCCTTCCATTCCAAAACTACATAGCCAGCGTAGGTTGGGACATCAAACCTGTCAGTTGAGGGTTGATGAGGTGCTCTACCTACCAGTAGAGGGTACCACCATTCTCGTTTATGGAACCTTCCCGTAGAGGGTGACTCTTCAACTTGTCTTTACTCGTGGCACGATACTGACACCCTTCCAATTGGGATTACAGATTGGACCCCTATTAGTTTAGATTGGGGCATGGCGGTTCAATGATTACCTCCCACAGTTTCAATTTCAGTCTCAGTCTTCAGAATAGAACTCAGTTCAGTTCTACAGAATCAGGACTGTCAGATATAGTCACTCAGTTATCAGTAATTCATATTATTAGTGATCTCAAATTATCAGTATATTTAGTTTTCAGTTATCAGAGTCAATTCCAGTATACTCAATTCCAGTAGACTCAATTATAGTTTGTTATTGTTCATGCATATAAACCCATGCATTCAGTCTTACCTCACTTAGCATACCAGTATATTCCCACGTATTGGTCACATACCCATTTTTTGCACTATAATGTTTTATATCATAGGTTCGGACGCTCAGGTTCTTAACCGCGCTTAGCTAGATTCAGCCAGCGGTAACAAATTTAGCAGTGAGTCCTCATCTATCAAGGATACGCTTTAGTACTTCAGCTTAGCAGTATTTTAGTAGATGGATTTAGTTTGGGGATTGTCCCATCAACTCCACTTTCAAACAGTTTCAGTTAGAGGCTTTTCAGACTAGATTTTCAGACAGTATTTCAGATTTACATGTTATTATTCATTATCAGCATTTTAGATATTTTGAACCTTATGGCATTTCAGCCTGTTATTCTGTATTTATTTCAGTATATTCATCCAGTGCTCATAGTAGATATTAGTCATGGGTTAGCTTGTGGTCCTTCGGGGTCGTAAGACCGTGTGATGATTAGGGGGTAGTCCTGGGTTGTTATAGTGAGAATGGATAAAAATAATCATAAAGTGCTTAGAATAGGCTTTAATTCCTTGTTTTGGATGAATTAGGGCCTTGGGAATTGACCAAAGTGCCTCTTTTAAACTTTAATCAAAACTGGAAAAGGGAACAAAAATTCCGATTTAACATGCCACCGCGATGTGCTACTATCGCAGTGGATCACTAGAAAAAGGATGAGTGAGAACTAGAAGTTTAACACAACGCGGAGCTATCGCGATACTCTATTGAAAAGCTATTTTGGCCATCACTGCGACTCACCACCATTGCAGTGAGCCACTGGAAATTGACAATTGGAAAATTGGACCTCACCGCGATGTGGCCTTATTATAGAGGTCTACTGGAATTTGAAGAATGGGAATTTACCCTTCACCGCAATGCGGTGGTTGCCCAAATAGTACACTGCTTTACTAAAATCATGATAACTTCTCAACCGAGAATCAGATTTAGGAGAATTTGGTATCAATGGAAAACTTATTCAATTATCTACACAATGCAGGGTCCAAATCTAGAAAATTCCATATGTAATAAAAGTTATTCATTTTTTAATCTCACCCTTAATATTCTAGGAATGAATTTAAGCTACAAAAAAGTATGGGATATTACAAATCAACAGAACAACAACAATATCACTATTTAATATCAAATACATCATTTTTACCAAGAACAAATCAACCCAGCAATGGACGCAACACCAAAAACACCAACATTATTGTTTTTTTGTACAAACACAAATAACAAAAATTAAACTTTTAAAAACTCAACAAACAACGAAAAATCAAATTTCACTTCGGAAAGAGAAGAGAAGAAATACCAGAATTTAGGATTTTCTTCAAACCGCATTTTAAATTAAAGTAATAAATATTGAAATTATTAACTAATACTAGAAGAACAGTTGACTCAAGTTCCTCTTTTTCTTCAAAACAAAAAAGCCATAATTTTTTACCTTTGAACGAAAAAAAAATACTATGAAGAACTCGAAGTTATTGTGTCCGAAGAGCAAGGAAGTCACGTCGATTGACGGTTTAAAGTCGAAAAAGAACTTGGAGCCCAACTATTTATTGCCAGAGGTTGAAGTCGCTGGGGATTGAAGGGACAAATTTACAGAACTGTTGGTTGGGAGAGAGTTGAGAGGGACTGTTGAGAGAGAGAGAGAGAGAGAGGGGAGAGAGACGATTGATTTGAAGGAGAGGGATGTGGATTGATTTATATTTTTGAAAAGATTAGAAAGTTTTAAAAATATTAATCAAGTTCACAATTAACTTAATCAAGTTTTCTAATTATGTTGACCCTTTAAGTTGGTCAATGTCACCAATCCTTCATTCAAGACTTAAATGACACCTTTCCTTTAATTTTCTCATCCTTCTCTACTTATTTCTTTTTTCTTAATTAAAATGTGGGATTACATTGTTATTGTTGAGTTCTTAGTTAAAATAAATGAGAAACTATGAATTAAAAGGCTGGACATCCTTCTCTACTTTTTTATTTTTTATAAAGAAAATTTATGGTATGAGTAGGTGTTGTTGAAATTGATCGAAAACAGTGGAAAGAGATTGAATAATATCATAAAGAATAAAAGTGATTTGCACCTATTTTGAGTAATGAAAGAGATTTAGAAAATGTCTCTATGGCATGTGTATATTCTGTATATTATATAGAGAAAATATATAAAGTACCCCTGAACTTGTCTGACTTTTTTAAAAAGACACTTAAATTATACTTTCAACCTATTACCCCATGAATCTTACTAAAATCGTTGTAAATACACCATTTTGACTTAAATTTTGCCTATGAGTGTAGACACGCACAACAAGTGCGTGAAGGGTTAAAAGTTGACTTAAATTACCAATTAAAAGTTGCCACATGTAATTTATTTGTCAAATAATTTAAAAATACCTTCTTCTCAATTGAAGACAATACAATTACCTTCTTCTCCATTGATGCCAATACAATTATAGCCTCCGTCATCTCTTCCTCATCTTTCTCCAACAAAAAAAAAACTCCATTGATTCAGATTCAAGAATCCAATAATGAATTGTTGCAATAAACCAAAAAACGCTTACATAAATTGTTCATTCTTGGGATAAAAATTCTACCTCTAACCCCATTTTCACATTTTCTTGAATTGGTATTTACTGATTGTTGTTAATTCTAGCAATAAAAATCTAAAAAGATTTCAACTTTAACCCCATTTTCATATTTTCTTGAATAAGTCTTTACTGGTTTTTGTTCATTATTGCAATAAAATTCTAATATTAATAGAAGACATAGCTACTTATATAAAACAATAACGCGATGAAATTTTGACTAATTGAGTTCAAATAATGTGGAAATGGGGTTAAAAAAATTACGGAGAAAAAAAAATTGCGGAGAACAATTGAGGAATTCAAATCTTTCTTTTACGCGAAGATATGAAAATGGGGCTAAAGTTGAACTGATTTAATTTAACAAGGTTAAAGATTGAATCTCTACTAATGAACTCAATTGAATTGAATTGAGGCGTACATTTACGTGAAAGATTGATTCTCCCTACAAAATTGAATGATTCAATTCAAGAAAATGGAGTATGTTCTCTGCATTTTTTTAACCTCAATTCAATCAAATTTTTTATCCTCAATTGAATGATTCAATTCAAGAAAATGGAGTATGTTTTCTGCATTTTTTTAACCTCAATTCAATCAAATTTCTTATCCTCAATTGAGTGAAATCTTTCTTTTTTGTAATTCAATTTAATAGGGAGAACAATTGAGGCGTACTGTAGTAGAGTATTAAATTTAATACGTAATGATCAACAACAATGGAAGAAGTAACAAAAGAGAAAAAGGGAAGATAGATGAACAGGAAGAAGAAGGGAAGAGTGCCAAACACATAACTTTTAAAAGTGAAGAGTGCTGAAAATTTTGGTCAAAATGGTGTATTTACAACGATTTTAACAAGAATCATGGGATAATGTCGGAAGTATAGTTTAGGTATCTTTTTGAAAAAATCAGACAAGTTTAGGGGGTACTTTATATATTTTCTCTATTATATATAAATTTTCATGAACATGGCTCGGGATGTTCATGGAACCACCAAACCACACTGATTTGGTTTGGTATTATTTTAAATTTTAAAAGACGACAATATTGAGTGTGGTTTAGTTTATCTAAACATTGAACGAAATAATCAAATCAAACAGACAAATTATATACATAAATTTTATAATAGTTTGAATATATGATATTAGTTTTTAATAAATAATTGTAAATACTTTATATCTTTTAATAATTAATTTTATTTTAGTCTACTTATTTCACATGCACTTCAACATGTTTAAGTTTCATTTCTTAATAAATATGTCCACCCAACACTCTAAATTTAGTTGTCTATATATGGTGCGATATTTGTCGAATTTTAATATCTACTCTTCAATACCTTGCCGCTTCACTTTTTGATAACTTAATCATTTTTTCAAAGTTGTATCTTAATTCTATGGATGTTGTACATGTGATGTGGAGTAACATCTACAATTATGCAACTTAAGCATGCAAAGACATCAAAATAGTATTGAAAACTAATAGAAGATTCAAATACATTAATCTTGTGATAGTAGAGAGAAATTTGTTGATTTTTAATGATCGTTTAAAATAGTTGTCTCATGTCTCTGTAATTTTACCATTATCAACTTATCCTTAGATAGTTAAATACCGAACCAGATCAAACCAACAAGAACCAAATCAAAGGTTTTTATTTTATTTGGTTTGGTTTTAAAAATATTTAAAATGATTAAATTGAGTTTTATTGATTTTAATCAAATCGTTCTAAACCGAACCATGAATACCCTTAAACATGGCCACAATATATATATATATATATATATATATATATATATATATATATATATATATATATATATATATATATATATATATATATATATATATATATCACAAATTTTCATTTTAAGGATACATAAATATACATGATATACAGAATATAAACTAATCTATTTTGCAATATACTAACATATGTGGATACAAACCAAAACTTCTAAGCAACTGTTCAAGCCATTGTTATCAACTAGATCCAGAAACCCTGTAAATGTAACACAACTCAAAAAATAATAAAGAAAACTGTTGTAATATTGAACACACTAGTTGGAATTACAAGGAAATGGTCACTGAACTGATATTGACAACAGAGAAGAAATGGGGATGAGATACAGAGGAAGATAGGGGATGAGAAGATAGAAGACTCCACACAAAAATAGCCTGACTTTCCTCTGCCTACTCCCTGCTACTTAATACAAAATTACACACAATACTCACTATTTTGCACCAACTTGCTCTTCACTTTTTGTTACTGGACCCCACAACAAAATCGGTAAATATTTTAGAGAGAATGGTCATTCGCTTGCTCCTTCTAGGTTGAGAAATACTATTGTCCACCGTGGCTGCCAAGTTGTCCTCCACATCAACATTTGTGCTCATAACAATACTTTCCTCCTCAGAAAGAACCTTGTCCACAAGATTCTGGGAAGCCTCAGTGTAATCAGTCAATGGTAAAGGAGTAACAGGGAGTATTGGATCCCAAACACAATGCTTGAGCATTGAAATATGGAAGACGAGGTGAATGCGGGCATCCTCAGTAAATCTAATTTGTAGGCCACCTGTTCAATGCGCTTAAGGATTTTGAAAGGGACAAAGTATTGCCGACCCAGTTTGGACTGCTGCTGCAAGCGAACAGAGTTTTGGCAATATGGTTTCAGCTTGACGAACACCTACTCTCCCTCACTAAATTCAAGCTCACTGTGATGTTTGTTAGTAACCTTTTTTATCCGTGCTTGTGCCTTAAGCAGATTGAGTTTTAAAAGGCCCAAAACCTTATCACGATCCACAAAATACTCCTTCACTAGCTCACTAGGACTGTTGCCCAACACATAATGTGCTATGATGGGAGGTTCTCTTCCATAAAGTGCCTTAAATGGAGACATGCCTGCCGAGGTCTGGTACGTCGTGTTGTACCAATATTCATCCCATGGCAACATTGCAACCCACTTAAGTGGTGCATCCACAACATAACAATGAAGATACTGCTCAACATATTTATTAAGAGCTTCTGATTGGACATCAAACTGGGGGTCATATGTTGTACTCATAGCCAAAGACGTCCCTTGCAAACAGTTGACCTCCTGCCAAATAGAATGCAGGAACCTAGGGTCACAATCAGTAACAATAGTTCTTGGTAGACCATGAAGGCGAATAATTCCAGTCACAAAAGCTTCAACAACCACTTGAGTAGAAAAAGAGGCAGGTAAGGGAATGAAATGGCCATACTTCATTAAACGATCTACCACAGTTAAGATGGTATATTTGCCTTTTAAACTAGGCAAACAAGTGATGAAATCCATAGCTATATCCTTAAACACCAAATCTAGAATCGGTAATGGTTGCAATAGACCTGCTGGGTGGTGGTGCATATCTTTTATTTACTGGCAGATTTGACAGGATGCAACAAAAATCTGGACATCTTTTCGTATGTGCTTCCAAAAAAAATTGGAAGCCAACCTATGATAAGGTCTAGCCACCCCTGCATGTCCCCTAAAGGAAGTGTCATGAAATTCATGGAGCAAGTGTTGATGGAGTGGAGAATCAGATGGGACAACCAATCTCCCCTTAAAAAATAGTAAACCATTACGAAAAACATAACCACTGCCAACATCCAGCTGTTCTTCCAACTTCCGCTGAATGTTGACGAACTCTGGATGTGTTTTATTGAGTTCCCTGAGTTCATGTTCCAGATCATAACTCCTCGTAGAAAAGGCCATTACGACCACCTCAGAAGTGCAAGAAAGAGGAGTATCAGCCTAGTTTATTTTATCTGGACGATATATGATCTGTAAATCATAACCAACCAATTTACTAAGCTATTTTTGTTGCTCCGGTGTTTTAATGGTCCGATTGGTTAAGTTCTTCAAAGATTGTTGATCAGTATAAATAGTAAACTTGTGTCCCAATAGATATTAGCATCACTTACTTACTGCTTCAGTGATGGGGAACATCTCTCTGTAATAGGTGGAGATCCCCTACATCCGGGTTCTTAGGTTTTGGCTGAAATAAGCTATCGGGTGCCCTCTTTGAGACAAAATTTCTCCTATGCCTCGGCCAGAAGCATTAGTTTCAAGGTGAAATTCTTAAGAAAAAACTGACAGAGCAAGTACCGGGGTAGAACTAAGCTTCTCTTTCAATGTTTCAAATGTAGTGAGGGATATAGAATTCCACACAATCATATTTTTTCGTAGTAAATCAGTGAGAGGCCCAGCTATAGCTGCATAATGGTAGATGAAGCGTCAATAATAGCCCGTAAGGCCAAGTAAACTACGTAGTTCCATAATATTTTTAGGTGGAGGCCACTGCTGGATGGCCTTAATTTTACTCGGATCAACACTCAAGCCTTGATTAGATATGACATGACCGAGATACTCTATCGAGGTTTGATCGAATAAACATTTGTCTTTCTTAGCTATCAATTGATGTTGGCACAAAAGTTGCAGCACTGATTGCAGATGGTTAATATTGTCTATCCAGTTTACACTATACACCAAAATATCGTCAAAGAAAACCAATACAAAGTGGAGAAGGTAATTCATAGTAGCCTAAAATGTAGAAGGAGCATTGGACAAACCAAACGGCATCACTAAAAATTCATAATGCCCATCATGCATACGAAAAGCAGTTTTAGCCACATCTTCGGGCCTTACCCGAATCTAATGATAGCCTGACAGTAAGTCAAGCTTAAAGAAATAAACAGCACTGTGTAACTCAACAAATAACTCATCAATAGTTGGAATTATAAATCTATCTCTCACAGTGATTGCATTAAGGGCTCTATAGTCCACACAGAACCGCCAAGTTTTGTCCTTCTTTCTCACCAACAACACTGGTAAACAAAATAGACTCATACTAGCCTGAATAACTCCTTCTCTAAGCATATCATCCACCATCTTCTACATAGTCTATTTTTAGAAGTAGGGATAATGATAAGGCTTAATATTGACTGGTTCAACCCCGAAATTCAAGTGGATTGCATGATCTTGTGGTCGATATGGAGGCAATCCTTATGGTTTCTAAAAGATGTTCTCATAGGTTTCTAGTATAACTATCAAGTCTAGATTAATGGGATGAATATGAGTTGCATCAGATTGGACCAATTGTAGATGAAAACAGGAAAATACTGCACTGGTGGCAACATATCTGTGGAGGCTATGCAATTGTACTGGTTGGGCCGCAGCCGGTGCATATTCCTTCCAGCAGTATGTTTTCTCTTAAAGTTGAAACTCAAACAAACGTGCTCCATAATCCTTAATCACCCGACCCAGCATAGACAACCATGATACACCAAGCACTACATCTGCACCTTGCATCAACAATGTTTGTAAATCCAGAGTAAGACAACAACCCTGTACCACAAGAGAAGTTGACGTTGCCACTCCATCACACCATAGTCGTTGTCCACTACCCACCACCACTGGAAATCTAGAAGTGGTATTAATGGAAAGTTGCAAGAATTTAGCCATCCTAGTCTGAATAAAATTATCAGTATTGCCCACATCCAACAAAACCTGGACCCGATGCCCATTAATATAACCAACAAATCAAAGAGTGAAAGCCGAGTTTCCTTCGGATAATGCATTATACGAAAGGGCGAAATGCTCTTGGATCTCTAAGTCCTGTAATTCTTCAGCCAAGAGATCATTGGAGGTAAATTGATTGGGCAATATCGGCTCAATATCTACACCATTCGTAAGTAAAAGTAGTTTTAGGGGTACTTTACACTTGTGCTCAGCCATGTACTTTTATTCACAGTAGTAGCATAAACCACGTTCACGACAGCTTTGTACCTCGACATGGGATAAGCATTTAAGGGGTTGACGATTTTGCAATTGTGTGGAAGTAGAGGGAATATAAGATGTAGTTGTAAAATTTCATTGTGGTGCTGAGTTGGGGCTGGGTAAGAGGGAGGGTCCTCTATTAGCTAGAGTGGATCGGACCGACCCTTTCTCAGCCTGGATACGCTACTCGTGGATATAGGCCTGGTTAACCGTTTCTTCATAACTTTTGGGCTCATGAGCAATAACAGAATTTTTAATATCTTTCCTTAGCCCAAAAATAAAAAGTCTTACCATTAGCTTATCAGAGATGTCGGTGGTTTCGTTTTCAATTACCTCAAATCTATCCTGATACTCAGATACGATAGTCAGCTATTGGAGATTCGCCAAACGTTTCTCTGCTGATTCAAGCCCATTTTTCTTAAAATGAACTCGTGCCTTCTCATTAAAATGATCCCATCCTACCAATTACTTGTTCCTGAATAACCATCGGTACCACTCCAAAGCTTCACCATCAAGATAAAAGGACGCCAAGGTCAGCTTGTGTGTTTCTGTGATTCCATAGAAATCAAAATAACGTTCAGCTTGGAAAATCCATGCCTTCAAATTTTCTCCACGGAATCGTCCCAATTCAATCGGATCCGGTCTATGACGGAGCATGGATTCTTCAAGAATGTCTTTCCCGTGATGAGGATGACCGACCTCCATTGTTGGATCTCGAGTTTGAGGTCCTACCGGAATGAACTTCTAGACAACCTCCTTAACAAATAGCGAATGTCTGCAATATCCTTGGAAAATGATTCTTTCACCTTCGTTATCGATTCATCGACGAAAGCCTTGAGTCTTTGGTCCTCCATGAGAAACCTATGAATGAAAGCACCAATGTAGCACAACTCAAAAAATAATCAAGGAAGCTGTTGTAATATTGAACTCACTAGTTGGAATTACAAGGAAATGATTACTGAACTGATACTGACAACAGAGAAAAAATGGGGATGAGATACAGAGAAGATAGGGAATAAGAATATAGAATACTCCACACAAAAATAGCCTAACTTTTCTCTGCCTACTCCTTGCTACTTAATACAAAATTACACGCAATACTCACTGTCTTGCACCAACTTGCTCTTTACTTTTTGTTACTGGACCCTACAACGAAATCAGTAAATCTTTTAGAAGGAATGGTCATTCTCTTGCTCATTCTAGGTTGAGAAATATTATTGTCCACCGTAGCTGCCAAGTTGTCCTCCACATCAGCATTTGTGCTCATAACAGCTGCACGGAGAAATTTCAGTCTAACAGTTTAAAATCAACATTTTCTATATCGTTTTTACCTTTAAATCAGCTGGTGTTATCAACTTCAATTGAAGTTCAACCCATTAATTTGGAGGTAGCAGGGGGGATACGAATATGGTTGACAAATAGATTCAAAAATTAGATACTTATTTTGATAGCAGGAGACTGAGCTAAACAATGGAGCCAAGGTATGAATCTTAATTTTGAGCTCAAAAGAAGAAGCGGGTAATAGGAGGAGATAAAGAAATAGTGAGAGAGACAAGGTAGCTCAACTTAGAGAATTCAATACGCCATCATCATTGTTGAGAAAGAGCTAATAATACACCTAGATCAAAAAATAGAAGCTTAAATGGAGGAACTAATTAAAGATGTCGAAGGAGGCTTCGAGAAGAATCGCAAGAGTTAGGCAAATATTTTCTTATTCAGCCTTGTCATTGTCCTAGTGTTTTTCCCTTAGCTTTGTTTGATTATTTTTTTAATATTTTGAGTTGGATAAATTTTGGACCTAACCCATTTTATGTGAGAAAAAAAGAAAAGAGAGAATGGAGAGAGTTTTGGTAAAAAAAAATGAAATTTTTTCAAGACAAAATTTTACATTTAGACGCCTTAGACTTCTCTTAACTAACTTTATGATCTAAGTTTTACTAATTACATTCTATAGACATTATTTAGTGGCCAAATGTATTTAGGAATCATTTATACAATATAATTAATATTAATTTAAAAGAAAGAGAAAGTAATTAATGTTCATTATTATCTCCAACTTCCCCCAATAATTTTCTTCTATAAAACAAAAATTGTTGGTGATTCTCCTTCCATAATTGGCCCTTTTTTAGTACAAACATATAAAATCCAATTATACTTTATACAATTGAATTTTAACTATATATGTGTGTGTGTATTTTATATATATATATATACACACACACACACACACACATGTGTACTTTATACAAACACATTAAAATTTTATAATTATGTATAATGTATAATATATACATATGCATGTCAACAATATATCGTATAAATGTATAATATTATATATATACAATTAAACGAATAAACATAAACATATGAGACAAACAAATTTGTATAACATATAAATATGTATATCAACTATGTATTGAATAATATATACATATGTATATCAATGCTATATTTTATAAACGTATAATATTATACATATACAATTAAATTATTGAACATTTGTATATTAGGATCCTAATATGTTGATACTCATGCTAATATGTGATACACAATGTATAAAAATCAGCGTATGTATATAGAAATATTTATATTGATATGCATATGTATATACATATATACAGATATGCATATATATATATATATATATATATATATATATATATATATATATATATATATACACATATGCTTATGTATGTGTTGGTTCATATATACATTATGCTTATGTGTATACATATGTTCTATATTTTTGTGTGTGTGTGCATATATATATATATATATATATATATATATATATATATATATATATATATATATATATATATACAAAAATCTACCTATATACATCAAAAACATACATTCAATACATTCATATGTATATAAAAATACACAATTTGCATACCCACATATAAAAATCTACGCAACTGAATACAATTAAATCACCGATATAAAATTATCAAATTTGCT
This sequence comes from Capsicum baccatum var. pendulum, assembly GCA_030864225.1. NCBI lineage: Eukaryota > Viridiplantae > Streptophyta > Magnoliopsida > Solanales > Solanaceae > Capsicum > Capsicum baccatum. The sequence continues at coordinate 201,039,871 of CM061553.1, forward strand.
AAAATTAGATCAAATACCCAATGATGATAATAATTCATCGATATTTATTCTGTGTTTGACACTAATATACAATTTGATTTTTAATTAATACATTCTATTCTATGAAAATAGATGAAATTTGAAGAAACTTAGTGGTTCATTTAGAGAATACCTAAAAAATCAAAAGAAAACAAATCTATAGACCCAAAAAAATTAAAGATTACTACAAAATCTTCAATGCATATCCCTACTGATGTTTATGGATAAGAAATTACTCCAAAAAATCTTCAATGCAAACCCACAATAAATGTTTAAGGGAAGATAAAAAAAATCAACTGATTTAGGAGAACTTTTTTTTTTTAGAATATTCAAGTAGTGTGCATAAGTTATTGGCACAAAATTAGTCAATTACATAAAAGAGAGATTATGAAAAATTAATTAAATGAGAGAGAGTATTATTTGCTATATACATTGTATATTATATTTATATATAGGAGCCCCCAAAAATTAGTTTCATAACAAACAAATCACTGTGTAGGGTAATTTTTTAAAATCTTAATCATATCATGTAATTAACAAATTATTTTATCTATGGTGTGTAATTTTTCCATTTTCAATGTGTGTGTGGATACAGTGGATATACATAAATGGTTTTCAACATGAAATTTTATTTCAATACGCCGCAAATCGTCTCCAAAATTGATAATTGAAACTCCTTGAGACGTTTTCAATTAAACCCAATGTTGTCCGGCCAAAACAAATCATAAAGACACATATCAAAAAAAATTTAAACTAATATTCTGATAAAGAAATGGACTTGGGACTAAATCAACCACAAAAGTTAGGTCATGAGAGGAGGATTACCCAAGACCATATAAGAAGACCAAGGACCCTTTAATCCACCGATGTGGAACTCCAACACCCCCGCACACCTAGAGCTGGACGTCTGGAGTGTGGATAACATAAAACGGGGGTCCAACATCGAAAACAATGAACTGGATGGGCCTAACTCTAGGCCCATTATAAACAAATGGACCTTGGGCCTAACTCAACCTCAAAAGCTAGCTCATGAGGGAGGATTACCAAGACCATATAAGGAGACCAAAGACCCTTTAACCCACCGATGTGGGACTCCAACACATTTAATGATCTTTAAGAACATTTTTGGATCCTTATTCACATAAAATATAAAGATTTGACAACCTTTCTTCACTTCATACCTTTTCCCATCGTAAATTTGGATTTTTTTTTTTAAATGCTGAGAAATTCAAATGAAAATATACTAAATGTAGCGATCAAAAACTCTAAAATAACCCAAAAAGTGTGTATCAATTTCGACCTAGAGAATGATTGTGGACGAGTATAATGAAAGGGAATTCACAGAGAAAGATTGAGAAATTTAAGGAGTAATTAAATAAAATCTTTAGAAGAGAAAAGGAATTTGAAATTTAAACTTTATTTTAACTGATAATGTCTTCGATTATGAACACCTAAGTTTTAGCCTGAAACGTGGATATGAACTTTGGAGTGACGATATCATTAACGTGTAGCTATTTTATGCCCTTTTTGCGGACCAAGTCATCATTTGGTGCCAAATTTACCGAATCAATCTTAGTTAATCCCAATTTTGACGGTTCTATAATTAAATTGATGGGAAAAGGACACTGTATATAGCATTTTTTAAAATAAACAATCCAAGTTTGAGATTTTGTCAAAAAGTTTTCAATTCGATAAAGTATTTTCACTTTATAGTCATTTCCTAACTTGGGTCACTTTGACCTATGTAGTTCAGATACAATTCATATGCAATACTGATATAATTCATATATAATATTGATACAATTTTCAACTTGGGTCATTCTAACCTTTTAAAAATATATTATTTTTTTTTTGCTATAAATTTTTTAACTGAAAAATATTCTGTTTTTTTATTATTTAAAAATGATAATTAAATATAATTATATAAAAATGATATAATTATTATATAGAATATGTATCTATATAAGATATATGTATAGAAATTATATAGTTCTATCAAATATGTATATGTATAAAATATATATTAAAAATATTTAAAAAGTGTATAAAAATTATATAATTGTTGTATAAAATATATTAAAAAGTACAATTATTGTATAAATTGTGTATCGAAACTGTATAATTTTCATATAGAATATTTATATGTATAATATATGTATAGAAATTGTATTGAAGGTGTGTAGAAACGGTATAGAACAAGCCAACAAATTGAAATGGCTAGAAAGTGAAATCTAAAGTATAAACCACATAAATCTCTTCTATAGTGAAAGTATTTACATATAATCCCGTTAAGCTTTCTCTCTCCCTAATTGTAAAATATACTTATACATTAGGTAGGCTCTTATACATTGCTGGAATGTATGACAAAATACATTTGCCTATATTTATGGAAAGAGAAATCAAAGAATATCTTTCTCTACCTTAATTAACGTTATTAATTACCTATTATTATGTGGTGTATGATTAAATATAGTAATTGAAATTTAAATTCAAAAAAATTCTTAAACATCACTGTTAATTGTTCTCATTGTTGAATTACGTTCTTGAAAAAAAAATTGTCATCTTCTTTCTTCAATTCTCAAAAAAATATGAATATCCTCATATTGTTGCGTCATTCCGGTATTTGAGAGTCGAAAATTATTTATCAATCCTACAAAAGTGATGCAATTAGTGTTTCCAAAAGTATAATCTTCATGAAATTGATTTCTACGATTGCGATGGAATTGCATATTGAAGAAGTTCGTAAAAAAATTAAAGTAAAATACACCGTTGAAGATAATTCTTCTCCCATTATTTAAGGAATGATAGTGGAGTGAAGGTTTACATGGAGTTGAAGAAACAATTTTCGGGATTTGTCAATACGGTATTTCATACTCTGTAAAAATAAAAGCAGACTCAAATTAAGAGAGAAAAAAATAGCAGCAAACTGATACGTATTTAAGATAACATTATACAACAGTTGCACATATATGTGGACACTTTATACATTTAAAAAATAATCTGCAGTAATGTATAATGTGATACTATACATTTAAGTATTAACATTAAACATGCATACTTTTGTATCCTTATCAGAAGGTATAATGTAACCTTAAACAATATTAATACTTTCTAATTGTATAATACTAAATAATACATAAAATGCCTCTTAAATGTAATAAGAACTTCTTAATGTATTACATAATGAAATATATAGCAGAAGAACTATATTATACGTTAGTCTTTCAAAAATAACTAATGTATAATGCCTGATATATTATAACTTATACATTAAAATATAACCTTCCAAAATGTATAATATCACACTATACATATAAAATATTCACCTTATACATTCATTATCTACAAGATTATAATAATTTTAAGAAAAAATTAGTGTTATTGTAACGTTACATTGGCTACACAATAATACGGAAAAATAATGATTCAATTTCCTTTATTACGTGGATTGAAAGTGTACATCTTCAACTCCAATTATAAAAGTGACGCAAATAAGAGGGGGATGAGAGAGTATTAATATTACATTAGCTTGATTGTAGATGTAAATAAAGGAGCACATATATAGAGCAAAAAACAGTGCATTAAAATAGGAGCAAAATATGGTATTTTGATATGTATGAGGGGGATGAGAGAGAAAGAGTGAATTTAAGGGATTTAAGTAATTACTTTGAAATTTTTGTAATTTTTTTTTTAATATGAGATTTTATGTAATAAGGTAAAGTTATCTTATGTATATAGGTAATTTTTAGAAATTTAAATTTCATGATTATTTTCACGAAAATAATTTAATTTGAAATGCCGATTGTGTCTTTTCCCCTAAATTGATTTGATCAAATATGTGTACTTTAATTTCATGTAATTTCTTACCCACTCATATTAAGGTGCCTAACCTTTAACAATACATTGATTTCCTATAATAAAGTAATAAAATACATAACAAGTCTAGTATGATGATAATCTAGAAAGTAAAATAAATTAATATAATGATAGCGTGTAAATTTTTTAACTTTAGTGTACATAAGTACTTCTGACATTAATCTGACTGGATATATTCAAGTTCACATTACAGTGTTAATTAGCTCATTAGATTTGAATTAAAGATAAAGTTTAATTTTTGAGCATGTTTTCACCTTGAGCATATATTTACTGAACACACGAACCCGCCAAAATTGTGTTCCTTTGTCTTTAGTTTAATTTGTTGTACTATTCTCATGGGTTTTTGTTCTCCAGTTTCGGTTATTACTTCTTTTTTTTTTTCGATTATTATATGATTTCACTGTCATTACTATTTTTATTTTTTTAATGTTGTATTGCTCTACATTTTACTTTATTTCGTTGTTAGTTCTGTTTTTATGTATATACACTACAAAAAAAAAAAATGTGGGAGGTTGAAGTTGCAATTCGTGGAGGCTATAAGTATGGGTGAACAAAATTGAAATATAAATCGAATCAAACTGCAAATGGAGTCAAACAGAAAAATAGTCCGACTAATGATTTCCTTTGCCTTGATTTGGTATTGAAAAAATCCAACTATAATTATTTTGGTTTGGTTTTAACTAAAAATGTCAAACTGAACAGAATCAATCTAATATTAAATTTGTACAATCTTTGAAAATATTACTATGATGTAATTTATAAGTATTTCTTAAATTTTTTCGTTGTTTTTATATTTCAACATATATTATTTAAAGTTTAAACGTAGAATTTTGAATGGTCCAATGAATTTAATAGCCCATAATTATTAGTAACTCAAATAAAGTTCAATCAATACTAATGCTAACAAATATATTCAATTAAACAATAGAAATGACAATAATGTTGAATATTTATTCTTTAGTTTTAATTTGAACACCTAAAATTGTATCTTGATAGGATTAAAGAAATATTTAAAGTACAAGTAAATTATATGTTTGTGAGAAGAGTTTATTTGAAAAAACCCGAAATCCTGAGAAAATTGAAAAAATCAAAGTTGGAAAATCAAATTTTTAATGATTTGGTTTATAGATTTAAAACTCGATACGAATAATTTGGTTTGGTATTTAAAAAATTCGAACCAATTCGGTCCATGTATACCCCTAGTTATAAGCCTTTGCTATTATTTTCTGTCAGCAAGTAGCAGAGTTTTCAACCTGTACACGGCATATATTGCAGTATTAGCCTCCGCAATTGACCATTTTTTTTAGTGATATTCTTTTCTCAAACTGTTTGAAATATTTTATTTACGCTGAGGGTCTATGGGAAACAACTTTTCTATGTCGAGGGTCTATAGGAAACAACTTCTCTATCTCTAAAAGGTAGATTAAGGTGTGTGTGCGTGCTTTATGCTTTCCATACCTCACTTATAAAATTACACGAGGTATGTTGTTGTCGTCTTTAGGTTTGCTATTAGAGAAATATAGATAAAATGATATCGTAAAAAGTTTGAGAGCAATAAACCTTATGACATGTTTCGTGTGACATTTTTGTTATAGAAAATTTATGTAACATCAAAAAAACATTCTTTGTGAATCAGTTACCATTCAAACAAAAGAGACGTTGTCTCTGAGTGAAGAAGGGAGGGGCTTTGTATACAGGTTGATCGAGTATACATACAACAATCTTCATATATGCGTGAATAGCTGAGAAGAAAGAAATAAGGGAAAAGGCACCATTTTCACCCCATACTATACAAAAAAAAGTCTAAGCCACATCTAAATTACATAAGTGATCTATTACATACCTTAACTATATAAAAGTGATATTATTACCTCCCCGCGACCCCATTCTAAGGCGCGCGTGTTACACTTATTTTAGGCGTGTCCAGCCTATTAAATAATAAAAGTAAACGGCTAAAAACATTAAGGAAAAAGGCATTGTTTTCGCCCCAAACTATAGTCGAAAAATCGAATCCACACCTAAACTATATAAGTGACCTATTACACACCCTAACTATAAAAAAGTGATACTTTTTACTGACGTGGTGCTAACGTGATGCTGACGTGGCAGCACGTGTAAAACACTACAACACATGCAAGTGGTGGTAGCCTGACAGGGTGTAAATAGTTTTACTTTTTTATAGTTTAGGTGTGTAATAGGTCACTAGTATAGTTTAGGTGTAGCTTCGACTTTTCGGGTATAGTTTGGGGTGAAAATGATGCCTTTTTTCAAGAAATAACGGTAGATGATAATGAAATAAATGAGTAAGAGATGTCATGCCATGAACTGGAGAATAACGCTCATGAGTGTAAGATAACTAATGAACCTCGAAGTGTTGTCGAGGAATTGAAGGGTCTTTTCAAGCACAAAATAAGTAATTGAGACATAAAACTCGTCCATTTGTTATGAGAAATCAATGAACCGTATCAGATGAACATACCTCAGGTCTATATAGAAAAAGCGTACAAAAAGGATTATATTCTCAAGATGCCACTTCTATAATTAATTAATTCCTAATAATTATTGTCTTGGCAAATGATCTGATGATTAGTACAGCTAAATTACAGTATATTGTTATGATATATATCAATTATAGTGAATGTCTATCAAGATCTATCAAGATATATTTGATGTCTATAAGGATTTGATGTATTTGTCTTTTAGTGTGAAACTAGGGGCAAATTCCCCTATAAATAGAAGGACTTCCTTCATTGTAAATCAATCCTCAAGAGAGAAATAAGAATCACTCTCTCTGTTCTCTCTACTCTTCTTCTTATTCTTTATTATTTTATAACACGTTATCAGCACGAGACTCTACCGTCTCAAATTTGAACGCTAAGGCTAAGATATGGATAATTTTTAAAGTAAGCTGTCAAATTGTGAAGATATATGTTTGCTTGATTCTAGCACTACACATACGATATTTAAAGACGAGAAATATTTCTCTCATCTAAACATGGGCAAGATTAATGTCACTACAATTTCTGGTAGTGCTAATTTGATTGAAGGCTTTGGAAAATCCATTATAATCTTGTCCAAGGGAACTAAACTCATCATAAATAATGCCATGTTTACTCCTAAGTCTCGGAGAAACTTGATGAGTTTTAAAGATATCTGTGAAAATGGTTATCATATCAAGACAATTGATGAGATGAATCTTGAATATCTTGGTATCACCAAGAATGTCTCTGGGCAGACATGTGTTATTGAAAAGTTTTCTACTTTATCTTCTGGCCTATATTGGACAAAGATTTGTGCAATTGAGGCACATTCTATAGTAAATCGGAAGTTTACTGATTCCAATACTTTCGTACTTTGGCATGATCATCTGGGACATTCAGGATCAATAATGATGAGATGAATCATAGAAAATTCAAATGGGCATCCATTAAAGAACTTGAAGGTTCTTTCAAATGGTGAATTTTCATGCAATGCTTGTTATCATGACAAGCTGATTATAAGGTCATCGCCAACAAAAGTTGGGACTGAGTCCCTTGCGTTCTTGGAACGCATACATGGGGATATTTGTGGACCCATTCACCCTTCTAGTGGGTCATTTAGTTACTTTATGGTCCTAATAGATGTTTCATCTAGATGGTCTCATGTGTTCCTTTTTTCATCTCGCAACTTCGCATTTACAAAATTATTGGCACAAATAATACGATTACTGGCACAATTTTTTGATAATCAAATTAAGTCTATTCGCCTTGATAATGCTGCAGAATTTTCATCCCAAACATTTAATGACTATAGCTTATCGATTGAGATAAGAGTCGAACATCCTGTACCCCATTTTCACACTTAAAATGGCCTTACTGAGTCATTAATTAAACGTTTGCAGTTGATAGCAAGAACATTGCTTATGAAAACTAAGTTGCCCACTTCTGTTTGGGGTCATGCAATTTTACATTTTGCAACACTTGTTCGTCTTAGACCGACAAATTATCATAAATTTTTTCTGTTGCAATTGATTTTGGGCTAAGAGCCTAATATATCTCATTTGAGAATTTTTGGGTGCGGTGTATATGTGTCTATAGCACCACCAAACCGCACCAAGATGGGCCCCCAAAGAAGGTTAGGAATTTACGTTAGGTTTGAATTACCCTCCATTATTCGCTATCTTGAACCATTAATGGGAGATATGTTCACTGCTCGATTTGCAGATTGTTGGTTTTATGAGATAGTTTTCTCAAAATTAGGGGGAGAAGATAGTGAAATTAAAAGAAAAATTTTGTGGAAAAATCCATCACTATCTCATCTTGATTCACGTGCTTCTATTTGTGAGCAAGAACTACAAAAGATTATTCATCTACAGAAAATTACAAATCAAATGTCAGACGTATTTACTGATTTGAAAAGGATCACCAAATCACATATTCCTGCAGAGAATGTCCCAATTCGAATTGATGTCTCTAAAGGACCATCCACTAGTGTCATAGCTAATGAATCTAAAGCACGCTTGAAGTGTGGCAGACCATTAGGTTCTAAGGATCGAAATCCCAGAAAAAGAAAAACAAATGGTCAAGATGACACTACGAAAGATCCTCATATGGAAGCTCAAGATTTGAGTAATGTTGATATTCCTGAAGGAATCAATGAGCCCGAGACTCAAAAAAATGAGGAACTATCCATAAATTCAAGTGATGTTGAAACTAATTTGAATTGATCTGAAATAGTAGTGAATCATGTCTTTGCATACAATGTTGCAACGAAAATCATGCAAGATAGAGAGGATCTTGAACCTCGATCTATCACAGAATATCGACAAAGAAATGACTGGCTAAAATGACAAAAAACAATTCAATCTAAATTGAATTCACTTGCCAAACGTGAAGTTTTTGGACCTATAACTCAAACACCTAATGGTTTTAAGCCTGTTAGCTATAAATGGGTCTTTGTGCGAAAAAGAAATGAGAAAAATAAAATACAAAGGTATAAAGTACGCCTTGTTGCACACGAATTTTCATAATGGCCTGGTGTCGATTATGATGAGACATATTCACCAGTTATGGACACAATAACATTGCGTTTTCTTATTAGTTTCACTATCCATGAGAGACTTGAAATAGATTTGATGAATATCGTAACAACCTATCTATATGGATCACTTGATAATGAGATATACATAAAAATTCCTAAAGAATTTAAAATGCCAAAAGTATATAGTTCAAAGCCTCAAAAAATGTATTCCATTAGATTGCAAAGATCATTGTATGGTTTGAAGCAATTTGAACGCATGTGGTATAATCGTCTTAGTGAATATTTATCTAAAGAAGGTTATACGAATGATGAAATTTGCCCATGTGTTTTCAAAAAGAAAACAACGTCGGAGTTTGTTATACTTGCTGTCTATGTCGATGACATAAACCTTATTGTAATGCCAATAGAGCTTCAAAAGGCAATTGATTACCTAAAGAAAAAATTTGAGATGAAAGATCTCGGAAAGACAAAGTTATGCCTTGATTTGCAAATTGAGCAATGGACAAATGGTATCTTTGTCCATCAATTTGCCTACACAGAAAAGGTGTTGAAACGATACTATATGGATAGAGCACATCCATTAAGTACTCTGATGGTTTTTCGATCACTTGATGTGAATAAGGATCCATTCCTACCTCAAGAAAAGAATGAGGAACTCCTTGGTCCCGAAATACCATATCTTAGTGCAATTAGTGCACTAATGTATCTTGCAAATACTACAAGGTCTGATATTGTTTTTTCAGTAAATTTGCTAGCAAGGTATAGTTCTACTCCTATTAGGAGACATTGGAATGGGATCAAGCATATATTACGGTATATAAATGGGACTACCGATATGGGCTTATTTTATTCTAAAGATTACAGTTCCGATCTTGTTGGTTATGCTGATGCTGAGTACTTATCTAACTCGCATAAAGCACGATCTCAAACAGGCTATGTATTCATATATGGGGGGAACTGCCATATGTTGAAGATCAACAAAGCAGTCTATCGTAGTCACTTTATCGAATCACGCTGAGATTATAGCTATTCATAAAGCAAGCCGAGAGTGTGTGTGGTTGAGGTCCATAATACATCTCATTCGAGAAAAATATGGCTTGAAATGTGACAAAGTACCCACAATTTTATATGAAGATAATGTAGCATGCATAACACAACTGAAAGGTGGATTCATAAAAGGGGATAGAACGAAGCACATTTCGCCAAAGCTTTTCTATACACATGAGCTCCAAAAGAATGGTGATATTGACGTCCAACAGATTCGTTCAAGTGACAATGTGGCTGATTTATTCACCAAGTCTCTTCCAACTGCAACTTTCAAGAAGATGGTGTACAAGATCGAAATGCAAAGATTCAAGGATGTGTTTATTAGGGGGAGTTAATACGCGTTGTACTCTTTTTTCCTTACGAGGTTTTGTCTCACTGGGTTTTTCTTGTAAGATTTTTAATGAGGCATCCTATATGCGTATTGTTAGACATTCAAGGGGGAGTGTTATGATATATATCAATTATAGTGAATGTCTATCAAGATCTATTTGATGTCTATCAGGATTTGATGTATTTGTCTTTTAATGTGAAACTAGGGGCAAATTCCTCCTATAAATAAAAGGACTTCCTTCATTGTAAATCAATCCTCTAGAGATATATAAGAATCACTCTTTCTATTCTCTCTACTCTTCTTCTTGTTCTTTATTATTTTATAACTTATATAATTTTGTCTATTAATAGTATTAATTCCCATGTGGAATATCTCGTGACATTGTTGACTTGTCACCATCTAACGAGTGAAAATATCTATTTACTGTATTTTTCATTTTTCATTGTACATAAATTTGATTATGATTTTCACACATTTGAAATGATATTTGTAAATTATTTTAATATAAAATTTTATAAATAGATTTCGAAAGTCTTTCAAAATTTTATTCACAATTTTTTACTGTAATTTCATTTCAAAACAACCACCTCTAAATATCCTTTAACTTAACTTCAGATATTTTTTTGTAAATATCAATTTTCATATCCGAACACCTCGCAAGTAATTTTGATAGATATTTATTTCTACAATTAATGATGCCTCCAGACGATCGATGGGTCATCAACTAACAGATATTTTATGTTGCCCCTTTCATCTAGAAAATGCGCATGCAATAAAGTATACATTCATCTACTCACTTTTTCCTTTTCTTGCCTTTGTTTTATTGATCCTATTTATTTCACTCACCTTTTAGCCTGGACCATGACAATCTTATACTAGTTGACATATTACAAAAATATCTAGAAATCAGTTTCTAGGATATTTTTGTGATGTGTAATAATTTGTTCTACACCTCAAATTGTTGCCAATCAAAGTTTGTATAGCCAAATATGTCAAGGCTAGCTAGGCTAAGTAGTAGTATCACTTTTTTTTTTTGGCAAACAGATGTATCCTATGAGTAAGATTCGACCTATTTGGCTGCTAACTATGATGCCAAAGTTTGAAGTCAAAACAGTTAGCACATGGCTTCCTAGGAGCAAGCACAATAAAAAAAAAAACTCAAATTAGCTACGAACTTCATCTTTAATATCTACTTTTTAATAGTAAAAAAAAAAAAAGAAAAAAGAATTTCACCTGTTTGGCCTTACTGATTCTACGGTGTCAAGTGGAAGGATCGTCGCTCGATAGCTAAAAGTTACTTTAGAAATAACAAAGTAATCTTTTCAAGAGCTCAGATCGACGGAAAAGCAAGGGAGCTTGTGTGAAGTATTAATTAGTTAAGGAGATGATCTTTCAAGGCAATCATTGATTTAGACAGATGATCAATTGTATTAAGACTGAGACTCAAAAATCCTACTAGAGATATGTGATTTTTTTTCTGCAATGGATATAAGTGAAGTAAATTTTATGGATGATCAAATAACTTTAAATTTATCACATAATTTTTTTTCTAAAAACTTTTTATTATACAAAAATTATTTAACTTTAATTTCAGAAATAAAAAGTAGATTTAGAAATTAGGTTTACCAAGGTTAGGGGTGTGCAAAAATCGAACCGAGTGATAAACCGAACCGATAAAAATGTTATTGATTTATTGTTATTGGGTTATTGGGTTAACGGTTTCTTAATGGTTTATAAAAAAAATTATTGGGTTATTGGTTCGATTGAAAAAAATATTAAAATAGGAATCCAAACTAAAGGGTATGAAGAAATGAATAGTGGTAATAATTTATTAACGTGCATAGGATTTATCGGAAAATTAACTTTAAGTAGTAATACTAAATTTAAACTAAAATTAAATGATGTAGTTGAAATAATGGGATAAGAGAATGCCAATAGAAGAACCAATTAAACTACCAGAAGGAGGTAGTAAAGGTAAAATTCTAAATATAGCAGCACACGACCCACAAATATGGGATACAGTAATAGATCTATGGAAAGGAATAGTAACAGTAGATTACTTAAGACATTATACAAAAATGGATACGGAAACAATGTACAAATATTTGAAAACCTTTTTACGAGGATCTGCAAAAGCCACTTGGGAAAGTTTTAAGACAAACTGCCCATATGATTTCCAAGTTCTATTAAGTATGGGACGAAATCTCTATAATTTCACAAATAAAATACATATGTTATTAACCGAAATAGATCCAAATAGTGGATTATTAGCATTACAAAAAGAAACATTAATAAAACTAGAACAACTAAGCATTTCATATTGGGTATATATAAAGAAATTTCTACAAGACTATTTTTATTATTGCACTGTCAGCGGAAACACTTTTAATGAAGAATTAGGCAAAAAACTATTTAATAAATTACCTGGAGCTTTAAGAAGAGAAATAGAAGATAGATGGTATAAAAGAGATGGTGTAATAGGCAACCCAAACGTAAAATGGACAATAGGACATAAAACACAACATATAATGGATATACTAACAGAAAAATGTACAAACATACAAATACAAAAACAATTAAAAAGAAATGAAATGAATTTCTGTAAATCTGTTATATACACAACCTAAAATTATGATAGAAAATAATATAGAAAATATAAGAAGAAACATAATCAGAAACCATATAGGCGTAAACAATACTTCTTAAGAAAATCAAAAACCAAAAAATCATAGTTAAATAGAGATAAACATGTTAGGAAATATAGAAATGATAGAAACTTTAAAAATAAATTAGAATGTTATACTTGTAGAAGCATAGACCATTTAGCTAATGTATGTCCTAAAAGAAATAATAATAGAACTAGAAATTCTCAATTAATAAAGAATTTCCAAGAAACTTTACTAAATGTAGACGAATACATGTCAGATACAAAAAGTATATACTCAATAATAAGTATTGATATAAATGATAAAGATAATTCTAAATCTGATTCTTCAGAACCAGAAGAAGATAATTTAGTAAATGAATTAGGACACACTTAAACAATCTAGTAATCAATAATTTAATGAATGTCACTCAAGAATGTGCACATGAATTTCAAAGAAACAAAGGTTTAGACAGTAATAGATGTCGTATATGTAATTGGTATCCAAGTAAAGACAACAGAGCTAAATGTAAAAAATGTTATTTAGAAGCTTGTATTAACTGTATAGAAAACACTTTAAGGATCAAAATAGAATCAGAAATAAATAGCGAACAGAAATATACAAATAATCAAATCTTAAATTTAAGAGTATCAACTCTAGAAACCCGAGTAAATAATCTAGAACAAAGATTAACCATCCTAGAAAAAGGAAAAATCAAAATCACTATAGAAGAATCAGATACACAAGAAGCTATACATTTAGAAAAACTAGAGGCAGAACTTATGAACTTGAAAGATAATAACACTAGCCTAATATGCAATGAAGATAAAGAATTCTCTATCATAAAAGTATTAGTAAAAATTAAAATTGAAGACGTAGAGATAGAAACTTTAGCACTAGTAGATCCTGAATTTACTAGCTGTCTAATTAATAAAGAAATAGTACCAGAACATTTACTAAAAATACTGGAAAGACCTATAACAGCTACCCAAATGGATGGATCACAAATATCTACAATTATTGCATGAAAAATGCACAAATAAGTTTCTTAAATACATGTAATAAATTCTACAACCCAACTTACAATGTTAACAGAATATTAGCAAGGAATTTAAACATAGGCTTAGACTTTGTTATAGGACTATGCTTTTGTATCCAAAATAAAGGAGGATGTCTCTTAACATGAGATGGAATAATGCTTTTTAAAAATCTAACTTATACACCAGTACAAATAGTAACATTACCAACAATATATAAAACATTAAAAATATATAAAAAGAATTTAATTTCTAAACCATGTTGCGAAGATTGCCAAGATAACCAATGCCAAAATAGCAACCTGTTAAAAGAAAACAAAAATTTAGAAGATAACTTAGAAGATTTTAAAAATTATACTCTACTTAATGCAGAAGGGCAAGAATGCTTAAAAGACATAGAAAAAGACTATACTTTAATAAATATTGAAACTCAATTTTACAACTTTAAAAAATAAATAAACACAATAGGAATAATAAATAATCCAAAAGACTTAGACAATGTAATAGCAATTTTAGACAAAATAGAAATAATAGGAGAAAAACCTTTAGCACATTAGGATGCTAACGAAATAATATGTAAGTTAGATATAATTAACCCAAAATACATCATAAAGACAGCATCAATAGAAGCTAATAATGAAGATATAGAAGAATTTGAGAAATAAATTAAAGAATTGTTAAAGTTAGAAGTAATTAGAAGATAAACATCTAGACACAGATCAGCAGCATTTATGGTAAGAAACCATAGCGAGCAAATCAGGGGAAAAGCTCGTATGGTAATAAACTATAAAAGACTAAATGAAAACACCAAAACAAATGCATATAAGCTACCAGATAAAAGTGAGTTAATTAATAGAATACAAGGTAAAAAGATATATAGTAAGTTTGATTGTAAATTTGGGTATTGGCAGGTAAAAATGCACTCAGATAGTGTAGAATGGACAACATTCACCTGTCCAGAAGGACATTATGAGTGGCTTGTTATGCCATTCGGACTAAAAATAGCCCCACCCATTTTTCAAAGAAAAATGGATGATATTTTTAGAGATTATAAAAGCTTTGTGTTAGTATGTGTAGATGACATTTTAGTATTTAGTAGAGATAAGCAACAACATTTAGGACATTCACAAATGGTTTTTAGACTATTTGTCAAACACGGAATAATAATTAGTAAAAAGAAAATGGAACTATGTAAAACTCATATTAACTTTTTAGGAATAACTCTAGGAAATGGGAGGATTAAACTTCAATCTCATTTAGCCAAAAAGGTAATAAAAATGCCAGATAAATTAGAAAATACTAAAGATCTAATTTGTTTTTAGGATTAGTAAATTATGCAAGAAATTTTATTCAAGACTTAGAAAAAATAGCCGGACCTTTCTATGCTAAAACTGGAAGCAAAGGTCAAAAATATTTTAATAATGAAGACATTAAATTAGTTCAACAAATAAAAGAAAGAGTAAAACATATTCCAAACTTAAAAATTTCACTAGAAACTGATTACTTAATTGTTCAAACAGACGGAAGCAAATTAGGTCGGGGAGCCATATTAAAAGCAAGACCTAATAAATATAGTGATAAAAATGAAGAAAAAATTTGTGCATACCAGAGTGGACAATATAAAGAAAAAGGAAATATACCTATCATAGATTTAGAAGTATTAGCCATAATATATGGTTTAAATAGTTTTAAATTATATATCTTAAATAAAGAAGAAGTTTTAGTAAGAACAGATTGTGAGGCAATAGTTAAATTTAGTCAAAAGATAAATGATGAAGCTAGTAGTAGAAGAAGATGGTTAAACTTTATGGACACTATATCGGTATATAAACATATTGTTTTTGAATATATTAAAGGAAAAGAAAATGAATTAGCTGATAAATTAAGTAGGTTACAATTAAAAACAAAATCTATTTAACTGGCTAATATTTGTTTCAGCATGCGATCAACTAATCAACATGCAGCAGACAAAGGCAAAGGAACTATGTCTTCCTCGTCTCAAGATATTTATTTTCAGACAATGCTAGGAAACGTTAGATTTAGACCCCAAAACTCTATCGAACTCCAAAACTCCATGCAATTACTGGAGAGAATAGACTTTGAGCCTTTTAATTTAATTGCTTTCCCACCTAGTAATTATTCTTTTAACCTAAGACCAGAACATATTTTAGATAGACCCCAAAAATGCCTAATAGACAATTTATGGATAGCACACCATAAATCAGACCATAAATATTTTTTAGCCGCCATGAATGCTTTATGTCAATATATATCAGATAAAAGTAAGTCTAAATTCAAATATTATGTAATTATACATGGTAAGACAAACGAAATTTTTCAGACATGGATAGAAGTACTAGACTCTATAAGTGGTATAAAAAATTCTCTTTACAAAGGTTTCAATAATTTTTCTGAAGATTCTGATTATGCAAGAGGACACCTAGGACCTAATTTTTTCTTATCTCTAGCATTAAGACAAAATCCTATCAGATTTCTCAGTACAATATTCAGAAAGAGTCAGGTAAAATATTTTTTGTGACCATTGCCACTCTATGATCGAGGCCTTCAAGAGATTAAATCTTCAAAATGAGGCTCTTATTACAGAAAATTCTAGACTCATGGAGCAACTACAGACTTTACAAGACAAACTGAGTAAATTTCATACAAGAAAGACTAATGCCAGTACTCAGACACAGAGTTCTCCATCTCCACAAAAAATGAATGAGAAGGGTGTGCATTCCCCTCTGAATGCTCAGAAATCCACTGTACCGAATATTGGTGCAGCTAGTCCGGCTCAAACGGTAATCGGTAAAGACAAATCAAATTCATTAAGGGATGTCACTTTGCCAAAAAGTGAAGATGAAGCAGGACCTTCATCAAAACCACATAAGATTAGTACCTTAAAAAAGACATTAACGACAAAAAAGAAGAATAAACAAATTGAGTTTATTGTAAAACATACATTAGAAAAATTCTTTAATAGCCAAGAACAAGATAAGCATATGGATAATAAAGACAAACCATGTACAAGCACATATAGAATAGTTTCGGACATGAATAATACAGACATTAATATTCCAAGATCATCAGACAAAGAAGATGATAGATTTGAAGATAGTCTTCTCCAAGATGCTCAGGATCCCTATGAAGATGATGACTCTAGAATGAGTTTCGACACCATAGCCCTGCACAACTTGGACACATAAGAAGACAAAGACAAGTAATAAAAAAGATTGATACTATAAGATACAAAGTATTATAATTATGATAAGAGTGCCATGTAGGTAGGCCTACTTTGAGTCTTGTAATTAAGTCTGTGTCAGAGCGAGTGCTTCCTTTATCATTACTTTCCAAAAAGAAATAAAAACTGTTGAAGCACGCATCAGGAAAAAAGAAATAATAATGCATGTGACGATGGGGCCCAATGTGTACCCGACCTGCATTATTAAAGAATCTTATCCTTACCTATCGGTCATATTGTCAAGGACAAGTAGTTTGATCCTAGTCCACTCCTTTTTTCTTACTTCAGTCTATATAAGACTTGTAATTTAGTAGAAAAAGGTAGATCGAAAAAACCTTAGAACCTCTCAACATACTTTCCTATGTATAAATCTTCCTTTTCCAACCAACCTTTCCTCATGGTGTAAATCAAAGTTTGTAATATAAGGAAGTTGAATAAAAAAACTTTCAGTTTTTCAAAGTCTTTAGGGGATTCCCGAAAGGGAAACCTCTATCCCAATTACTTCATGTAAGTTCTTATTTATTTTATATTTTTCCATCAAAAATATATTTTTATGTTTTAAAATTTTGTTAGATGTTTATATTTTTAGAAATTTTTAGATATATTCGTAGAACATCATGTAAATTAAATGTTTGTTTAAATTCATTACCCTTAGTATATGGTTAACCTCTTAATTTCTTAATAACAACGATGGATTAACCTGTAAATTCCTAGAAATTCTGGCCTTGATAGTCCGATATGTCTGCAGAATAGACGAAGGACGAGTGTTAGTTGCTAGATGAAAGTTCTGGGGTGTGGTTAAAGAAGTAAGTTGTTAGGAACATGGTTAAGAGGAAGAGATGAATCGGGTAATATTAAAAAAAAAATTAAAATTGGGGAAAATATAGAATATAAGAATGATAAACGCGTGAAAAAACAATGGGAAAGAGGGAGTACTGAGTAGAATTTTTACAAAAATCTTGAAATATTGCCTAGTTTATCACCTTTTTATTCGCCTATTTTATTGGTATATATATAACTTATTATATATTTTTCTTTAATTTTTATAAATTAACAAACCTATTATTTCAATTATACAAACTCTTAATTTTCCCTAACAACATTTAGTTCAAACATAAAGATTCTTGTAAATTAAAGCACATCCTATATGATTTTTAGTTGCAACTAAGATTCTTTTTTTTTTCATGTTAGTTACTACTATTTCCATTTTATTAATATTTTTTTATCGATTAACCAAAAATCGAACCGTTAAGGATTAAAAACGATAAATCAAAAATCGATAAAAAATATCTTATAGGTTTGATTATTAGTTTAGTATATTTAAAAATAAAAAATCGATAAATCAAATCAATAGTATATAAAATCGAACCGAACCGACCGATGCACACCCTAACCAAGGTAGATCTAAAGTTTGATAGACCAAGATGCTTCTCAAATAGAGCCAAAGTTATATAAATGCAAGACAGCTGAAAAAACTGAGCACAACAGCTACCTATCAAAGTGGATAAGACAAAAAGTAGTACTGGTCAGACTTATCTCTTTTCTCTGAATTAATTAGGGAGAGAATATGTCATTGTCCTCGATGTTTCAGTTGCAGAAACATGCATGTGTAGAAAAGCCCTTAGAATTTTGGGGGATATTCGAACTACTATATGTTTTGATTGGATATTTGAACGTATTATAAAATGGTTATATTAGATATTTTTCGTTCAAATTTGAATAAAAATTTATGCATATTTTCAAACAATATTCATTATATAAATAAATTAACCACTTCAAAGTATTTTACATCCATAATTATACGTATTAACTGCAATGGGGTTGATGAGTTGTGAACCTGTTGAACAGCTCATGTTATATAGAGTTGAATCCAGCAGATGTTCTCCTATGGTCCCTTGGTTCTTTTACTTGTCAATTCTTGTGTGCCTTGCATCGGCAAACATTTTTTATTAAAAAATATTCCATGATATTGAAATATTGAGAAGAAGAAAAAAAGAGTGAAAGTTTTACTTATTATATGTGTGAAAGATTATCACCGACGCTGGCTAGATTATCGAACTCTTTCGTTTTAATTACTATTTGGATAATTAAAGAATGTGCTCTTTGTTCTAAATTTACTAACGTACTTTTTTGAATTGTAATTATTATGACTAATAATATTTTTTTGTGTATTTTTTAAATATAAAAAATTTTGTTTAAATTTTTTTAAGATTTCAGGTTTGAATTCGCCTAAATCCCTTATTGAATCAGCCAAGTGGCTTTCTTTATGGAGGAGTAAAGTTCTTATACGAAAAGGACACTTACATCAATCACTTCAGCGTCCTTCCGATGCACATGTTACGGAACAAGACATGAAGATATTAAAAAAAAAAAATATTTATCTACTGATAGAAGCATTAGTTAGTACAAGAACAATATTTCGGAGTTGATATCTTACTTGACTTTTGTCCTTTTTCATTTCAAATAAAAGAGATGATTTGAAGTGCGGACCAAATTCAACATGATATGATTTGAAGAAGATACATGTTCTAGATACATTTCAAATTTGAATTCCTCATGATCAGTCGCCATATATTTATTTACTTTTCCTATAAATTGGTGAAAATTGACCTTTAATTTGCCTTTTAGTATACAGTTGTAACGATTGATTCGTGATACACATGGCGGGAAGAGTATGATCATTATCATTTTCATTCGGTGTGAGATACTAACATTGAGCTGTTAAATCCGCATTCACATATTGTAGGGCCTATTTTGGGACTAACGCTCACAATAAGATTCTCTTTTCACTTTTAGGAGCTCAAACTCAAAATTTTTAATTAAAAATAAAGAAATTCCAATCATTTTACTACATAGAATCCATGTTGATATGATGGGAAGAGTTTAAATTCTGTCAAGCGGATACCCTAGTCTGCTTAGGAAGACAAATTGTCCACTTGCATGTGCTCAGGGGCCGCCTCGTTCAGGGTTTATGAGATAATAATGTGGGGATTAGTAATGTGATATATTGTTATATAGGAATTGTATGGGAGGAATTAATATGGCATAAATTATAATGTAAGGATTAGTAATACAAGAATTTCAAGTCAAAAATTATAATCCATGAATTGAAAAATAGAGATTAGAGACAAAAATACTAGTTATTTTGATTTTTCTATGTTAATTTATGTATTATTAATTGTCATATTCTTATCCCACCGTCTGTATCGCATAATCCCTGAACTAAGTGAGAGCAAAGTTTTCTTCAAGTGGCTTTGAAAGCAACAAATTGAATCAGACATAAAGTTCTCCCCTCACCTATAGTCTCTCCCCCATTTCAAAAATAGCAAATAGACGGGGTTATTTCGCCCTTGCTGCTGAGTTGCTCAACCTCTCATTAATGATGTGTGTTACGGAACCTCCACTGTACTGAGAGAAGGGGTCCAAGCAGGACATAACTAACGGCATAGGAGCGGACTCTCGGATATAAATTCATGCATAAATCATGTAAAGTGACGCGTATGGGCAACAAAAATGCATCATATGTATGCAATCCTATACTTCAACAGACAACTTCCTATTTCGCTGTGATATGTATATATATAAAAATGCACCAAATATCTATGATTTTTGTCGGCCTGCACAGATCACTACTAAAAAAATCATTATTTTTCAATTGATATTTTCTGCTGAAAAATGTTCAACGGCATTTCCACAAATATTTTGAGGAAAAAAAAACAATAGTGTTCATATAGAAAAATAAAAAAAATTCTCACTGTTTCAATTAGAATCTATGTCCCTTCGGATGATTTGGTGGAAAATGACTGAAAAATTCATGTTTTCTACCACAAGTTTTCCACTGATTCAACCTGAGAATAATCTCAATTTCTAGTAATGGATGATGTTGTAAGCAATTTGTTTCCGTTTCAATTAGCTTAATTCATTTGATTTGTAATATTTAGTCACAAAGATGAGGTACGTGCATTGTTAAAATTCTGATGTGTTCTTTAGGAACCCCAAGGGTCACAAGTCTTTAGGGGCATCATGCAAATTTGCTTCTTTTTTTTTTCCCCATATTTTCTCGAGAAACCTTCTTCTCCCAACTGATTTTATTTATCAATGACTGATCCACAATTCGGTACATCAAAACTTTCATCATAAGTGAAGTAAAAAAAGATCGAATCACAATGATTGATCGTATAAATTGTGGGGTCCATCCACATCATTCACTATACACGAAATTTCTAAGTCCAAAATTACTGCATGCCTTTATCAAACTTGCATTTATTGGATAGATAAATGTCAAGAAGAGATCTGATTTCCAATAATATTTTGATGTCACCAACACTACAAAAAAACAACATTTAGCGACAGTCACATTTGGTCGCTATTCTATATAAATTCGTCACTAAACAGATATAGCAACGGAATAGCAACGGATTTGTGTCTGTCGCTATATTGCTCGTTGCTAGCCTCTTAGCGACAAAGAATTAAATTTCGTTGCAAAATTTGTGACCGCTTTGCGATGAACCTATCGGTTGTTGATGTTACCGACGGAATATTCCATTGCTATACCGTTGTTATTTCCAAAATTCATTTTTTTCGTAGCTAAATTTACGACAGAATATTTTATCACTGATCCGTTGCAACATAGTTTGGTCGACTGAGCAGCCATCTTTAGCGACCAAATTTATATTTGACAATCCATCGCTAAAGTTTTTCAGTAGCAACGATAAAAGTTAGTCATTAATTTTTTGTCGCTAATAATTTTTTTAGAAAATGATTGAAACGTGTAAATTATTGAATGATTAAAATAACCAACATTCATATAAATAATTACTTATATTAGAATGTTCAAAATAATTTAGATAGAAAAATGCATCACATAATTGTGTCCAAACATCCACAAGTTCAAGTATTTTGTCAAAAATAAACTAATGTCAAACCCACATACATCAAAATTAGTATTTGTTACTACATAACTGTTTTGTACTTCCACACAAAATAGTCTATAAAAAATTAATGCAACGATGAAGGGCTATGAATACTATGAAGCTACGAATTGACGTCATCATCATTAGTAGAAGGATCAAGCATGACCCCTTCTTATACCCTAATACCACCAACACGTTCAATAACTACGGAAGAAAGTGAATAGTAAGTGCCGTAATCAATTGCTTCACAAACTCCTCCAAATTTGTCATCGTCTGCCATTAGTACCTCTGCAAATTTGCCATATTCATATCAATTCTTTGTCTGAATTAATACATCACATGGAAATTCTCATTATAGTACCATTGCTAAGATAGTCTTGTTGTAAGGCGTTCTCAGACTCTTATCGATACCACAAAACAACTGCAATTGACACCTGAAGGTTAAAATTATAAAGTACATGTATCTTAGGAAAGCTTTGTTGTGTACTAGATAATTCACCTTGTGCTTCTCCTCGAGGGGAGCAGGTCAAAAAAATTCAGGAGGCTGATCATATAGAACTGCGGCATTGAGAATCCAGAAAGTAAAAGGATGATGCACAAGTCAGTAAACAAAGAAAATCAGAATATTAGATAATCCAAGTAGCTCAATGGCCTACCTAATTCCCCAGTTTTGAGCCAATTCATGCTGCATCACCTTTGTCACATACAAAGAACCATCGGCTATTTTCCCAAAAAGTTTCTCGATCCTATCCAAATTTTGTTTTACTTGCATAGTACACAAACCAGCTACTAAAGCCAAACGGAGGTTCATAAATTATGAGGATGAACAAATTACCAATAATACAAAGTCACAAACTGACTATTTCTCCCGAGAGACAAAGCAAGAAGAGTATATCCGAAGTTATGCCAATCTATAACAAAAGCGGAACGTTTAATCCGGTTGGCCAATGTTACAACAACTAGTGTAGGAACAGATGGTGAATTCTATTATTACTGAAGTTTATGTTTCAATCAATTTTTTGGAACAAGTGCATCAGTTAAAAGTTTTGTATGTATCAATTAATATTGAAACAAATGCATTTTGAGTTACAAAGAAAATGAATGTGAAATTACAATTGAAACAAATGCATCTTGAGTTACAAATGCATTAACAATTGTAAATTCATTTACGTTTTAGGTTCTTGAAACTTGAAAGAAAGACAATTTTTGTTCATGAACCTATTAACTATTGCTTAATTAATACTTTTCACTTGCATGAAAATTTTACCCTATAAATAGTGTTTCTTTTGTTTGGAAAAGACAAGCACTCAAAACTACTTTCCTCTTGAAAAACACTTGAGAGACATTGAGAAAATGGTGAAATCACCAATTCAAGAATAGAAGAGAAACATTCTTGAATGCCACTTGTTTTGTGGCTTAGTTGAATCCCGAAGATAGAGTTGTCACTAGTTCTTCCGTTTCCTCATGGGAGAGACTCCAACTATCTTTAAGAAGCATATTATCGTGCCTCTAAGCCAAGCAAGTTTTATTTTAAATTTCTTGTACGATTATCATTATTATTATAACAATTTAAAGATAGTTGTCTCTATGGCTTCTACATCAATATCAAATAGTATTCCATCTTTGCCTAATCCTAATTTTGAAATATTTGATGGTAAAGACTTTCCTAGATGGCGTGGAAAGATGGAATTCTTGTTAAGATGATTAAATTTGGCATATGTTCTAGAAGAACCTTGTCCTAATGCTCCTGGTTCTGAGGTAGCATCTGACGAAGCTACTTTAATTAAAGAACAAATTGCCAAATGACAATATAATGATTATTTGGGCAAGAATTGTATTCTTGGAGGAATGTACAACAAATATTATGATCAATATTATGTTAAATGCAAATATGCTAAAGAGATATGAGACACTCTTCAAGCTATTTATTTAGAAGAAGAGGCGAGTTCTAAGAAATTTCTCGTTTCAAATTACATAGAGTTTAAAATAGTTGATGACAAGTCAATCACTGAACAAGTACAAGAATTCCAACTTATATCTAATAAAATTGCTATATCTGGAATTGCTCTTGATGAAAACTTTCATGTTGGTGCTATTGTATCAAAACTTCCTCCATCTTGGAAAGAGTACCGAAGCAAACTCTTACACAAAAAAGAAGATTTTACTCTTGAACAATTATTGCAACACTTGCAAATTGAACAAGAGACACGATGGGGCGATAATAATAGTTTGAAAGAACCTGTCATGAAATCTCATATGGTTAAAGAAAAATCAAACAAGAAGGAACCAGAAAATAAGAATTTTCAAACGTAAAGAAGACTACAAATTTCAAGCTTAATGGTGCCAATTTTAAATCTAGTGAATGCTATCATTGTCACAAAGTTGGTCACTATACGCGTGATTGTAGAATTCTCAAAGCCGAAAAGAAGAAAGAAAATAAAAATAAAAATAAAAAAGATGATCTTGTGGCAATGGTCACAGAAGCATTTGTAGCGGAAGATCAAGTAAAATGGTGGATAGATACCGGCGCAACTTGTCACATATCAGGCAACCGAAATTCTTTCAAGACTTATGAATTAGTGGGGGACGTTAAAATTGTATATATGGGAAACTCCTCCTCTACTAAAGTTGTGAAAAAAAAGAACTGTTGAACTGAAGTTTACTTCCGGAAAGATAGTTACATTAATGGACGTATTGCATTTTCCTAATATTCGAAAGAACTTGGTGTCTGGTACGCTTCTTTAGAAGCATGGTTTTAAAGGCAGATAAGTTTATTTTATCTAAAAATGGCATATTTGTTGGAAAAGGTTCCGTTGTAAATGGAATGTTTGAACTTACTATTGAAAATGAAAATATTTCTGCTTATCTTGTAGAGTCTTTGGACTTATGGCATGAACGTTTGGGACATGTCAATTTTAGATTCATTTAACTTATGGTGAATAATGGATTAATCAAAGATTATGGAAAGAATCATACTACTAAGTATCTTACTTGTAGTAAATGCAAGATTGCGAAGAATCCCTTTAAGACAGTTGAAAAGACTTCCACACTTTTACAATTAATCCACACTGATATTTGTGAGATGGATTATTTGTCATGTCATGGAAAGAGGTATTTTATTACTTTTATTGATGACTACTCAAGATATACTTATGTCTTTCCATTGAAAACAAAAGATGAAACATTTGAGACTTTCAAAACATATAAAGCAGAAGTTGAAAATAAATTGAATGTGAAAATCAAGTCAATTAGGTCTGATAGAGGTGGAGAGTAATTAAAGTCAGATTTTATTAATTTTTGTAAGAGAGAAGGCATTGAAAAATAATTGACTATGTCCTATACACCACAACAAAATGGTGTAGCAGAAAGAAAAAATAGGACTTTCATAGAAATGGTTAATTCTATGCTTTATGGATCTGGTATATCTGGAAATTTATGGACTGAAACTTGCTTTCAGCATGTCATATTTTGAATAGAATTACTTACTGAAATCATGACGCACCTCCATATGAACTTTGGAATAATCGAAAAGCAAATATAAATTATTTTAAAGTATGGGGTTGCTTGGCTCATGTTCGATTACCAAATCAACATTTAAACAAGATTGGCTATAGAGGATTAGATTGTGTGTTTATTGGTTATTCACAAACCAGTAAGGCTTATAGATTTTTAAATCTTGAGACCCCAAGTCCTCACACATTTATTGAATCTTTACATGCTAACTTTTTTTAGCATATATATCCCAAGAAAAAAGATTCTTTTGAATAAGATTCAAGTTCTTCTATTTCTCCTCTTAAAAGAAAAATAGTTGAGCCATTGGAAGAAAGTCAACCAAGACGTAGTTCAAGATTAGCCAAATCAAAAGAATTTGGACCTGATTTTCAAGCTTATTTGGTTGAAAAGGATCCTGAATGTTATGCTGAAGCTATGTATTCACATGATGCTCCATTTTGGCGTGAAGCTATTGATGATGAAATGCATTATATATTATCTAATAATACATGAATATTGTCAGATCTTCTTCCTGGATGTAAACAAATTGGTTGCCGATAGATTTTTAGGAAGAAAATGAAATCTGATGGTACTTTAGAACAGTACAAAACCCGTTTGGTAGCTAAAGGCTTTACTCAATTAAAGATATTGATTATTTAGATACTTTTGCATCTGTAGCTTGGATGGCCTCTATTCGTCTCTTGATTGGTCTAGCAGCAATTCATGGTCTTGTGATTCATCAGATGGATGTGAAAATTGCATTCCTGAATGGAGATCTAGACGAAGAAGTCTACATAAAACAGCCAGAAGGATTTGTCAATCCTGGTCAAGAATGTAAAGTTTGTAAACTTCTTAAATCTCTTTATGAATTAAAACAAGCTCTGAAATAATGGCAAGATAAATTTAGAAACGTTATGATTTCTAATGGCTACTTAATCAATGGTGGAGATATCTACATATTTAGTAAATTTTAAGAAAATTCTGGTGTTATAATATGTCTTTATGTAGATGACATGTTGATCTTTGGAACTGAAATTGAAAGAGTCAAAGAAGCAAAATATTTTCCTGCTTCTCAGTTTAAAATGAAAGATCTTGGAGAAGCTGATGTAATTTTAGGCATCAAAATTGTAAGATCAGCAAGTGGTTTGACTCTTACTCAATCAAATTATATTGAGAAGGTTTTAAAGAGGTTTGGTTATTTCGATGACAAGCCTGCTCCTACACCATTTGATCCTAGCATCAAACTAGTATGAAACTCTGGTGATATTCTTGATCAATTGACATATTCTCATATTGTTGGGAGTCTTATGTATGCCATGCATTGTACCCGGCTAGATATTGGTTATGTAGTAGGAACTTTGAGCAAGTTTACTGGTAGCCCTAGCGTTGAGCATTGGAATGCCTTAATTCGTGTTTTAAGGTATCTAAAGGGTACAATTAATATTGGCCTTTATTATTCTACCTTTCCAGCAGTTCTTGAAGGCTATAGTGATGCTACTTGGAATTCTGATCCAAATGACTCTAAATCTATTACTGCTTGGATTTTTAATTTGGCTGGAGCAGCAATATCTTGGAGATCAAAGAAGAAGACATGTATTACTCACTCAACCATGAAGTCAGAATTTATCGCTATGTCTTCTGCTAGAGAAGAAGCTGATTGGCTTCGAAGTATGCTGATAGATATTTTTTTATGGGGTAAGCCAATACCACCTTTGACAATATATTGTGATACTAAAGCTGCTATATTTCGGGCTTCAAGTGATTGTTACAATGGAAAGTCAAGACAAGTTCGTCTCAAACATAATCATATGAGAATATTATTGGAGGATGGCATAATATCGCTTCAATATGTGAAGTCCAAACTCAATTTAGCAAATCCTTTGTCTAAAGGGTTAGGCAAGGAATTGGTGGTACAAACTTATAATGGGATGGGAATAAAGCCTGTTGTAGGTTGATTGTACTTTATGGTAACTCTACCTAATGATGTAATCTTAGGTTCAAAGGGAAAAAAGAGTAAAGTTACAGTTGTGAAGCACATCAACAAAATTTCATTTTTCCCTAGAGAATGAGTAGATGTGCATAAGTTATGATTTTTTATCTTGATAAATCTATAAGACCGATATCAGTTGGAGTAAATAATAACACTTTTAATAGATTTGACAGTATTCCTATAAAAGAAAATAATGAGATTATATTCTTTTATTAAGTCTATACACCGATATCGGTTGGAGTGTGTAGGAACACTCTTGATAGATTTACCGATACTTTGTTGTAAAGGAGGATGAGATTAATTTCTCTTAATGAAATTCATAGACTACTTAGACAGAGTATGCAAAGTTACTCTTGATGAATTCACCGCATAAGTGCGAAGTGGAGGCCGCTTCAATAAGATTTTAACAGGAAAATCTTAAAGCACTTAGCTAAAAGGATTCGGGACACATGACCCTAAGGTGTCAAAGGATTTTGATTTTCACCGGAACATAGCAATATGCGTGGAGTATTTTTATACTTCATTCAATGAACCACTTAGTTCAAGATTTTTTCACTAAGTAGTCAATGATTTAGAAAGTCTTCACTAGCTAATGGTTCAAGTACAAAAAACACCAATATTGATGCATGTTGCTAGATTAATGTCTCAAAAGAATTTTGTTTCTTAAAGATAAAATTTCTTGAAACAAGTGGGGGATTGTTATTACTGAAGTTTATGTTTCAATCAATTTTTTGGAACAAGTGCATCAGTTAAAAGTTTTTTATTTTTCAATTAATATTGAAACAAATGCATTTTGAGTTACAAAGAAAATGAATGTGAAATTACAATTGAAACAAATGCATCTTGAGTTACAAATAAATTAACAACTGTAAATTCATTTATGTTTTAGGTTCTTGAAACTTGAAAGAATTTTTGTTCATGAACCTATTAACTATTGCTTAATTAATACTTTTCACTTGTATGAAAATTTTACCCTATAAATAGTGTTTCTTTTGTTTGGAAAAGACAAGCACTCAAAACTACTTTCCCCTTGAAAAATACTTGAGAGACATTGAGCAAATTGTGAAATCACCAATTCAAGAATTGAAGAGCAACATTCTTGAATGCTACTTATTTTGTGGCTTAGTTGAATCCCGAAGATAGAGTTGTCACTAGTTCTTCCGTTTGCTCATGATAAAGACTCTAACTATCTTCAAGAAGCGTATTATTGTGCCTCTAAGCCAAGCAAGTTTTATTTTGAAGTTCATGTACAATTATCATTATTGTTCTAACAAATTCTGGCAAAGAAGAAATGTTGTTACTAGTCGATATAATTAAAGATCAAGTATGCTAGATCAAGTACACTAAACATTTCACTTAACATAACGATCATGAAATATTTTGCCTGATGAATCCTATACTACTAATCGCATATGCCTTAAGCACTTGAGTGGATCATAAGAAAAATCCAAGTTCAGCACTCACCAAATATAGTATGTTAGAGAAATAGGGAAGAAGAAGCATTACAAGCACCAATGACAAAAGAACCTTTGTGTTGACAAGGTTTCTGTGAAATTTACAGCAACAACACACAATTCTTCTTCTAACTCTAGAGAAGAAGAATATTAGTTATGGAGAAGAATCAGAAGTAGAGTACATATTAATAGAAGGAGGGAAATAATATCTGTTACAACTACTTTATCCACTTGCCTTAGGAAGTATTTAGAGACTTAGCTAATATTTCTAGAATCATCTAGAACCTTCATTTCTCACACTATCCTAGCTGTCAATTAGTAGTAACTAACTAACTAACTAGTCGGTTAGTTAGGTACTCTAATGTAACAATGCACAGCTGAATGAGACAGTGACAGCCAGTGTACCTAACTATTACATTTAACTAATCTACATGTAACCAACTCCGTGACCAACTTTTCAACACACCCCCTCAAGCTGTAGGGTACAATATATTGAGCACACCAAGCTTGCCAATAATATGGGAATGTTGATCATGACTAAAACTTTTGGTTAGCATATCTGCTACTTGATGTTGTGAGGGCACATATATTCTTGATCAGGTAAACTTTGATCTTATCTCGAATAAAATAACAATCAATTTCGATGTGCTTAGTTCTCTGATGAAATATGGGATTTGCTGCCAGTTGAATAGCTAATTTGCTATCACTTAGTACCATGATAGGTTTATTAACAACAATACCTAGATCTTTGAATAAGCCTTCTAGTTAAGTAAGTTCAGCTACTACAGAGGACATGCTTCTGTACTCAGCCTCAGCTGAGCTTCTAGAAACTGTGTTGTTTCTTGGACTTTCAAGATACCAGTGATCCACCAAGTTGTATCACATAACCAGTGACAGATCTTCTAGTGTTAGGGTATGCTGCCCAATCAGAGTCATACCAACAAATTAAGTCT
The DNA here is from genome assembly GCA_030864225.1 of Capsicum baccatum var. pendulum. Classification (NCBI taxonomy): domain Eukaryota; kingdom Viridiplantae; phylum Streptophyta; class Magnoliopsida; order Solanales; family Solanaceae; genus Capsicum; species Capsicum baccatum. Next base: position 201,069,887 of record CM061553.1, read on the forward strand.
GTGATGCCCTGAGGTTTCATCCATATACCTTGACCTATTGATCTTTTTAGATATCTCACAACTCTGTGTGCTGCTTCTAAGTCAGATTTTTTGGACATCTGCATAAACTGACTTAATGTCTGCACATCATAGCTAATATCAAGTCTAGTAATTGTAGCATACATGAGCGTTCCAACTAATCTTTGATAAGAATTAACATCATTCAGAACCACATCATTTGTTACTCCAACAGCTTCATCAACCTCTACTGAGGTTAGCTTAGAATTAGATTCTAGTGGAGTATTTGCTGGTTTTGCACCAGCAAGTCCAGTTTTTGAAATCAACTCAAGAATGTACTTCCTTTGATTCAAGATGATTCCCTGTCTAGACCTTAGAATCTCAATACCAAGAAAGTACTTAAGATATCCCAACTCCTTGAGCTTAAATTGTTGGTGTAATGCCACCTTAGCTTCTGTTCATGGACTCATTATCTCCAGTGATGAAAAAGTCATCAATATAGAATAAGATCATAACTATGCTTGTGGACTTCCTTAAAATGAACAATGAATAATCATATGCATTTTGAGTAAAACCAGCTTGCAATAGGGATGGAGTAAGCTTGATATTCCATTTTCTTGAGGCTTGTTTGAGCCCATATAAGGATTTTAGTAACCTGCACACTTTATGTTTTCCCTTCTGTTGAAATCCTTCAGGTAACTTCATGTATAATTCTTCATCTAGATCTCCCTGTAGGAATGCATTGCACACATCCATCTGATATAAACACCATCCCTTTAATGCTGCTAAAGCAATAATACACCTGATAGTTACCATTTTTACAACAGGTGAAAAAGTGTTATGATAGTCTAATCCCTTCTGTTGGCTGTACCCTTTAGCTACTAATCTTGACTTGAACCTCTCAATATCTCTATTTGCCTTATACTTGATTTTATACACCCACTTTGATCCAATAGCATTTTTACCTAGTGGCAAGTCTACTATTTCTCAGGTATTATTGTCCTCAAGAGCTTGAACTTCTAACTTCATGGATTGAATCTATCTTTCATCTGTAGAAGCTTGACTGAAATACTGTGGCTTTACTAGAGCTGAGAAATTACCCACATAACATTGGTAATTGGTTGTAGTGTTGGCATAAGACAAGTAGTTGGCAATAGGATACCTTGTACCCTTTCTTTGGTTCATTGTAGTGTAGTCCTTCAACCAGATAGGTTCTCTAATTACTCTTGAAGTTCTTCTAGGCAGGTTTTGTCTAACATCCACATCAACAATATGTGGTACAGCCTTATGTCTTAGTTCTGCTTCAGTAACATGATCAAGCTCTGAATGATCTTGAGGTGGTACTTCTGTTATGCAATTTTCATTATGCATTTGCTCACCTGCAGATGTATGATTTTCAGTTGTATCTGAGTTTGTGCCATTACTGTATTCCTTATGAAGTTGCAGAAAATCTGATGGATCATTCTTTTCCTACTTATTTGCAAATGGAAACGCATGCTCCTGAAACATAACATCTTGTGCGACAAACAACTTGTCAGTATTTAAATCCATCAACAAATAACCTTTCTGTGAAGTTGAATATCCTATTAACACTGCATCTTTAGCTCTCTCAGAAAACTTATCACCTTTAGGAAATACTAAAGCATAACATAAGCACCCAACTACTCTCAGATAAACTATAGAAGGAACCTTAGAGAATAACAACTCATAAGGGCTCTTACCACCAATAGAGGATGATGGTAACCTATTCATCAAATACACTGCAGTCTGAATAAGTACTCCCCAAAATCTGATAGGTATATGGGATTGAAACTTGATAGCTCTGGCAATATTTAGGATCTGCCTGTGCTTTCTTTTAACCACACCATTTTGCTATGGTGTGTGAGGATAACTACTTTTATGCAGATGCCTAAAGACTTAAACAAGTCTGAATACTTTGAGTTGAAAAACTCTTTTCAATTGTCTGATCTTATGACCTTGACAGTAGCTCCAAACTGTGTTTTAATCATGAGTAAATAGCGTTTGAAAGCCATGATGGTTTTAGACTTAAGTTGCAATAAATGGACCCAATTATATCTACTGTGATCATCCATAATAGTCAAAAAATAGAATTTATTGTCAAAAGTAGGAGTTTTATAAGGTCCCCATAGATCCATATGTACAATATCAAAGCATGCAACAGACCTAGTATCACTAATAGGGAATGTCAATCTTGCTTGTTTGGCTAATGGCCAGACATGAAAATTATTCAAGACCTCAATGTCTTTATTATGATTCAAAAGACCTAAAAATTTCAATACTTGAACAGTGGGATGTCCAAGCCTCTTATGCCATAAGCTAGCATTTTTAACAGTCAGTCCTGCTATCAGCTTTGTCTGCTCTGCTGATGAACCATTTGTTCCACTTTCACCTTTAAGTATGTAAAGGCCTCCTCTTTATCTACCAATCCTCTTCACCCTGCCAGTATAAAGATCCTGGAAGACACAAAAATCAGGGTAAAAGGATATAAAGCAAGATAACTGCTTAGTGACTTTAGACATAGACAATAGGTTGAGCTTGAAATCAGGCACAAATAACACATCTTTCACAGCTGCATTCCGAAATATTATGGCTTCACCAGTATGTAAGATGTCAACTTCTACACCATTAAGAAGGTTTACCTTATCCATACTCGACCTAACTATCTTACTTGTGGATAACAATTCTTTATTTGCAGCTAAATGGTGAGTAGCACCAGATTCAGCTATCCATTCTTGTGACACAATATGGGATGACAAGCAGGTGGCTATACCTGACATGTTAGCCTATTTTGCATCTTGTGGATCTTTGTTCAGTGTATCCATGATCTGCTTATATTCTTCACCAGTGAATCTATGCCCTTTGGCCAAAATTGCATTGTTGATTTCCTTGTTCTCTTCATGGCTGGTGGAAGCATGGTTGCCTGTATCAATAAAACCATGTCCTACATATTGAGAATTAACCTGACCTGCGTATTGACTTCTATGTCCATTTGTTCTTCCAGGTCCTTGATAATTATAGCCCTTTGATCCTCCGTTGTTAAAGTTTTGCTTCTTCTTTTGCTTTCAGTCAGTTGGGTAACCTACCAGCCTATAATAATTTTCTCTTGTGTGACCACTAAAGTGACAGTAATCATATTTTTTTTATAACTTCAACTTCCAAAATTCATATTTGGTCCTCTATAACCTTGACTTCCAAGACTCATACTTGGTCTTCTATTCACCTGTATTGACATTGGATCTATCTTTTCATTTGTAGCAACTGTACAAGTTAATTGCTGCATTTCATCATCCATTATCATGGAATATGCCTGATTAAGTGTAGGTGTAACTCTCTTAAGCAAATCTGTCTCCTTACTGAGTCATATGAATCATTTAAACAACTTAGAAACTGAATTAGCCTTAATTCATACAGGTGATCTGGATAGTCTTTTGACTTTGGACAATTACATGATGGTGTTGGAACCACTAAATCATACTCATTCCACAAATTTTTCAACTTTGTGAAGTAAGTTGCCACAGAATCAGTTCCTTGTGCCAAGGTATTAATTTTCCTGTGCAATTGATACAATCTCATACGGTTCACGTTGTCGAATATCTCCTTCAAATCCTCCCATACTTCAAATGCACTTGTTGCATACATAATTCCAGATAGCAACTCTGCACTAACAGAGCTCATCAACCAAAAGAGCAGAATTGCCTTACAAATTTCCCACTACTCATGCAGTTCTTCTCTATACTTATCCTTACTACACGCTCTAGTAACAAAGCTAAATTTCCTTTTTCCTAATTGGGCGATTCGTGTTGAACGACTCCAAACTCCATAATTCTCTAAACTAGTGAGTTTGATTGGAATCAATGTTGCACCAGACACTTCTGATGCATGTACAATGGATCACTAGAGTCTATCTTAGGCACCATCTAATTCTTCAAAAAATAACTGAATCCACACTGATCTATGCTATCAACACAAATGCATTCAAAAATAGCTGAATCCACACCGATCCATGCTATCAACACAATTGCAGATAAAACAATTCAAGGATTTGTAACCGAAAATAGAAATCTAACCACTTGATGCTTCAGCTAAGAACTCATAGATCTAAACTCCTCTCCAGCTTGATGCCAATCTCTTTGCATCTACAATAACCTGGATGCTTTAATACCATGTGAAATTTACAGCAACAACACACAATTCTTCTTGTAACTCTAGAGAAGAAGAATATTAGTTATGGAGAAGAATCAGAAGCAGAGTACATATTGATAGAAGGAGGGAAATAATATCTGTTACAACTACTTTATCCACTTGCCTTAGCAAGTATCTTGCCTTAGGAAGTATTTATAGACTTAGCTAATATTTCTAGAATCATCTAGAACCTTCATTCCTCACACTGTCCTAGCTGTCGATTAGTAGTAACTAACTAACTAACTAGTCAGTTAGTTAGGTACTCTAATGTAACAGTGCACAACTAAATGAGACAGTGACAGCCAGTGTAACTAACTATTACATTTAACTAATCTACATGTAACCAACTCTGTAACCAGCTTTTCAATAGTTTCTGGTTAATTTTGAGGAAAAAAAAGGCCTTCATCTTAATGCATGATTCTTAAAATATTAAATACTTAAATATTAAAGACAAAAACAAGTAGAAAGAAGAGTTGCTCACTTACAGAATGTAGTACGGAGAATTTGAAATTACTAATTGAACAAATTACTGAGAGATGATACATTCATGAATTTATGAAAAGTTAAACACATACTTTAAAAGAGTAACTAGTAGCTTTTACTTCAAAACTTGATAGTTACAATTTGGAACTCCAACCCGGTCATGATTCTGGTTAGATTCTCTCTCTTTATTTTTTTTTGGTATTTAAACATAAAGAGCTTAATGTAATATACATCACCAGCAGTTATCATTTAGATCTACATATGTAACAGTTGTAGCAGATAATAAAATTACCTAACTACAGCTTCATAGCTCACCTGAACTATAAAAATACCTAAGAGACATTGGATGCACGATAGTTCTTAAGACTGCACTCTAAACCAAAAGTGGCAACTCATTTTTGAATGCATAAAGGTACAAGTTTTACATGTAGATAGAAAAGTTACTGGGAGTTGAAAGAATCTCAATTTCGATATAGCTAAATCCAAATATCCTAGACAACCATAATTTAACTAAAGGATCATCAACTTCAGCATGAATTTCCAAGCGTCTAATATAATCGAACAAGAAGCAAAAATTAATAGCAGATATTCAAGGAGCACCTATTATTCTCAACATTAATAATTGGAAAACTGATGCACATTTAAAATAGTAGAATCAACGCTCTTTGATATTTAGATTTAGTGTAAATCTCTTTAATAAGCAGCTTTTTTTAGTTATACTTTATTGAGTGAGCATCCTGCACAATCACACTAACGGGTTGCCAAAGCATACCTTTCAAGATATGCCTTACCAGGTTAGTTGATGAGAGGCAGAGACTTAAAAGGGATCTAACCAGTAATATGTTAAGTATTTCTCTTTTAATCGGCCCCACTAGTATGTTATTTCTAGTGAATAAAACCCACAGATTAGAACCCACAACCTTAAGATTCAAGATCCTTCCATTTCACTACTTCAACTTTAACCCTCAGCACAGACAGACAGGGATCTCATACTAGGTCCACCAATTATTTCCATGCAGTAGCTCTATTATTATGAAGGTTAAACTAAAATGACAGGTTAGTTGTTAGATGATATAAAGGAGAATAAGTGGTTCATAAGGGTTTACCCAACCAAATCAGCTGCAAGAACTGCTCGGAGCAGCTCTGATCTAGACGACAATGTCCTGTGGATTTCTGAGGATGGAAAGGGGGTGTGTAGAAACCAACCGACTTTCATTTGGCTGTTATAATCCTTGAGACATTTTGGAAGGAACATAAGATAGTAGTCATGACACCATACCACGTCGCCTTCTTCGTAAAATGAGACTGGAAACTTCTTGTAGTCGCAAGGCGGTCTTCTTGAGGAAGTCCAAGATAATGGAAAAGGGGCCCTAATATGTTGTTGTAATAACCATTGTAATACCGATGAATAATTTCTTCATCCAGGAACACAGGGATACATCTCTATAGAGAACAGTATCAAAAGGGTAAACAAATGCAAAATATAGGTAAAAACGGTCTTGGAGGAAAAAATGTAAATAATCTCTAAATTGCTAGATTTGAAAAACAGCAAGAGAAGTTTGGTAAACTGCTATATGGTGGCAAATACATGAAGAGGCAGTTTATGTTATCTTTTATGTATTCGGGTACAAGAATCTGTATATAAGAAACACAAACTTCAACACTAGTTCAAGTCCAAGACAAGAACACGCATGAAGTTCTGTAACACCTTCAACACTAGATTACGAATAATCTATCTAAGAAGTGTGTTAAGATTCAAAAAAGAGATAAAACAGAATTTAAGATCAAGTCCTCCAAATTTACAGAGTGTTCTTAAGGAATAATTCCCCTCACTGTACCCGAGGTTTTGAAATCTTTCTCCTAGGATAAAATGACCTTCAATCCGAATAATAACGGTACCTCAAATTATTGGATTCAGCGAACTCACTGAACGGTTTGATAGATCACACACAAAATTTTTTTTAAGACAAGAAGGGAGTTTGTATTTCAGAAAATTCGTACCTAAACCTATGGATGAAAGCAGGTTTATATAGCCAACATGCACCTCTTCTGAAAAGTGGCAATGGTTCACTTAAAAGGTGTGACCTTTCTGGAAAAGCCATGTCTGTTCGACCAAAGAATGTGGCTTTTCCGAACTGGCATACCATTTCATGAATTAGTGTGTCATTTCGTTGAAGGGTTGCATCCCTTCGTTTTAGCATTGCACCATTTCGAAACACTATTTTGGAATCTGCATGCATGCATATAAAAGGAGTATCAAAACACAGAAAAAAATTACATTTTACCTTTTGGTATTTTCGAACTAAATTTCTGAATTTCTGTCAAATAAACTTTGTCCAAAAAGATAGATCTCATCGATCGATCATTATCATTATCCAAATTGAAATCTAAATTTGAAGCCGAAGTTGAAGCCGAGTTGAGCGAGCAACGACGGCGGCGACGCGAGGCATCTCTTATTTCTTGCCTCACTTACCATGTGGAGTAAGTGTTCCTTATTTTAAACACTCACAAGTTCTCTTCTTCCACCAATTTGGGAGAAAGAGTGAATCGATCATTTGACAAATCTAAATCTGAAGCTAAAGTCGAAACCAAAATCGAGCCGAGTGAACGATGACGACAGTGTGAGGCATCTCTTATTTCTTGCCTCACTTACCATGTGGAGTAAGTGTTCCTTTTTTTAAAAACTCACAAGTTCTCTTCTTCCACCAATATGGGAGAAAGAGTGAACTTTCCAATTTGGGAGTACACTTTCTAAATTGGTGTCTCCCTTCTCCACCATTTTCCCTTAAATTTTTCATTCACATTTTTTCATATACTTTGAACCTAACAGTGTATTAGACCTTTCCTGCAAACGCCTTAGTAAGTGCCCTCTGCCCAGCCTCATCTAGCATATTCACACCTGCCCAACCAAGCCATCTAGCCTCAAACTCCTTTACATCTTCAATAAATTATTTACATAACTATTAGACTTTCTTTTCAACAATATGAATATGAAGACCTCCGCCAATTATCTCTAGCGACCAGGATTTCTCGCCTCTCCTTACTGCAGAGATAGACATCTTATTTGCCACAACTAAGAGTCATTGTTTGATGAGCTTTGCATCAGGGTTCTCCCATCCCTCATTATACGCTTGTGCTACTTCGTCCATGCATTGTTCGACATATGAAACTCATACATTATCAGATTCTCCTTGGCAAAAATCATAGTTAGAAAGCTCGCTGCCCTGTTGTTATCGTTAGATTCGCCTGGAAAATGAGAAGCTTTGCAACTTTTCCTTAACTCTTTTTCTCTCAACAGCCTCTCCAATCAAGTGGTAGCAATCGCTTGTTTCCATTATACTTGTTCCCTGGCATCTGTCTAGAACATAACCGCCTAGTATGAATTCAATAAAGTTATGGTGTCCTTGTTTCATCTTGATTAAATAAATTAAGAGGTCAGAAAAGATGAAACTCCCGAGTGAACTACGAAAAAACTATGGAAAACATATTTGGCCATAAAGTTTGGAATTCAAACATCATCCTTCTTCAGGTCATCCTCATTCAGCAATGCTCAACTAAATCCATTGCTACGAAATAATTAAAATAGTTACAAATTTTTCGTTGCTAATCCGTTACTATATTTAGGTGCCAATTTTTCCCGTAATTATTTAACGACAGAAGCACTCTTCCCTTGCTGATTCTTTGCTAATAGCATATATTAAAATGAACTTGCTATGTATGCGACCAAATTGATTGTTCCGTTGCTAATCCGTTGCTATATAGTGTCGGAAATTGATTTGTCTGTAAATTTTGTCACTAAACACAATTTTTTTTGTAGTGCAATGACATCAACATGGGCTGTTTTTGGCCTATGAAAGGAGCTCCTCGTCTTATTTGCTAAACACACCAAACAAAGAGAAAAATAACATATAGAGAGTAGTGAGATATTCCACAGATTGTGATAAAAAAATAGTCTGTGAAGGAAAAATTAGATTGAAAGATATTTTAGTAAAGTGGGAGTCAAAAGAAGGTTATTTATTTTGATTGTGCAATAGTCATTTTGAGTGATGTACTTGTGACTATGGTGTAAAAATTCTTACTATAGTAATATCAGTTGGTCCATGGGTTTTTCCTTATTTAAAAGGGTTTTCACGTAAAATTCTTGGTGTCATTATTTTCATTTGTTTCCTTATTATTGTGCCATAAATACTTTTATTATTATAACACGTTTACCCAACAAACTGGTATAAACACCCATGGTTTGCAATATTTATAATTTTTGGTAAACGATGGTAGCCAACACAAGTAGAATGGTTACTTTGAATGACATTAATTATGTCATTTGGAAGGGAAAAATGAAAGATCAGCTCTATGTCAAAATTTTTTATCAACTGGTCTGTGACACTATAAAACCTAAAAATAAAATCGATGAAGAATGGAACCTCTTACATAGACAGGTTTGTGGTTTTATGAGGCAGTGGGTTGACGATAATGTGTTGAACTATATTTCTGAAGAGACATATGCTCGATTCCTATGGAAGCATCTTGAAAGGTTGTATGCTCAAAAGACTGAAAATAATAAGATGTTCTTGATAGAACAAATATTGGGGTTAAAATACCATGATGGTGCTCCGATGACAGATCACCTGAATAACTTTTAGGGATCATGAACCAATTATTTGTGATGAGCATTAAGTTTGATAAAGAAATTCAAGACTTGCTTTTACTTGGTTCCCTACCAAACTCTTGGGAAACATTTAGAGCTTCATTATCAAATTCTACTCCCGATGACATATTCTCTATGGATTTTGCCAAGAGTAGCATTCTTGCTGAAGAGATGAGAGTAAAGTCTTAAGGTTCTTCTTCATCTGACTTCTTGGTGACTGGCGCTAGGGGGAGAAGTAAGAATTGTGGCTCTCAAAATAGACAACATTATAGAAGCAAATTAGAGGCAAATTTAAAGATAATGAGTGCTATCATTATGGGTTAAAAGGGCACACAAAGAAATTTTACCGAAAGTTAAGAAGGAAAACAAAGATAAGGAGGAAAAGAAAGAAGACAGTGATGAAAACTGCATAGCCACTGTCCCCACATAAGATCTTGTTACTGTCCTTGATGCAAATCTAATAAATATTACTTGTGATGAGTTAAGCTGGGTTGTGTAGATTCTGGTGCCGCATCTCACGTGACATCAAGAAAGGATTTTTTCTTATCTTATACTCCAAGTGACTTTAGAACCTTGAGTATAGGCAATGAGACTGTATCCAAGTTGGTTGGCATCGGTACAATTTATTTAGAAACTAGTACTAGATCTAAACTAGTTTTAAACAATATAAAACATACACCTGATGTTCGCTTGTACTTGATTTCTATTGGAGTGTTGGATGATGAGGGCTATGTTAGTACCAATAGTGGTGGAAAATGGAAACTCATTAAGGGTTCTTTGGTTGTGGCTCGTGGAGACAAGCGTAGTGGTCTATACTAGACTACGACTTTTACTTGTGCTAACATGGTGAGGGCAGTTGAAAGATCTAGCTCTTCAACATTATGGCATAAGATCCTTAGCCACATTAGCGAGAAAGGACTTAATGTTCTGGCAGAGAAGAAATTACTATCAGATTTTGAAAGTGCAAAATTAGAAAAACGTGAGCACTAGGTTGGAAAACAAAATAGAGTTTTTTTCACGTCTCATCCTCCTTCAAGAAAGACAAAGTTTCTAGAGCTGGTGCATTCAGATTTATGTGGTCCAATGAAGACAAGGACTTTAGGTGGTTCACTTTACTTTGTCACTTTCATTGATGATTGCTCAAGGAAACTTTGGGTCTATGTATTGAAGACTAAAGACCAAGTGTTGGGTGTCGTTAAATAGTTTCAAGCTTTCATTGAATGAGAAACAGAAAGAAAGCTGAAGTGTATTCGTGCTGATAATAGTGGTGAATATTATGAATCGTTTGACAAATACTGCAAACAACAAGGTATCAGACACCAGAAGACTCCTCCCAAAACTCCCCAGCTTAATAACTTGGCAGAAAGAATGAATAGGATCTTGATGGAAAGAGTTAAATATTTGCTTTCCAAAGAAAAGTTGCCAAAATACTTTCGGGGTGAGGATTTATTAACTGTTGCACATGTTATTAACCTATTTCCTCCTGTTGCTTTGCAAAGTGATGTACCAAATAAAATTTGGTATATGAAAGATCTTTCCTGTGATTATTTGAGAGTATTTTGTTATAAAGCTTTTGTACATGTGCCCAAAGATAGATGCCAAAACAAGATAGTACATCTTCATTGGTTATGGCTTTGATGAGTTTGATTACAGACTATATGATCTAGTTGAGAAAAAGGTTGTAACAAGTCGTGATATTGTCTTCAGGGAGAATCAAACCATTGAAGATATTGACAAAATGGAGAAACTAGAATCTTCAAGTTCTAATGGTGTGATTAGTCTTGATCAATTTCCTCATACACGTAAGTATGATGTTGGTGAGCTAGATATTCATTATAAAGCCCACAATTATGTTCAAAATTAACATATTGATGTTGATAATAACAACAATGTTGTTGTTGACGATGCTCTGGCTCAAGAAGATGTGGATGAGTCAAATACTCCACTAGGAAGGTATACGAGATAGCGTATTCCTTATTCTTATTATTCTCCTAATGAGTATGTGTTACTCACTGATGGGGGAGAACTTGAATATTATAAGAAGGCCATAGAAGATAAAGATAAGGATCGATGGATTGAAACCATGCAAGATGAGATGAAATCTCTACATAAGAACCACAGTTATGAGTCGGTGAAATAGCCTAAGGGCATGAGAGGTTTGAAGAATAAATAGGTGTTCGGAGAAAAGTTTGAAGAACATAACGTGAAGCCCAAATTCAAAGCCATATTGGTTGTCAAAGGATTCGGTCATACGAAGGGATTGACTTTGATGAATATTTTCTCCTATTTTCAAAATGACCTCTATTCATACAGTTCTTGGTTTGGCTGCTAGTCTTGATTTAGAGATTGAGCAGACGGATGTGCAGACAACTTTTCTTCATGGTGACCGCAAATAGGAGATTTATATAGAACAACCTAAGGGCTTCAAAGTAAAAGATAAAGAAAATTATGTGTGCAAACTTAAGAAGAGTCTCTATGGATTGAAGCAAGCTCCCAGATAGTGGTATAGAAAGTTTGAATTTTTCAAGGAGGAGAAAGGCTACAAGAAGACTTCTTCAGATCACTGTCTATTTGCACAATGTTTTTTTGATGATGATTTTATCATCCTCTTACTATATATGGATGATATGGTGATTGAGGGCAAGAATGCTTCCAGAATTAACGAGTTGAAGAAAATATTATGCAAGTCTTTTGCTATGAAAGACTTGGGTTATGCTAAGCAGATTTTGGGCATGAGGATTACTCATGTCAAAGATGAAAGAAGCTTTACTTATCACAGGAGAAGTACATTGAACGTGTACTGGAGCGCTTTAACATGAAGAATGCTAAGGTTGTTTACACACCCCTTGCTGGTCATATGAAGTTGAGCAAGAAAATATATCCTACAATGAATGAGGAAAAATAGAGCATTGCAAAAGTTTCGTATTCCTCTATTGTCAAAATTTTAATTTATGCAATGGTGTCTACCAGATACGATATTGCTCACGCAGTTGGTATTGTCAATAGGTTTCTTAAAAATCCAGGAAATGAGCACTGGAAAGAAGTCAAATAGAGATTGAGGTACCTAACAGGAACCTCAGGATACTGCTTGTGTTTTGGAGGATATGATCCAATCTTGAAAGGCTATACAGATGCTGATATCGCTGGTGACCTTGATAACAAAAAATCTGCTATTGAATTTTTGTTTACATTTTTAGGGGGAGCTAATCATAGCAGTCGAAGGTGCAGAAGTGCACCACACTATCTACAACTGAAGTTGAGTATATTGCGGCTATTGAAACTGGCAAGGAAATCATATAGCTCAAGCGGTTCCTTCAAGAACTTGATTTGCGCCAAATGGAGTACATTGTTTATTGTGACAGTCAAAGTGCAATAGACTTGTGTAAGAACTGCACGTACCATGCAAGAACAAAATACATTGATGTGAGGTACCATTATATTCGTGAACAAGTGGAGAATGAATCGTTCCATGTTAAGAAGATTCATACGAGTGAAAATCCCACAGATATGATGATGAATGAGGTACCAAGAAATAAGTTCAAACTATGTAAAGAACTTATCGGCATGAGATCTCTCTAACAAGATAGAGATACCTTCTTTAGATGCATGGGACTAGAGGGGGCGATTTGTGGGGTCCAGCCTCATCATTCATTATGCAGGAAATTTCTTAGTCCAAAAATACTGCATGTCTTTGTCAAACGTGCATTTATTAGATAGAGAAATTTCAATAAGAGATCTGATTTCCAATAGTATTTTGATGTCACCAATGACATCAACATGGTCTATTTTTGGCTTATAAAAGGAGCTCCTCGGCTCATTTGTTAAACATACCAAACAGATAGAAAAATAACATATAGAGAGTAGTGAGGTATTCCACAAATTGTGATAAAAAAATAGTCTATGAAAAAAATTATAGTGAACGATATTTTAGTAAGGTGGGAGTCAAAAGAGGGTTATTTCTTTTGAGTGTGTAGTAGCCATTTTGAATGTTGTACTTGAGACTATGGTGTAAAAAACCTTAATATAGTAATATCGGTTGCTCCTCTTGGTCCATGATTTATCCCTTATTTAAAAGGGTTTCCACGTAAAATCCTTGGTGTCATTATTTTCATTTATTTTCCTATTATTTTGCCAAAAATATTGTTGTTATTATTCCACGTTTACCCAAACGTATAAATAAAAAAGGAAATTAGATTGCAAATTAAAAAAGAAAAATCAAATTTCTACCTGTGTTATTGAAATTTTATTAAATTTAAATTCATATATTCATTTGGACTATATTAAATTCAAGAAAATAGTCCAAATAATTTTAATAACATGATTGGGTTAATCATCTAATCTTAACATTGGGCTAATTTAATTGAAATAATGAGCCCATATTTATTAACCCAAAGCCCAAATGGGTATTAGCGCAGCTTAAAATTCCTAGCCCATGTCTCTTGTCATATGAAGTGACAATCCATGTTATATGAAATGAGCCACTAAAAGCATGAAATGTGTCAATATTATGTGGCAATCCAAGTTAAATGAAATGATCCACTAAAAGCATGACATGTGTCAATATTATGTGGCAATCCAAGTTAAATAAAATGAGAGACATGTGTCGATATTATCTGGCAATCTAAGTTAAATGAAATAAGCCACTAAAATTATGCCATGTGTGCAGATAGCATGTTCTGGCAAATCAAATTAGAGTTTTTTACCAAAATAATGTGATTGGTCAATTTAAACCAACTAATCAAATCACACAATTTCCTTGCCCCTCCCACTATAAATAGGGGTCCTTATAACTCACAGAGGGGGGCGTGGATAAAAAAACCATAATTTCCCTGCAAGTTATAAGTTTCAAGCAATCAAGCTCAAGATCAAGAACGAAGAAAATTTTGTTCAAGATCAAGTTACTTATTTGGTTTGCCCCTTTTTCGATTAGAAAGAGTTTGAAAAATATTATTTTCGACATTTTAAACTATTCCAAAACTTTAAAGAAAATTTGAAACAATTTATGAAATTACAGAGTTGCCACTTGATTTTTGAGAAAATATCAAGAAAAACTAAAAATATTACTTAAGAGATTCAAAATAGAAAAATCTTTTAAGTTTAGAATTTCGGAGTAAGCGATTCCTATTAATAGTCTTGGAAGGTTGTTAAGGCACCAAGAGTATCCGCTAACTTGCGGTTATTCAAACTATTTCAAATAACTTTTTTGCCGAACTTTAAAAATGAAAAATTATTTTTATTGAAAAAATAACTATTAAGGAAAATTGTCTTCAAGATTTGTGCAAAATAAATTCTGACGACTTAGCAGAAATTTTAACTAAGTCTAGGAAAACTAAGAACAATTAGCATATAAAGGGGAAAGGGAGAGATTAAAGGACTTAGGCTATTAGGCCCAAATCATAAATCCTATCCTATGCTAATTTGGGTTTTTGACCCATCTCCACTCATACTAATCTAAATACTTGGACTTTTGGCCCATAACCAATCCTAAGCTAGTTTTCAGATCTTTGAGACCCTAAATCTGCTTCACCTGTATTAAATTAAAACTTTGGCTTCGAGGCCCAAATGAATGAATAAATAAATGACTAAATGAATAAATAAAAATAAGACAATAATAAAAATTGAGACTTTTTAAAACTCTTAGTAACCTTATCAATGGGGTTTCACCCATTTTCTTTCCTTTTTCATCTTCTTGTATCCGCACGCCATATAATCAACTTTGAGTCTAAAACTTTGAACTTGACTCAGAGAGAGGAGCCTCATTGGCCCATTATGAATGCAAGAGGAAAGGAGTCCATTTGGATTCCAAAATAGATTCATGCAAAGGAAAAGATAGAAGAAAAATAATTAATATGTGTTCGAAAATTCAACACTTAATAGATAAATGATAAGATGAAAAAAATTCTCAGGCATAAAGAAATGCCAGGCTATGATATCAAAGCAAACCAAATTATCCAACGAAAAGAAAATTAACCCATCTCCTAAACAATCTTACAAAAAATTGAATCTAGCACAATATAATTAACTAGCCCTTGAAAAGAAGACATGAATCCACAAGCATTATTGCTTAAAATTTGGACAAATAGATTAACACATATTTCCTCCATATACTATGATCAATTCTAAGGCATGTTTTCATTAAACAAAGAAAAAAGGAGAAACAGCAAGAGATGAGGAAATAGCACTTTCAATATGAAATACAAGGCATACTAATACAACAACATTTTTTAATACAAAGTGGATCAATCAACATATCTATAACTTAGAAAAAAATCACTACAACATGTGAATAATAATAAAACGTCTAAATGAATAAAAACACTTTAAGAAGTAAACCAATAAGCTAAGTGATAGCAATAACATATATTAAACATATTTGAGAGATAATATTCGAAGACAAGATAGGAGAAATAGTAAAAGATTAATTCTAAGAAAAAGTGTCCAATTATGGAAACTCCTATTTTAGTTCTACACCATTTCAATAAAAATTATAACCCTAACAACTTTTCAATCTAAATAAGAGAAAATCAAAGACAATTTTGACCACAAAAATGAGTAACTCACTACTTCAAATTAAGAAACAATTTCACAGACCCTTAACAATAGTAACGATTCCTTTTTGATATAAAGGAAACAACTTTACATACTACAAGTAAACATATCCACCAATAACGAATTTAAACAAAGATGAGCATGCATTTTAAGTAAAGATCAAAGCTTTACCCATAATAATCAAGGAATAAAGACAAAAGGTGAAATAATCAATATTGGCTATTCTTTACAACATAAAAACTTTACATGATAAAAACAAACATATACGCCAATGATGAATTTAAACAAAGCATGAGTACATATTTTAAGCAAAGATCAAAACTTTACCCATAATAATCAAAGAATAAAGCCAAAAGGCGAAACAACCAGTATTAACTATTTTTTTAACATAAAGAAAATAATTTTACATGCTAAAAACAAACATATACACCAACAATGAATTTAAACAAAGTATGAGTACATATCTTAAGCAAAGATCAAAACTTTACCCATAATATTAAAAAAATAAAGCAAAAAATACGTTCAACTATTGCTAGCTTATTTTTTATATCATGAATATGAAAATAGCCATAATATCGATACCATAACATCCTATAGCCTTCAAGGACGTCTACAACAAACAATCCTAGCAAATAAAATTACAACTACAAATTACGAAGAAGAAAATCATAATAAAACTAAAAAAAATTACAACTACGAACTACGAAGAAGAAAAAGATGAAGAAGAAAATGATAATAAAACTAAAAAATTTGTACTACGAACTACGAAGAAGAAAAAGATGAAAAAGAAAATGTTAAAAAGGGAGAAAGGTATGTTTACCTTTTTAGGGGCAACAAAACAGAACCACAAGCTTTCTTTGGAGTCTTTATCACCACCGAAAAGCGTTCAACTCGAGAACTTCAATTAGCCCGCGAATTTTACGAAAAAGAAAATTTTTTACTAAAAAAAAATGTCTTTGCTCAAAGCTTTTTTTTCAACTTTGTGACTTGTCTTTCTACCAAAATAGTGGTAGTATTTATAAGAAAGAATGAGAATTTTCTTCTTTTATCGACCAATGTGGGAGAAAAGTATTTATAGAAAAGGCTGAGGATTCAATTCTTTTCATCCACCAATGTGGGAGAAAGAATTTAGGGGTTTTCTGAAATTTTAAAATTGAAGATAAGGTGAGGTGGAAGATAAGGTAGGGGTAAATTGTACAATATAGTACAATTTTTGAATTATAAAAATTGAAAAAAGGTCTGTGAGGGGGAATTGTACAATCTAGTATAATTTTAAATTTTAAATTTGAATTTTGAAATTTGAAGTTATTTTTGATGGGAATTGGGTAGAAGTTATGAGAGTTTTTGAAAATTTTAGGGTTATTTAAAATATAATATCAATTGGGATTTAAAATTTAGCCATATTTATTTAATTTCGATCAAATTAAAAACTGTAATTATGACCAAATCTAATAGATTGACTAAATTAAATTAAAATTCGATACGAATTAATACTTTCTTTAATCCCGAGCTTCTTAATTTAATAAAATCAAACATATATTCATCCAAATAAATTATTTTTGAGAGTAAATTATATTTAAATCAAGACTTTATCCATTCAAATTAATTTTTAAGCTTATCTCTATAAATGCTCAAATTTGATAAAAATATTCATTCAAGTAATAAAATTTATACAATCTCATATAAAAAATTTATAATCGTCACTTGAATGATAAAATTAACCTAAATAAATATTTTAGAGCGCATTTATTCGAATGAAATAAATATTTTACTTTTATTTAATGTTGAAGAAACCCAGGATTAAATTTAGTTGTGGATGACAAAAATTAGGTGTCAACATTATTCATATTCATCATTCATGGCAATCATCCAAGTGTTTGTGACGAACTAATATCCAAATTCAAATCCGAAGACAAAGATTCAAGCCCTTGAATTCAAATCAAGTTCAAGTTCAAGTTCATATTACCTTGAAGAATCAAAGGATTATCATAGAGATTGTAACACTTACTACAGTTGAAATCAAATATTATATTTTGTTACTTTAATTTTCCTTTCTCGATTATTATTTTTCTTGACTAGGAGAATTTGTCATCTACAAATTTTGGCTCATCCAGTGGGACATTCTCTATCTCTCATCTCTTCGTATTAATCATTATATTTACGAATACTAAAATTGCATCCAAGAAGTTTTACTCTAAATTTGTTGTTGCTAAGGCTACTCACTCTAAGTTTTTCTCTGAGGTGGATAACATACTTGATGCTACTATGAAAAGTGTGGGGCCCATTAATAGGAACAAAACAAACTTACTAGGACAACAAACACTTGAAGTGTCGTCCATATCAGCTCCTACATTTGATCTGTAACCTTCAAAGGGGGGGGGGACATTTCTTCCCAATGAGTTGGAAGATGGGGAGAATATCACTGAGATCGTTGAGAAGAATTTATCTCAACTTAGTCTATTTAAGACTAAGGACCACATCATGCATGAAGATGATCATGACTTGATCACTAAGTCTTCTTCAGTAACTCTGCGTGAACTATTTTACTCAGATTTTAGTTTGAGGGAAAATCCATGTTTTAATCCTTCATCTTTAGTGGCTATCCAAGCAATGGTGGCTAACTGATACGCCCAAATTACACCTTTCTTACGAGAGAGTAAGCGGTAGTTGTTAAATATATAACCCAACTAGGTTAGGGTCGAATCCCACAGGGAATAAGGTGCTAATTAAGTTGTATTCAGATTAGTTGACTTTTAATCGTTTGATTCTGTAAAATAAATTAGAGGGATTTGATTCAGTTCACAAATTCATGGTTTTAGTTTAACAAGATGAAATGTGTAGTAGTATTCAAATTCAGAGAAATAGCAAGCTAGGGTTATGTCCATATTATAGTTTTCAATACTTTCTAACTATGGGCATTACAAATTCATACATGCATCGTGTTTACAGAGAAACATATTTTATTTAATAACATAATCCTAGTGTTTCTCAACCATCAAGGACTAATTCACTTTAGTTCTCTTGAATCAAAAGCGTTTACCAAAAATAATACGAAATCTCCAAGTAGTTAATCCTGCTAAGGCATTAACTTATGAAATAGGGGTTGGTAATCCTATTTTCTTGTCACTACTCTCTTTTCTGAGCAACAACCTTTCTTTCAAACAAGTTGCGTTTTAAGTCATATCTTCTATGTTTGCAACCACGAGAATTCAAGATAAGCGAAGAGAGTATGACATAAACAAGTCAATGCATAATGAATTCAAACTCAAAGTAATAGATTGTATGCTACAAGGCTTTCATAACCCTAACTAATAAACTTAGCAACTCATGAATAAAACAAAAATCATCATAAATATATTCATCATACTAAAAACTAGAAGACGATCTTGGTGTGTGAATGGTGAAAGTAAGAGAGAAGAAACATTTTTCTCTCTCGCCACCCTAAGCCGCTATTCTCCTCTCTCTGAATAATATAGAATAATTGAATAATCAATAAAAATTCAGCATTAAGCCTTTTAATAGTCGTTTCTCTCATAATTGCCTTCTAGGTCTCTGAACTAATTATAAATGACAAATTGGTCTTGGACATAGTTTCTACGCGCCACATTTGGTCCAAATTGTAGTTTCTAGGTGCCATATTTGGTCCAGGTTGCAACTCTCTCTTGTGTCATATGCCATCCGCATTCCATAGTCCCATAATGTCTTCATCTACCTCATTAATGCTTGAAATCATGCTAATCACATCGGTTAGCTCAATTACATAGAAGTAGAGTAAAAACATAAGAAACTAGGCGCTTTGTTCTCTAAACATAGCTAAAATATGGATAAATTATGGTGCTTAGGCGCATAAATACACCCAAGATCACCACCTCACACTTAAATATATCCACTTATACATACTACACAAGACTTAGCACCCACAAAGGAAAACAAGATGCTTAAATAGGCTCACACAACAATTATGAACAAGAAGTAGATTCAGGAATCATTACTAGAGACAACTTACCATAAAGAATAGACTCATTAAGTTGGAAATTTCATGCATATCATTTAAGCATAGAAATCATATAAATTACCCAACCTTCATCAACCATGTGCCCTCACAGTAAGAAAATTACCCATAATCACTCACAATTATGAAATTTCTAACAAAATGGGTACAAGAATCAAGTTGCACTCACTCTCACAAAGAGGTCTCAAATTACTAATGATGACCATATGCTTGCCCTTAGTGTAATACTCCATTAATATCAGAATGCTAAGATTAGGATCAAATAGGTCTTTTACGGGTTGTAATGCAGGCTAAAGGATGGGTAGGAACTATTTTGGCCAGAAATAGTGACTATCTTCCCTAAGCACTTTAATACACTACATTATGCAATTAAGATCAATCTCTAACAACCAATTTCCACTTTTTCTATCTTCACAGATTTGCTTTTCACCCCAACTCGTTAAGCTTAATTAATAACACTATGGTGGGAGTATGCAACCCTTTCAAATATTTTTTTTGGCACCCTTTTCACGTTACGCACCCCTATAATAGCCACCCTCAACTTAAGCAATTTTCCTTAGTTGAGGTGCACAATGTCCAAGAAGGACCAGGGCCAAAACAGGTTCATTGTAACATGTACGGGATAAAATTTTGAATTTTTTCAACAATTTTAGCTACTCTCAACCACATCAATTGCTCACGCCAATAACTAGCCTTTGGGGTATTAATTTCACCTTTTTTCTCTTATTGTCAAACTCCTAACTCACATTGATTTTACATTAAAGCGCTTAGGAGCGTTTGGATCAAATTACGGTCTATTAAAGAACAGATTAGGCTACTTATGAGGCTAACAAAAGAACAAGCTAAAGGCTCAATGGGGCTAGCTAAGTAATGTACAAAGGTAGGACAAAAGAAGGTATGAACAATGGCTATCAAAGAAATGACTAAATCATCTCCTAAACTCACAATCTTTATTTTGCTTTGCGTACACACCAAACAAGTTCTAGCATCAGTTGTAATAAGGAATATACAACAATCTTACACACTCATGGCACATGGTCAACTCAATTAGGAGCATTATAGAATCTCGACCAAACAATTACATGAATTCAATTAAAACCAACAATCACAACAAGAGTCACAACTAGAGCCTAGGTAATTCAAATATAATGATCCATCACATACTTATGTTATTATGTCATGTTATCCACAAGAGTAGTTACATGTAATTGAAAGACTACTTTTCTCTTAAGATGGTCGTCATCCATCCATCATCGAGAAAAACACCTAATTATGACTAAATAACTAACAAAATGAACAAAATAACTAATCCTATCTAGAAGTATACTAAGGAGAAGGTCCTATTTTCTTACAAAAAAAGTAGCAAAGTACCCAGCCACCCCACACTTAAGCTCAGCACTGTCCCCAGTGCAAATAACAAGATAAAGAACCTGGCTAGTAGTACTTCTCATCTACATTAGGAGTCATGCCACCTGCATGGAGATCATCATTGGAACCATTTTTCCTGTACTCATCACATCACCTATATCATCCATGTATGTCACACATAATCAAGTTAACTTCAATTAAGATGGAGATGTTGAAGTCACCACCCCATACTTAATTTATTAGTATAAACCAATTAAGTGTTTTTATCGGCTACTCAGACTTCACCGATGATATTGTGCATCAACATTAGTCACAATACAATTCATTCACTTCAATTCCCCCAATTCTATTCCAATGAAGCACTTTTTGAACAGAATCATGCTCTACACTTTCAACCATAAAAAGATATACAAAACACCATCATTTTCACAACATCACCATGGCAAGAATTTAATTCATAATCCTTAATAAATCACTTAGCTATAACATAGAGTCATAATAACTAATGATTAAGAAAGTAAAACTTACCTTGAAGATGAAAGTTTGGTGAAAGAAAAGGAAAATTCTTGAGATAGTTAATATTAAAAGACAAAGAGAATGGTGAGAGCAATCTTATGTAGGTTAGGGGTGAAATAAGGATGAATTTGGGCATTTATGGTGTGGATTCTATTAAAGGGTGAGATTTATGTCGAGTTGATCCAATAAAAAAATGGATTATTAGACAAAACTTACACTGATAAGCGGCGCCCATGAAATCACCTAAGCATAAGTAGGCGGCACCAAAGCTATCGCCTAGGTTCACATAGGCGGCGCCTAACCTATCACCTAAGTGAGGCAGTAAGCATAGGCGACTTACAATGCGATGCATATCTAATCACACACCTTAAGATGTGCGGTGCATTGTGCATTGCATAGTTGGTCCAATGAGCATGTGCGATGGGATGTGTGGCACACTCTTGGTCGGAAAGGTCCATACCATGGTGGCTTCACCCCTGCACCCTCATAGAGGTCAGTAGTGGGCTTCGAGATTGGGCCGATAGGCCCAATCCCTATGCTACCACCACAGACCTTATTGAAAGTCACAAAATAAAGTCACACCGCTAAGATTTTTGGGTCGGATTAACATAATTCGAAGTGCGACTCTAATGCGAATCACACTTAAGACTTACACATTTGACCACTTCAACTTACCTGTAATGTTTCCATTACTCCAAAACTTACCACCATTGACATGGCTCACTTCCAAATCAAAATTGGTACTAATCTTCTCCTTAGTACTTCGTGCACCTACATTAATCAAAAACAATAAAAATGATTAGAAGGATGGGTTGCCTCCCACCAAGCGCCCAATTTAGTGTCATGGCATGACCTAATCAACTTTTTTCTCCACCTTGAGGATATGAATTTCACCCCTAACATCACATCCATCTTTTTGCCTCGCTCATATGGGGGTGATGTAGAAATTAAGAAGCCGAGTAATGGATGATGCATGGTAAAAAACTCAATCTTAAATGAGCTGTGTTTTTATGTTGCTTATCAAGTATAAAATAAAGAATATAGGATTCTTGGTCCTCATCTTCACACTCTTCCACTATTTTTAATGATTCCACGAACACGATATCATCTAAACATAATGTGGAAAAATGCTTCAAGTGAGGCCCAACTAATTCTACTTCAAAATTCACACTATTTACTACACTCTCACTTTTACTCACCTTCTCGACATCTTCTCTTGGAATTGGGATAGAGTCTTTATTAGAGATTTTCTTGGTTTCTTCTTTTGACTCTAGCACCAAGTTCTCAATCTTGGCATCATCTCTCATGGTTGGTTCGGTTGGTTGGGAAGTCACTAAGGGTTGCTAAATATCAGTATAGGGTTCTAGCTCCTCATCTTCACACTCTTCCATTATGTTAAATGATTCCACAAACAAGATATCATCTAAGTATAATGTAGAAGAGTGTTTTGAATGATTGACCTCTATATCCATCTCCTCATGAATGATTGGCCTCATTCCTTGATGCATATCACATACGATATCGTATGTTTCTTCCTGTAGATCCAACATTCATTAAAACAAAGCTTTAATGCCACTCCTTACGGTGTTTTATTCTTTCTTTTATTGACCATAAGACCTGTTAAACTCAAAAGAAGAACTAGAATTTGGGTTACCACAATGGGGGGAGTGTGCATTAGGGCAATCACTCCAATGTCCATATTGACCACCACAAAAAGAACAATCATACTCCCGGTAGGATGGAGATGGTGCACATATCTCTCTCTGGGGAGCATAGCTACAATCTTTCCAAAAGTGAGGTCTATCATAATATGGACATGGAACATCAAGATAAGATTTTATTCAACCACCAAGCTCATGTTCATTCCACGATTCCATAGTAATAAGTAAACTAAAATAAAAATCTACCTAACAAAAGAAATAAAAGAAAACTAAAATCAAATATTTACAAGTTTGAATTCAAGCAAGTA
Source organism: Capsicum baccatum var. pendulum (assembly GCA_030864225.1). Taxonomy (NCBI): domain Eukaryota; kingdom Viridiplantae; phylum Streptophyta; class Magnoliopsida; order Solanales; family Solanaceae; genus Capsicum; species Capsicum baccatum. The sequence goes on from CM061553.1 coordinate 201,093,629, forward strand.
GGCTAAAATTCCAAACCAACTCTCTTAAACGTAAAATTAAGAAACTTAACTAATAGTCAATTATCACACATAAACTCAATCGACAACCGTATTACCTATCAACGACGCCAAAATTTGGTACACCCAAATTACACCTCTCTTACGAGAGAGTAAGCGGTCGTTGCCAAATATATAACCCAACTAGGTTGGGGTCGAATCCTATAGGGAATATGGTGCTAATTAAGTTGTATGCAGATTAGTTGACTTTTAATCGTTTGATTCTGTAAAATAAATAGGGTGATTTGATTCAGTTCACAAATTAATGGGTTTAATTTAACAAGATGAAATATGTGTAGTAGTATTCAAATTCAGAGAAATAGCAGGCTAGGGTTATGTTCACCTTATAGTTTTCAATACTTTCTAACTATGGGCGTTAAGAATTCATACATGCATCGTGTTTACAGCGAAACATATTGTATTTAATAACATAATCCTTGTGTTTCTCAACCATCAAGGACTAATTTACTTTAGTTCTCTCGAATCAAAAGCGTTTACCAAAACAATACAAAATCTCCAAGTAGTTAATCCTACTAAGGCATTAACTTATGAAATGGGGGTTGGTAATCCTATTTTCTTGTCACTACTCTCTTTTCTGAACAATAACCTTTCTTTTGAACAAGTTGCATTTTAAGGCATATCCTCTATGTTTGCAACCACGAAAATTCAAGATAAGCGAAGAGAGTATGATATAAACAAGTCAATGCATAATGAATTCAAAAATCAAAGTAATAGATTGAATGCTACTATGCTTCCATAACCCTAACTAATAAACTTAGCTACTCATGAATAAAACGAAAATCATCATAAATATATTCATCATACCAAAAACTAAAAGACGATCTTGGTGTGCAAATGGTGAAAGAGAGAAGAAACGTTTTTCTCTCTTGCCACGCTAAGCCGCTATTCTCCTCTCTCTGAATAATACAGAATAATTGAATAATCAATAAAAATTTAGCATTAATCCTTCTAATAATCTTTTCTCTCATAATTGCCTTCTAGGTCCCTAAACTAGTTATAAATGACAAACTGGTCTTGGACATAGTTTCTAGGCGCCACATTTAGTCCAGATTGTAGTTTCTACGCACCATATTTGGTCCAGATTTCTACTCTCTCTTGTGTCATATGCCATACGCATTCCATAGTCCCATAATGTCTTCATCTACCTCATTAATGCTTGAAATCATGCTAATCACATCGGTTAGCTCAATTATATAGAAGTAGAGTTAAAACATAAGAAACTAGGCACTTTATTGAGGGTCACCACAAAGCTAAGTAAAAAGTAAAGTGTGAAAACCACATATTTAAAGAATAATGCTAGAAAAAAGTTGACTTTAAAGGAGATGCAAACAAAAGAGTATCCATTTTTGGACTCAGATGTCCCAGCAATTTTGAAGAAATCCTTTCATATAAACTCTTTGAGTTATCTAGAATAAAGCATCCAGATGAAGCTGGAAGGACTAGTGATCCAAACTACTATAAATATCATTGATTGTTAGGTCATCCCATTGAAAAGTGTTTTATCTTTCAGGAAAAGGTCATGGACTTGGCCCGGAAAAAAAGATACTGCTCGAAGATGAGAAATAAAGTTCAAATCAAGTATTGGTCACTTTTGGTTCACTTGATCCCATATTTCTTTGCAATTTTGTTAAAGTGCATGAATATGATGATGTCCTAATCCCGACCTCATAAAAGATGATTAAATTTGGTGACTTTGAACCCATAGATGTTAGTAGTTCATTGCCTCTTCCTATGATAAATGAATTAATAGTGAATTAGGAATAATTAGAAAAAAGTCAACCCTTTATTGAGCACACTGATGATGAAGGATGAATCTTGGTAACTCGACGGAGATGTTGTAAAATGAGTTCACAAAAGGAGCTAAGCAAACAAGTAATAAGACGGAAGATGGTCTAAATACCCCAAAATAAAATGGTTGAGAAGAATGTGAGAAAGATGAAGATTAAAAGAATTATCATTCAAAGCTCCATTACATAGTAACATTGGAGGAATTCTTGCCGAGTTGGTTTTGTGGGGAAATGTCTTTGTTGGTATCAAGGCCTCATGTTGTAATATAGATAAAGAAGAGGCAACAATGGGATACTCATCTCTATTAATCCTATCACATCAAGAACCCATTAAATCTCTTTCAGGAAAAGTGAACACTTGTGATGCAAAGATCAAATTCACTGATGATGAACTCTTATTGGGCCAGACACGATACAGTCGTCCCTTTTATATGTTTGGCTATATGTGCGAGAAAAAATTGAAAATAATTATGATTGATGACGGTTCTGGGGTTAATATTTTCCCAATTCACTCTATGAAAAAGCTTGGAATCTTGATGGATGAATTGTTTAAATGTCGTCTTATAATTCAGGGATTCAATCAAGGGGGAAAAGAACCATAGGTTTAATAAAGCTAGAAATCAACATAGGAGATATGAGTTCAAGCGTATTAATCTATGTGTTGATGAAAAGACCTCATATAACATCTTATTAGAAAGTCTGTGGATACATGATAACAAAGTGATCACGTCCACCTACCATCAGTGCTTTAAGTACTTTGAAAATGGTGTCCAAAAGAAAGATAGTTGCTGATGATGAGCCTTTTACTGAAGCAAAAGCCCATTTTGTAGATGCAAAATTTTACTTGAAAAATATATGCGAAAGGAGGTAAATATCTATGAGGTGTGCCTTATAAAGAAGGTTGATAGTACAAAAAAAATAATGAGGCCGCTGGAGAGACAAAGGTGGTGGTTAAAAAGAGTCCAACATATTCTGATGTGAATAAAGTATCTAAAATCACTATGGCTTTATTGAGTAAGAAGGTGAATCCAATTATTTAGTGTGTCCCGAAGGAAAAAAAGGTTGAAGTCCAGTTATCTGGGTTGCAGCAAAATATGTTAGGAGTGTTGACTTTTACTATTAAGCAAATCGATATGATCAAGCCACCTTCAAGGTTTGTGGAAAGGGTTTTTAAGACATCTAATCTTGATCTGCATAAAATATTTCCTGAAAAGTATATGAATGAGGGTTTTGACCCAAAGGCCTATAAGTTATTGGCAAAAGTTGGATACAATCCCGATGAATCCTTTAAGATAGGGAAGCTCCCACCTGAAGCCCAAGGAGGACCAAATCATAGTCTAAATCCTACCCAGAGAATGATGATAGAGAAAACGTATGCCCTTAAACAATAGCATGAAGGTTTGGGTTACAAAAAACCGTCACTAATATTTATATCCATAAATAGGGCGTGTATCAACTACATTACCCCTAAGGATGATTCACTACCATCTAACAAAAGAGTTTTTATGTTTGATTGGCTCACTAACCCGGGTCTAAGAACATTGGTGTTTAATAGGTTGGGCCCAATGAATAACAAATACAAATGCCAAAGAAATGATAGAAGGATCGAAGACCATGTTTGTGCTAAAGAGACTAATTCTCACAAAAGTTGCTTTAGTTTGATTCCTTCTAGAATGAGGAGAGAAATAAAAGTCTTAGTTTTATGTAGAGATGTACTCAAAGCAATAACTCATACTATAGTTCATATTAAGGAGTGTGAAGAATATGTAGAAAGTGTCGGATCATCATATCACATCACAATGTGTGACAAAAAAGGTACTCTCCCACACGAGAAAATTGAAGATAAGTTTGTTAATATCAACGCATATCATTACATATCTTTCAATGATGGTGATCCCCAAAAAGTTAAAGATGCTAAAGATGCACCACCTGAACTTAAGGAAAGGGTGAAGAACACTGTTAATGCATTGAAGGAAGTCAATCTTAGGACTTATGAAGATCAAAAGCCTACGTATGTAAGCACCTTAATAGATGAAAATAAAGAAAACTAGTATTTTGAGTTGCTTATGGAGTATAGATATGTATTTTCTTAGAGCTACAAGGAAATGCCAGGATTAGATCTTAAAATTACAGTTCATCGCCTTGCTGTGAAGAGAGGTGCTTGCCATATTAGGAAGTCTCAACGTCGCTTTAGACCTGAAGTAGTCCCCTTGATTGAAACTGAAGTTAACAAGCTCATTGAAGTAGGTTTCATTTGTGAAGTCAAGTATCCCACGTGGATTTCAAGCATAGTACCTGTAAGAAAGAAGAGTGGTCAAATTCGAGTTTGTGTTGACTTTAGGAATCTTAATAATATATGTCCTAAAGATGAATTTCCTGTTTTAATATCCGAGCTTATGATTGATGCCACGACTGGATATGAGCCAATTTTTTCATGGATGGTTTGTCTGGTTATAATTAGATTTGTGTGGCACCAAGAGATGAAGAACTCACGACCTTTTGCACTCCAAAAGGAATATATTGCTACAAGGTGATGCCTTTTGGTTTAAAAAATGCTGGTGTTACTTACCAATGATCTATGTAGAATATTTTTGATAATATGCTTCATAAGAATGTTGAGTGCTACGTTGATGACTTAGTGGAGAAATCACAAAAGAGATATGACTACCTACATGATTTGAGAATGGTATTCAAATGACTTCAAAGATATCAACTCAAAATGAATCCTTTGAAGTGTGCTTTTGAAGTTGTTAAAAATTTCCTTGGATTTATTGTTTGACATCGCATGATTAAAATTGATCAAGATAAGGTAGATGCTATTTTGAAGATGCCTGAGCCTAAAGATATCCATGATCTAAAAAGTTTGGAAAGAAACTTGGCATATCTTAGGAGGTTCATTTCAAACATAGTTGGGAGGTGTCAACCATTCAGTTGTATTATGAAGAAAGATGTCCCCTTTGAATGGGACTAAGCCCGGACCAATTCTTTTGAGAGAAAAATATCTTATGTAATGAACCCTCTAGTTCTTGTAGCTCCCATATCTGGAAAGCCATTGATAGTGTATATTGCGGCACTAGAAAGATCAGTAGAAACACTTTTGGCACAAGTAAACAATGAAGCAAAAGAAATTACCGTTTATTACTTCAGTAGTATGATGACACCTAATGAGATAAAGGATTTACCTATAGAGAAATTGTGTTTGGCGCTTGTATTCTCAATTTAGAAAATGAAGTATTACTTTCAAGATCATGTTGTATGACTCATTTCAAAAACAAATCCTATCAAGTTTGTCATATCCAAGCCTGCCATAAGAAATAGACTAGCAAGGCGGTACCTACAATTCCAATAATTTAAAATATGTAACTCCCCATATTTTTTAGCTAAACTTTGAACCATCATTCTTATGTATGTAAACTATAATCCCATGATTTACTTTTTAATTCATGTGTCATAGTCTTTATCCTAATGTGTGAAGCGCTTTCTAAGTGAAAAATGTTCATAGAAATCACTTAGAACAAAGTTGAGCTAAGAGCCTTTGATTCGTCCAAAGTTTGGTATTCAATTCTATAATGGTGTACTTTTAACATACATTACATATTATATACGTGAAATTATTCAGCTCAAGACCCACAAAATTGTAGATAATTGATTTAGCTTTCCAACGATACCAAATTTCGCCTTAATCCGATACCCTAGTAAAAAGTTATGTCATTTTTTGTGTGGGGTAGTAAGGTCTCGCGATAGGCTTGCAACGCAAGGTCCATTCCTCATTTATGGGAGGCACAACACGAGGTATATTCCACATTTTTAGGGTCGTACCACGAGGGTTATTTACATTGAAAAATGAGGCCAAGGGGCAGTAGTCCTTTTCCCTCATCCCCAGCCGTTCAAACATGATTTATAACTCAAAAGAGGTATTATTTCCTCATCTTCTAGAAATGAACTCATGTAAAATCCCCCCCTTTCTCAAAAACAATAACCCAAGCTTTTCCTCTCAAGAACACAAGGATTCAAGCTTCAATTGCAAGATTTCTTCAAGAATTCATCTAATTAAGGTATGTGGGAGTTCATCCATGGGTTACCTCTCACCCATGGAGCCCAAAAGCCTATTTTCAAGTTAAAGGTTATGATATTTACATATTAATATGAATTATATCAATGAAACCTCCATGAATTTCTATTATTTATCATGTTTACAAAATAGGGTTGGTAGTGAGGCTAGGGCCTGGAATGCTTTTCTCAGGAGGGGGTGAGCTAAAAGGAAGCATCGAGCTCTTAGTATCTCCTATTTGCTGGGAGATAGTATGAAGGACCTGATTAGTATAGTTGATTTGTTCAACTATCCTATCTTTAGAATCCCTGAGTTCCAAAAGGAGAAATTCCCTAATCTCAGCGATGACTTTAAGGTTTTGGGAAAAATCTTAGAGCAAATCAATGAGAAGCTCTCCAAATTAAAAATTTCTGCAAAAGAGAAAGGTGAGACCAGCAACCAAAAGAACTCTCTTTCCAAACTCACCAATGAACGCTTTTCTACTAAGAAAAACTATTACAAACGACCTTCTCCTCCAGACGACCAGTTTGAAGAAAACCCTTACCTCTCCACTTCCAACCATAATGGTAGAGGAATAACTGAATGGAATGTTTATGGTTTGGCTGAACACCAAATCTATAACAAACTCCACAAAATGGGCGTTGCCATCACAACTTATAAAATTAGAGGAGCTTCTGACAAAGAGGTAGCCACAATAATTGTAACAGGATTCACTGGTATGATAAAACACTGGTGGGACAACTACTTCACAGATGACGTTAAGAGCCTTATCTATGAGGCCACGGCTATGGAAACAGTCGTTGTCAAAAGTGAAAGTGGACAAGAAAGTCTTGAGAAGGTCGTGAAAGAATATGCCTGTGCTACACTCCTATATCATATAGCTAGACATTTTATAGGAGAACCCAAATTATTTCAAGATAGGAGTTTAGAAACCCTTAACAATCTCACCTGCAAAGATCTAGCTGGCTTTAGATGGTATAAGGACACCTTTTTGGTCAAAATCATGATTCGACCTGACTGTAACAATGTCTTTTGGAAGGAACGTTTTATTAGTGGTCTCCCTCCTCTGTTCGCAGATAAGGTTAGGACCAAAATCAAAGATAGATTCGAGGGAAAAATCCCTTATGGAATTTTAACTTATGGGGATATTATAAGCTTCATCACCACCGTGGGGATAGACCTCTGCACCGACCTTAAGCTTAAGAAGCAACTTATGAATGACAGCTCTTCCAAATATGGGCTAGGAACCTTCTGCCAAGATTTTGGTTTCACGAATCTATCCTCTCCCTCTTGCAAAAAACATAGGAAAAGAGCAAGATCAACCAATTAGGTCTTTCTGAAGAAACCAAAGAGAAATTATTCTCTATAATGGAAGACTCATCAGACTCTTCCAGCTCTTATAGTGACGATTATAGCGACGAAGAATTTATTAACGCTGCTTATGAGTCTGATCGATCCCAGTCTGGTCAAGATTGTGCTTGTAACGGTACCTTCTGTACTTGCACAAAAAAGACTGTTAATGTCATCTCTGGAAATCCTAAAGAAATCCTGTTTGACATCATAGAGCACATCCAAGATGATGAGGCTAGAAATAAATATCTTCTAGAACTCAAACGATTGATGCTTTCTTATAAAGAAAAGCCCCCCAAACCTATTATTCAGCCCTTTAGCATGAAACAGGTTATGTCTTGATTTGATAAACCTGCGGAACCGTCTCTAGCCAATCTCAAGGGTGAAATTTCCACCCTCAAGGGAAAAATCAGAGACCTAAAAATCATGCTTGATCGAGTAGAACTCGACATTCTTACCGAACAGGTTCTAAAGAATGTGTCTCCTCTAGAGAATGTCTCCCCACCAGGGAGTCCTAAAACTTCCCCAATAATTGATGATCTTGTTCAAAATGATCATCTCAAAGAGCCAAGTACATTCCCCGGATCAGATTCTCCCTCCACCTCCGGTACAACTATCACAGCCATTAAAGCTTACAGCGAACACATCGCCATAAAAATTGTCATAAATAAAGACTTCATTTTTAACAGAGTTGCCCTCTTTGATACTGGAGCCGATAGCAATTGTATCGTCAAGGTACTTGTGCCCACCAAGTATCTTCAAAAAAGCACCTCTCGTCTATACTCCGCCACAGGGGAAAAGATGAAAATCGATTATAAGCTTTCTAAAGCTTATATCTGTAACAATGGTATTTGTCTTGTTAATAATTTTTTCATCACTGAAGGTATCACTGAGGATATCATTCTAGGAATACCTTTTGTCAATCAAATTCGACCTTACACTAGTGATTTTGATGGAATTCGCACAACGATTTTAAATCAAAATCTGTTCTTCCCCTTATTAAGGCCCCTCTCACAAGAAGAAGGCAACCTTATTAAAGAAAGAACTTCTTTTAAAATTAACAGATTTTCTTCACACATTTGTTTTCTTAAACAAGAAATTCAAATAAATAAAATTGAACAAATTTTAAAAACCCCAGAGATGGTAAATAAAATTGCCAATCTTCAAAAGACTTTCGAAAAAGAAATTTGTTCCAAATTTCCTAATGCCTTTTGGGAAAGAAAAAGACATTTAGTTGAACTTCCATACATTACTGGTTTCAACGAATAGGCCATCCCTACTAAGTCCAGGCCCATTCAAATGAACCAGGAAATAATGGAAATCTGGAAAAATGAGATCAACCATTTGCTAAAAAATGGGATTATCAGAACCTCAAATTCCGGTTCTTTGAACCTCTACCTCTTTGAAGGGTCATTTCCCTATTCTTAATAGGGGTCCATATAGGCCATAACTATTCCTTTAGGATTTAGCATATCACCATTATTATCACTACTTCCTGTGGAGAAAGCTTCTTCTAGAAGTTGTAACACTTCTTCTTCATTGGTTTCCTGGCTTTCCATATCCTGTAAAGCCTTCTGTAATTTCTCTTTGAGTGCCTTCTTATTCTGCGAAGCACTTGTTGAGGATGCCGTCGTTTTCCCCTTGTTTGGAGTTTTTGGTGCTACTGGCTTGGGAGTCCAGCCTTTGACCTTTATCTCTTTGGATAAATATTTGATTCAGTCTTGTTCTCCTTTAGCGAAATTCTAAGAGATAATGTAAGAAACTCGCTTCTTGATGAAGAACTTGAACATCTGAATATGCTCTGGGAGGGTTACACACCCTTCTTTTGAACAGAAATTGGTGAGTCGATTAATGAACTGTTGGGGGAGGATTTCTTTAATTCCTCCAAAATATATCCACCATTCATAGAACCATCTAGGAATAATGACATCTACCATAGCTGGACAATATTTAATAAACCAGGTGTGTCCTGGTCTGACATATAAAAAATTGAATCATGCCAACTTGTAGTTGTACCAATTATAAGTTTGCTGCCTGTGAGGCATGGATAATGCAATTGAAGTATGTAGGTGATCTGCAAACCAGTTAAAAGGGGTTAATACCCTCTTGATAGTGAACCTAGAATAATCAATGTATTCCAAATTCCTTTCATTCATAGAATGCTCGACCTTAATAGAATCGGTGTCTACAAGGATGGCTTCATAATATCTCCTTGTTTTGAGTGGATTCTCAGTATCCACAAAATTTTTATCATTATAAACCGGCTTGATTAGCTGATCTAATGGATATCCTTCATACCCTTTGTCTAAAGCAATAATTGGCATTACCTGAGTGGTAATGAATTTGAATTCTTCCTTGATGGGAGGAGTTGGTATTGTTTTGACCACTGTGGGGTCTACAGCTTGTGTGAAGGTTTCAGGAGCCTTCATAGAGTAACTCTATTTTGACTGAACAGATGAACTCGATGATTGCCCTTTATCAAAAGGCTTGTTTGTCTTCAAATCTACCAATCTAGTTGGCATTGGTGGAGGGAGCTTTGGAAATTCTGCCAAAGATACATATTTGTTCTAGAACGCTGATTGTAGTTCCAATTTCAATGTAGGCCTCTGCGGGACTGATGGTCTCAAGGGGTTTGTTGAAGCGGATGGAAGATCAAATAGTCTAGCCATCTTGGCTTATTCCTGTTTGCTTCCTACTAGGATTTGTCCCAGTGTGGTGGCTGTAAGAATTCTCTTGTTAGAAAATCGGTAAGGGAATTATTTTCTCCTTTGATAAATTCAATTTGAAAATCAAAGCTAGATAGGAGAGCTTTCCATCTAACAAATATTTGTTTTGAAACTAGATTTTTAACATCTTTTTGTAAAATCTCTTTAGCAGATTTGCAATCTACTCGTAGTAAAAATTCTTTATTAATAAGATCATCTTGAAATTTGGTGATACATAGCACTATAGATAAAACTTTCTTCTTAACAGTGCTGTAATTTCTCTGAGTTGGATTCCATATTCTAGAAGTAAATCTGACTAATTGTTCAGAAGAACTATCATCAACCTTTTGTTTCAAGATACCACCATATCCGATGTCAGAAGCATCAGTTTCAACAATCATAAAGGCTTCAGGGTTAGGAATTCCTAAGCAAGGAAGGTTTTTGACTAATTCCTTAACCTTAATGACAACATTAGTTTGATCAGAACTCCAAGGAACTGGGGTCTTCTTAAGTCTTTTGTAAAGGGGTTCGTAGACCTGTCTAATGTTAGGGATGAATTCTGCTACATAATTAAGGCTTCCTAAAAACCTTTGAAGTTGGGTTTTATCGCTAATTTCATTAGGGAATTTGGAGGAGAACTCTATGGCCCTGTAAATAGGTTTATAACTACCTTGATAAAGGTCATGCCCTAAGAATATTATAGATGTCTGAAAGAGCTTCATTTTCTTAGTACTTATGACTAAACCATTAAACTTAGCAATATTAAAGAAAGTGTTGAGATGTTTAAAATGGGAATCAATATTTTCTGAGAAAATAAGCACATCATCAATATAAACAATCGACATATGAATATAAGGATTGAACATATTATTCATGATGTTTGAAACTTTGATGGAGCATTTTTAAGACCGAATGGTAAGACATTCCATTCATAATGTCCAAAAAGGGACATTGAAGGCCATCTTGTATTTATCTTTTTCAGCAATTTGAATCTGCCAGAATCCTGACTTCATATCAAACTTACTGTAAAGGTTGACATTGAAAGTTCTTCTTAAAAGATTCCTTTTGTTAGGAATCGGATGCCTGATGCATTTTAAAACCGCATTCAAAGGCTTGTAATTTATTATAAGCCTGGGAGTTCCTCGCTCCTTTTCTGCACTGTTATTGACGTAAGGGTCCTGTCCCGAAGGTATATTACCAACAACATACTAGGGTTCAGGAATCCCTAGAACCCGAAAATCTCTATGATCCAGGTAGCCCTACAGCCTCGGACATGGAACCTCCCCCCACCATAACTCGTCAAAAAATTAGAATGGACCAAGGATTAGAGGTCATCAAATCTAATGATGAGTATACTCTAGACCTCAAAGCTATTGAGGCCCTCTGGTACCTTACAAAAGATTCAATAAAAAGAAAATGGTACACCAGTACTTATTCTAAAGAGCAGCAAAAAGAGTTTGGCCGGCTATGGATAGCCGATATGAAAAGACTTTGATGCGACATTGAATTCTTTAGATGGTTTGTATTCACTGGAAGAATGGAAAACCAGAATGAATCCCTTCACGTTATCATTAATAAAGGGTATATGTAGAGTAACAAAGTAATTGAATCCGTTACTCCTCCCCTTGAAGGGATAAAAATTCCTCATTCTAATGAAATCCTCAATGCTTCACCCTTCAAGAAGAAACATGATAGACCCCTATCAGCCCCTATCAACTAAGACCTAGATAGGATACTTGAACAAAACAACTGTACTAATCAGGTCATTCATACTATCTCTTAGCAAATAGGAGATACTAAGAGCTCGATGCTTCCTTTTAGCTCATCCACTCCTGAGAAAAACATTCCAGGCCCTAGCCTTACTACCAACCCTATCTTTAGAATCCCTGAGTTCCAAAAGGAGAAATTCCCTAATCTCAGCGATGACTTTAAGGTTTCGGGAAAAATCTTAGATCAAATCAATGAGAAGCTCTCCAATTTCAAAATTTCTGAAAAAGAGAAAGGCGAGACCAGCAACCAAAAGAACACTCTTTCCAAACTCACCAATGAACGCTTTTCTACTAAGAAAAACTATAACAAACGACTTTTTTCTACAGATGTCCAGTTTGAAGAAAACCCTTACCTCTCCACTTCCAACCATGATGGTAGAGGAATAACTGAATGGAATGTTTATGGTTTGGCTGAACACCAAATCTATAACAAACTCCACGAAATGGGCGTTGCCATCACAACTTATAAAATTAGAGGAGCTTCTGACAAAGAGGCAGCCACAATGATTGTAGCAGGATTCACTGGTATGATAAAACACTGGTGGGACAACTACTTCATAGATGACATTAAGAGCCTTATCTATGAGGCCACGACTATGGAAATAGTCGTTGTCAAAAGTGAAAGTGGACAAGAAAGTCTTGAGTAGGTCGCGAAAGAAGACGCCTGTGCTATCCTCCTATATCATATAGCTAGACATTTTATAGGAGAACCCAAATTATTTCAAGATAGGAGTTTAGAAATCCTTAACAATCTCACCTGCAAAGATTTAGCTGACTTTAGATGGTATAAGGACATCTTTAATTGGTATCAGAGCCAGGTTGGCTATATATGCACTTAGCATGCGTAGCTAAGTACATATATTTCCTAGAGCATGGGAAAACTATTTTCATACAAGATACATATTACTTTAATCTATTTATGATGATACTTCTAAATAAATTATTAAAATATATCTTGTCCTATAATGGGGTTTTTCTAAAGTATGGGGTATTCCTTTTCTCTAAGTGTTTGAAGTATCCTATTAATCTTCGGTTTTGGACGTTGGTCAGCCTGAAAGTGTGGTCTCAGCTGAGGTAAGCATTCGACGCTGTTGGTGGTCCCGTCGCTAAGATAACATTAAGAGAAAACTGTTGTAACAACCATTAAGACTTGATAGATCCCATAAGACGTAGATGTATTGATATAAAAAGAAAATGGTACACCAGTACTTATTCTAAAGGGAAGCAAAAAGAGTTTGGCCAGCAATGGATAGCCGATATGAAAAGACTTCGATGCGACATCAAATTCTTTAGATGGTTTGAATTCACTGGAAGAATGGAAAACTAGAATGAATCCCTTCATGTTATCATTAATAAATGGTATACGCAGAGTAACAAAGTAATTGAATCCGTTACTCCTCCCCTTGAAGTGATAAAAATTCCTCATTCTAATGAAATCCTCAATGCTTCACCCTTCAAGAAGAAACATGATAGACCCCTATCAGCCCCTATCAACCGAGACCTAGATAGGATAGTTGAACAAAACAACTATACCAATCAGGTCCTTCATACTATCTCCCAGCAAATAGGAGATACTAAGAGCTCGATGCTTAATTTTAGCTCACCCACTCCTGAGAAAAGCATTCCAGGCCCTAGCCTTACTACCAACCCTATCTTTAGAATCCCTGAGTTCCGAAAGGAGAAATTCCCTAATCTCAGCAATGACTTTAAGGTTTCGGGAAAAATCTTAGAGCAAATCAATGAGAAGCTCTCCAAATTCAAAATTTTTGAAAAAGAGAAAGGCGAGACCAGCAACCAAAAGAACTCTCTTTCAAAACTCACCAATGAACGCTTTTCTACTAAGAAAAACTATTACAAACGACCTTCTCCTCCAGACGTCCAGTTTGAAGAAAACCCTTACCTCTCCACTTCCAACCATGATGGTAGAGGAATAACTGAATGGAATGTTGATAGTTTTGCTGAACACCAAATCTATAACAAACTCCACAAAATGGGCGTTGCCATTACAGCTTATAAAATTAGAGGAGCTTCTGACAAAGAGGCAGCCACAATAATTGTAACAAGATTCACTGGTATGATAAAACACTGGTGGGACAACTACTTCAGAGATGACGTTAAGATCCTTATCTATGAGGACACGACTATGGAAACAGTCATTGTCAAAAGTGAAAGTGGACAAGAAAGTCTTGAGCAGGTCGTGAAAGAAGACGCCTGTGCTACCCTCCTATATCATATAGCTAGACATTTTATAGGAGAACCTAATTATTTTAAGATAGGAGTTTAGAAATCCTTAACAATATCACCTGCAAAGATTTAGCTGACTTTAGATGGTATAAGGACACCTTTTTGGTCAAAATCATGATTCGACCTGACTGTAACAATGACTTCTGGAAGGAACATTTTATTAGTGGTCTTCCTCCCCTGTTCACAGATAAGGTTAGGGCCAAAATCAAAGATAGATTCGAGGGAAAAATCCCTTATGGAATTTTAACTTATGGGGATATTATAAGCTTCATCACCACCGTGGGGATAGACCTCTGCACCGACGTTAAGCTTAAGAAGTCAACTCCTCTAACCTTTCCCTTGTCATTATCATTGTCTTCATTTACCTCTGGGTTTCTTGAGGTAGAAGCTCTGTGCGAGACAGATCTCTTAAATGAAGAATTTCTAGAGGCTTCAAAACCTAGGAATTTTAAATCAATGGATCCGTTAGGGTGCTGGATAACCCTTTTGATCTGTGATTTCTCCGGATAGGTAGGGAGAGGTTGAGTGATAGCATCAAAGTGCCACTCATTATTATGCATGGTATCTTTCCAAATGAGAGTCTTAGGAACAAAGATATTGCTTCTATCTTTATTTGCTTCCATGAGGGTTGTAACACCCCTAGGGCTCGTGATTCTAGCTTTGGGAGCTAGGGTTGTACCCATAAGCCGATAATATACTCTGTATATTATTTCTATTTCTCTAGTATTATCCTTACTATTCATGTTTTTTGTTTTAACATTAAGTTTTAAAACATCCATAATGTTAGGATCGTGAATATCTACCGAGAAATTTGGGTAGCAGTTAAAGTATACCGAGCCATCAACTAGGTTACTTTGAATAACACCTAAGAGAGAATCATCGAAGTTTAATAAACGGGCATCTCTTAGGATATCACAGACAGGAATATCAAGACCCTGTCTAAAGAGTGGCTTAATAGCCACCTGAACAAGTCCAACATGAAGATAATTAAACTGATTTTTAAATCGGTTTATGTCAAGCTCATTCAATAATTGAATAATTTCCAAAGAATTATTAATGGCGACAGTAGACTCAGAGGTCTTGATGTTATGTTTTTTTAGAAAACTAAATTTACCAATCTGATAAATCATTTTAAAAGGTTCTTCTGGAATACTCCAGTTTTGAAGATCATTTTCAATATTAGCAATCTGGGTTTCTTGAGAAGACAGATTAATAGTATTTTTAATATGATTGTTGGAATTCATTAGAGAAAATACTGTCTAGAGACTAACTGGGAAACCTAATTATTCACATAAGATAGCACACAACAATAATCATTGATGATTCAACCTATAATAAATTATATCAATACATCTACGTCCTATGGGATCTAGCAAGTCTTAATGGTTGTTACAATAGTTTTCTCTTAATGTTATCTTAGCGACGGGACAACCAACATGGTCGAATGCTAACCTTAGTTGAGACCGCACTTTTAGGCTGACCAATGTCCAAAACTGGAGATTAATCGGATACCTCAAACACTTAGAGAAAAAGAATACCCCATACTTTAGAAAAACCCCATTATAGGACAAGTATCCCATGTGGATTTCAAGCATAGTACCTGTAAGAAAGAAGAATGGTCAAATTCGAGTTTGTGTTGACTTTAGGAATCTTAATAATATATGCCCTAAAGATGAATTTCCTGTTTCAATACCCAAGCTTATGATTGATGCCACGACTAGATATGAGCCAATTTTTTCATGGATGGTTTGTCTGGTTATAATTAGATTTGTGTGGCACCAAGAGATGAAGAACTCATGACCTTTCACACTCCTAAAGGAATATATTGCTACAAGGTGATGCCTTTTGGTTTAAAAAATGCTGGTGTTACTTACCAATGAGCTATGTAGAATATTTTTGATAATATGCTTCATAAGAATAATGAGTGCTACGTTGATGACTTAGTGGTGAAATCACAAAAGAGAGATGACTACCTACATGATTTGAGAATGGTATTCAAACAACTTCAAAGATATCAACTCAAAATGAATCCTTTGAAGTGTGCTTTTTGAAGTTGTTAAAAATTTCCTTGGATTTATTGTTTGACATCGCATGATTAAAATTGATCAAGATAAGGTAGATGCTATTTTGAAGATGCCTGAGCCTAAAGATATCCATGATCTAAAAAGTTTGGAAGGAAACTTGGCATATCTTAGGAGATTCATTTCAAACATAGCTGGGAGGTGTCAACCATTCGGTCGTATTATGAAGAAAGATGTCCCCTTTGAATGGGACTAAGCCTGGATCAATTCTTTTGAAAGAAAAATATCTTATCTAATGAACCCTCTAGTTCTTGTAGCTCCCATATCTAGAAAGCCATTGATAGTGTATATTGTGGCACTAGAAAGATCAGTAGAAACACTTCTGGCACAAGTAAGCAATGAAGCAAAAGAAATTACCGTTTATTACTTCAGTAGTATGTTGACACCTAATGAGATAAAGGATTTACCTATAGAGAAATTGTGTTTGGTGCTTATATTCTCAATTCAGAAAATGAAGTATTACTTTCAAGATCATGTTGAACGACTCATTTCAAAAACAAATCCTATCAAGTTTATCATATCCAAGCCTACCATAAGCAATAGACTAGCAAGGCGGTACCTACAATTCCAATAATTAGCTAAACTTTGAACCATAATTCTTATGTATGTAAACTATAATCCCTTGATTTACTTTTTAATTCATGTGTCATGATCTTTATCCTAATGTGTGAAGTGCTTTCTAAGTGAAAAGTGTTCATAGGAATCACTTAGAACAAAGTTGAGCTAAGAGCCTTTGATTCGTCCAAAGTTTGGTATTCGATTCTATGATGGTATACTTTTAACATACATTACATATTATATACATGAAATTATTCAGCTCAAGACCCACAAAATTGTATATAATTGATTTAGCTTTCAAACGATACCGAATTTCGCCTTAATCCGATACCCGAGTAAAAAGTTATGTCATTTTTTGTGTGAGGTAGTAAGGTCTCGCAATAGGCTCGCGATGCAAGGTCCATTCCTCATTTATGGGAGGCATAACACGAGGTACATTCCATGTTTTTTGGGGTCGTTCCACGAGGGTTATTTACATGGAAAAATGAGGCCAAGGGGCAGTAGTCCTTTTCCCTCATCCCCAGCCGTTAAAACATGATTTATAACTCAAAAGGGGTATTATTTTCCCATTTTCTAGAAATGAACTCATGTAAAATCCCCCCTTTCTCAATAACAATAACCCAAGCTTTTCCTCTCAAGAACACAAGGATTCAAGCTTCAATTGCAAGATTTCTTCAAGAATTCATCTAATTAAGGTATGTGGGAGTTCTTCCATGGGTTACCTCTCACCCATGGAGCCCAATAGACTATTTTCAAGTTAAAGGTTATGATCTTTACATATTAATATGAATTATATCAATCAAACGTCCATGAATTTCAATTATGTATCATGTTTACAAACGGTTTTCGTTGAAATTGCCTTGATATGTTCTAATGGTGATTTTCACTAATTAAATGCTTAACCCATGTTTTTGATATTGAAATTATGTGATTTTCGTGGTTTAATGACTCCCATGATTTAACTCATGATCCTCATGTATTTGATTTCAAGTTAAGAGTATATGTGTTTTCAAGTGAAATGAACGAATACATATTTTTGAATGTTATGATATTCATATCAAATCCCTATGTGTGAATTGATTCGTGTAGTCTTGATATTTTCGCATGCTTGCTCATTCCCATCCACAAGTATAGGGTCTCCATATATTTGATGAAATTCTCATATCATGTTCAACTAATTTCAAGATGAATCCCGAAGTTATGAATTTTTCCTTGTAACTCTGTTGTTCCCACATGGTTAAGAAATTTGTATGTTCAAGCTATGAACCTTACAAGTTTTGATGAAACTTCTATGTCTTATTCCAGGCGAATTTCATGTAAATCCCCCAATTCATGATCTTAGTCAGGTAATCATGCTATGCTTCTATGTTTACGATATTCCCATGTTCAAGTTTATGATTCCTAAGTGTTTGATGAAATGTCCTAATGATTAGGTTTTGAATATCGACTACTTATTATATCCCAAAGCTTTAGTATGTCCTATTATTATTATTATCGAGTCCTGGGGGTTATAAATACCCAAAATTTAGTTGTTTACCTAGTTTTTAGTATCTACAGAATGATTTCAGTTATACCTTGAGCAATATCATTCAGCCAGTACTATTGTTAATTGTGAGTCCTATTAATCTTAGCTAAGTACAATTTTAGTTCCAATATTAATATGCATTAATAATTATCTCAGAATCCGTATACACTATTATTTTTAGAATACCATGACCTGAGTTTATTAGTTGTTAGTTATCAGTGCATACACCAATTAGTAATTCTGTGTCTTTCAGTTGGGAGGAGGATTTAGCACTGGGTAAATGCAGGGGTGACAACTTCCCTGTCAGTTAGACAGAGTTATTAGTTGTAGTTCCTGTATTCCAGAACTATGTTTCTAGCGTAGGATATGATGAGTCACCTGTCAGTTTAGGCTTGACACCCTGCTCTTTTGGGACATGATTTAGTGGATCCACACAACCATTATTAGTACCCGTGGCATGGTATTGACACCCTTCCAACTGGGGTTACATGTTGGACCCCGATTAGCTTAGATTGGGGCATGTTAATTATATTATACCTTCCTTAGTCTCAATTATAGTGTGCAGATTAGTTATGCTAGACCATAACATTCATTTATCAGTAATTTAGTTAACAGACTATTTTAGAATCATATTATATGCTTGGTTTTGCATTCTCAGATAATACAGTTTTCATGTATTCATGTTTGGTCATCTCATGTTGTTCAGTTAATCCTTATCTCATATGCATAGTACTCTATAGTTTCAGTCTAGTTATTTAGACAAAGTGCAGTCTAGTCTTACATGACCAGTATTCAGTAATCAGTCATTTAGTTATTCAAATAAGCTTAGTATATATTACGTTTGGTTTTGTATGTTTAGGTATTCGTGCTCAATATATTGGTATATTCAGATCCTCAATGTAATGTTAGTTTCCATCACGTAGTTCCAGACTCAGTATTCATACAATATTCATATTTTACTGTATTCTAGCTTCAGTTCTACTTATATCATAAAAGTAAAGTTTTACAGAAACTAAATGTAGTGATTCACCAGCTTATCAGATTATGTTTGTTACACATGTTCTAAGATATTTCAGCTTTTAGTTTATTCCAGCCTATTGGTGAGTCTACTTACACTTGGCATGCATGTTTTACGATTACGTATGAAATCAATTTTACTTATTGCATTCACCCCTGCATACTCAGTACATTCTAGAAGTACTGATCCACATATATGTCTGTGTGGCTATATTTTTTCATAATGTAGGTACTATTTTAGCCCGCATATCATGATCATACAGTTGCAATTTCCAGCCAGCAGGTGATGTGTTCTTTTGTTTCGGGAACTCCAAACAGTTTTAGTTCATGTAAAGTTTATTTATTTTTCATATGTATTGATTAGTGGTAGTTGGAAGAATGTCCCAACTATCCATAATCAATATAGTAGAGGCTTCATATATGTCAGTCATAGTCAGTCATGTAAATTTCCATTTCTTTCCTCAGATTTATAAGATTATAAAACTTTATCAGTTACATACAATTTCAGATTCCTAGTATGATTATATTCCAGATAACAGAACTTGTTATTTAATGTATTATAACTCAGTTGCTTAAAAGTATCTTAGTTCATGGGTTAGCTTGGGATCACTTCTGGTTTCTATAACCGTGTGGCATCAAGGGTGTACTCCCGAGGCATTCCAAACTTGGTATTAGAGAACAGAGTTCAAGTGTCCTAGGGTGTATATGAAGTCGTGTCTAGTAGAGTCTTGCAGAATAAAATGGAGACGTCTATACTTTTCTTTGAGAGGCTACAGGGTATTTAGGAAATATTTCCCTTTTTTTATGTCTCAAGTCATGCTATAGAAAGGTTCTCTTAGAAACTCATACAGATTCTCATCATGCTCTAGTCATGCCATCTCTGCATTGTTTTTAAGGTTAGTAAAATATTTATGCTCAAATCCCTACAGATAGAGATTTCTCAGACAGTCCCCACAGACAGTTATGGGATTGTATGCAGACTTGAAAGTAACCCATCAGTGCTTTTAAGTTCGAATGTGTGAAGGTCTTCATTCATGTTCATGAAAAATCATGCACTAGGATAAAATCATATATGCTTCTGGACCCCTTCTTAGAATCCTTTGATAGCATATGATTTAGAGATAGAAGCATGAACCCAAAAGTTTAGCAGTAGTAGAGTTGGGATAGTGTTATCCATATTGAGTAGATTATGTATTCAAGGGGCTAGTTGTGTGAATGGTGAATCAATAGGCTTTAAATAGTGTATGCATGAATTTAAGCATATTGATTTAAAATTAAGTATGATGGTGTGGGTGTAAGTTACGAGATATGATATTAGTAGTCTATGAAGAAACAAAAGTAGATGATGTGTTTAGTGATGCAAATATATGTCGATAAGAGTATAAGTATGTCATGATGATTGTAGAAGCTAAGAAAGTTAAGGGTGGTATATTCTATGGGAGTTTAGTATTTATGTGTATTGTTATACCCAGACTCTAGAGTAAAGTGATTGCAGTTCAATTTAGAGTTTAGTAAAGTGGTCCACAGACTTAGAGTGATGGCTTAAGGCTAAGGGGAGATCATAGAACAAGTATCCAAGTCAGGCTTTCAGATTCAAATAGTGATGCTAGAGTATTGTAGAACATCAATAAAGGGGGATGATTCCCAACCCATTCTTATTTCAGTGTTGTATTTATGTCATCTAGATATCTACTCATGCCTTACATGACATCTCCATGATCATAGTTCATGTTCATGCATAATAGAGAATCATGTACTCTCCTATTCCTAGTATGAGTAGATCTAGTTCACTCAGCAGTAAGAATCATATTTTGTGAAATCATGATCTCCAAACTCAGCTTATACAGCTCATGACTCATGCTTTACAGTATGTTCGGTTCCAGAACTCATGCTACATTCCTAATGATCAGTGAAATTTAGTTTATGTCATGAATATCCTCAGTTTAGACCTCTTTGATGAATCTATTATACTGATTCTCTATTTGTCAGGCCTCAGTTAAGTGTCGAGTTATGCATAGTATTCTTCCTGCTTCAGGTCCCTATGTTCTTACTTTCAGTGACCTCTCCTTATGTCATGATTAGTGAAAATTCTATGTATGTATTCTTGGGCGAGTATATAAAAGTTTTAAGGATAGAGGTTTAGAGAATATGAGGAAGATGGTTTTATGGTTGTTTTTCTACAAGTTCATGTGTGGTTATAAAGATAGGCTTGAATGTCATGTTGGTGTTAGGCTTGAATGTCATGTTGGTGTACAAGTGAAATGTATAGTTGAGTATAAGCTTTCAGTATAATTCAGTCCGTATATCCAGCAATTAAGTCTAGCAGTCAGACAAACAACTTCCTCTAGTCTTCCATCTTTCCTATTCATGAGGTAATTCACGTCCATGCAAAGGAATATTGGAAATGAAAAATATTCATAGAAATCACTTAGAACAAAGTTAGAACAAAGTTAGGTATTCGTGCTCTGTATAATGGTATATTCAGATCCTCGATGTTATGTTAGTTTCCATCACGTAGTTCTAGACTCAGTATTCATACAATACTCACATTTTACTGTATCCCAACTTCACTTCTACTTATATCATAAAACTAAAGTTTTACAGAAACTAAGTGTAGAGATTCACCATCTTATCAGATTATGTTTGTTACTCATGTTCTAAGATATTTCAGCTTTAAGTTTATTCCAACCTATTGGTGAGTTTACTTACTCTTAGCATGCATGTTTTATGATTATGTATGAAATCACTTTTACTTATTGCATTCACCCATGAAGACTCAATACATTCTAGAAAACCGATCCATATATACGTCTGTGTGGCTACATTATTTCAAAATATAGGTACTATTTGTAGTCCGCATATCTGTAATACCCCGAGAATCCCAACCGATAGTAGAACTATGATTCAAACTCATGAGAAATAAATCTTAGTTATATGGTAGTTTTATGATCAAATTTGATGTATATTAATGCCTTAAATAGGTCCTAGCAATTAGACGAATCAAAATATCCCTTACCGATTGAATTCTTGAGAAGGATTTTGTTATACTCAACTTCAAATGAGCACATATTTTGTTATACTATGAATTTTTAATCTCATAAACCACCAATATATATATAATTTAATTAGCTTTCCAATGATACTAATTTTGTCAAAATCTGATATATCGGAGTAAAAAGTTATGGCCATTTTACTGAGAGCTGTCCGAACTGCCCAGGAGTGACGGGCACGCGAACGGACCATCGTGTCAGCAATGGACCA
This sequence comes from Capsicum baccatum var. pendulum, assembly GCA_030864225.1. Lineage (NCBI taxonomy): Eukaryota > Viridiplantae > Streptophyta > Magnoliopsida > Solanales > Solanaceae > Capsicum > Capsicum baccatum. The sequence goes on from CM061553.1 coordinate 201,116,034, forward strand.
TCGCTTTGGCCATTGCAACTGAGGTAGTAAGGCTGTTTTACGGCCTAAAAATGATGGTTGGAGTGACGGTCAGTCACCAGAGTGATGGTCAGTCACCCAAACCATTGATAACGCCCAAACTACAGCTCTCATAAGAGTGTAAGCGGTCGCTGTCAAATATAGAACCCAACTGGGTTGGGTGTCGAATCCCACAGGGAATACTCGGTCACTAAGTATGCAACGATTATTAGACTTTTGATGAAAGTTCTGCGAATAAAGGGGGGATTTTGTGCGTGCAAATGATGTAACTAAAATAGTAGAGTAAAAACGGAAAATAGAAGAGTAAAACAGAGTACTTGGTAGGTTTTAATCAATGAGAATTGAGAGTTAGGGTTATGTCCACCTTATGAGTTGTACGTATCTATTGACTATGAGTTATGCGAAATTCAGAAATGCATGCGCTTATAGAGAATCGTATTCTACGGTAAATCCAGGCGTCTTTCTACCATCAAGGACTATTTCACTTTAACTCTTTCGAGCTTAAAGCGTATCTAATGGTACAAATTCTCCAGGAGGTTAATCCAGTTACGACACTAACTTTTTAATAGGGGTTGGTGCCCTATTACCTTGACATTATCTCTTTTCCAGACATGTAACCTTTCTTTCGAACAAGTTAATGCTATACTGGCGTATTCTATATGTTTGCAACCACAAGAATTTAAATTAAGATGAAGAGAGTAATGATATAAGCAGCATACGTGTCAAGAATTCACAAACTCATAGCAATAGATAGTATCTCATAAGGCTTCCATAACCCTAACAGAGAAGTTTAGCTACTCATGATTGCAACGGAGATCACAATAAACATTATCATGATCTCACGTTGGTCACAAGGGCCGTGCTTTCTCTGTCAGAAAGTGTAACGTAAATTAGGATCAAATGTTGAATGAAAAAGACTTGAATTAATTAATGAGTGAATAAGAATTTATTAGAATGGGAAGGAATAGAAGGGGGAATAAGAAGAGAATCAATGCTGAAAAAGTTCAGCAAAATAGGGTTTTTATAACACCCATATCCTATTTCTACTAAGCTATTGCATACTTATCCTAATCCTACTAGGTTACTGAATTCTTTTCCTATTCCTAGTAAGTTACTGCTGGTCCCCAAGTCTTTGGAAATGCTGTTTTTGCCCGGGACAAGTTTTCCATGCGTCACTTTCAGTCCATAGGCGTCCAAACGCTGCTCTCCTTCTTTCGTGAAGCTTCCTTTGGCGTCAAGTTATCCATAAAATGCTGAAATCTTCATCATTTATACCTGAAAACTTGCTAATCACGTTGGTTATCTCACTTACAGGAAAAAGGACTAAAAGTGCAGGAATTATATATTTTTGTCCTTAAAACTTAGCTAAAATATGGGTGAATTAAGGTGCTTAGGCGTGTAAATACGCCTATCATCAACACCCCACACTTAAAGCTTTGTTCGTCCTCGAACAAAATATCATGTCCATATAAACAACTACTTAGGATTTCCACAGTAACAACACAAAATATTCATCAAGACAGGCACAACAATTATTAACAAAGAGTAGTTTTCTGATCACTACTAGAAACAATTCAACCTCTAACATAGACTCGTGATGATGGTGAATTCGTATCCACAAGTTAATGTACAAATAATCATACACAACTACCCAAAACTCATCAACCATGTGTGTCTCACAATATATCACCCATAATCACTCACAAGTGTTGTATATATTTCGAACATGGGTATAAGATTATCCTTGCTGTCACTCTCACAAAGAATTCATATGTTGCAACTGATGACCATAGGCTTGCCCTTAGTGTAATGCTCCACTAAATATCAGAATGCTAAGCTTAGGATCAAATAGGTCTTTTACAGGTTGTAATGTTGGCTAAGGGACGGGTAGGACTATTTTGGCCAGAAATAGTGACTATGTTCCTAAGCGCTTTAATACATCACATTATGCCATTAACACTTTCTTTCAAACAACCTTTCTACTTTATTTTAATCTACCACCTTTTCTCACCTCTTTTGTTATTCAATTTTGAACAGAATTAACTTTTTATTTTTCTTTTCATTTTTCTCTTTTTTTTATAACACGCCTCTATGATAACCATTCTTTTTCATAACGAATTCAAGTACCAATTCACTTTAAGGCACTACTCTCACCCAATTTCCTCTTATTTTGTCACATGACTTTACAATTTAAAGAACTTAGGAATTTGGATCAAATTATGGTCTTGAAAAAATGGATTAGGCTTACATATGAGGCTGTCAAAGAAAATAGGCTAAAGGCTCATAGGGGGTTATCTAGGATGATGTCCATGGGTAGATAAAACGAAGGTAAAAAATCACAGGTTGCCAAAGAAATGCCTAAATCATCTCCTAAACTTACACTCTTTATTTCGCTTTACATACACACCAGGTAAGTTCTAGCATCAGCCACAAACACAGAATATACTATCAGCTCACACACACAAGGCACATGGTCAACTTTATTGGGAGTAGTATAGACTCTTGACCCAACAGATGAAGGAATTGAACCACATAATGAGTCACATTTAGAGCGTAAACATCTCAATAGTAATGATTTTATCACAGACTCTTGTCACACTACCATGCTGCCTATCAGAACAATTTTATGCAAAGTTTTTAACAAAAAAATTTTTTTGACTACTAAAAAAAATAAAACAAATAAATAAATAAACATAAATAAGCAAAACACACATAAATAAGCAAATGCAGATAAGGAAGTATAGCATGCAAATACCAGCACCCCACACTTAGACGGGACACACTGCCCTCAGTGGAAAATAAATAAGAAGAACCTGGTTAGTTGGATTCCTCCTCTATGTCTGGGGTCATACCCCCTGCGTCGGAATCATCATCAGATTCGTCATCCTCAGAAGTTCCTCATAAGTACCCCACTTGATTCCAAGAGTGCGTCGAGGTATTTGCAGCACGGAGGATTCAGCTTGCTCTTTTCTTCCTCTTTTCTTACCTTTCTGTGTGGTGGGCGCTTTTTCTTTTCCTTGTCATCCTTTTTGTGCCATTCTACCTGAGATCTCAATAAAGTCATGTTAGCTTCATCTCAGAAGATTCAATCGACAAATAGACAATAGTGGCACCACCCCACACTTAATTTGTTGACACAAACTAATTAAGTGAATGATGTCGATTACTCAGACTTCATCGACATACATTTAGGTGATATGTTCCAACAATATGTTCAGCACAGTCATACTTTCATGTCTTCTTAACGTTATGCAATCTTGACAATGCTTTCGTGTTTTGACTAATGCATCTTTTACTACATAGATATCGTGTGAATTTATGGCATAGAAATAACATCGCATGTTTCTAATCACCCATGATTTTCATCTCAATGAACAAGTCATTTCAACATGTAAGCTTTCGAGTTACAAGATTATGCAATTATCTTGACCATGTCGATTTCGCAAAAGTATGACAGTGTATCAAAATCAAATACAAGTTGGAAACAAGTTAAGAGCATCCATACATATTCTTTCACTCACTTAGTTGTATCAACCACATTCAAATCACAAACACTACTTCACGATTTAACAACTTCTTATAGGCGTAGTATTGTAGTACTTACGGAATATAAATGAAGAACAAAGAAGTACTTACTTGGTTGATGGCCTCGGAATATGTTCTTGCAAAGTAAAAGAGCAAAAGGAAAATTTTTAAGAGAATTTGGAGAGGTAGGCGGCGCTTAGGTATGGTTTGCAATGTATTTTTGGTCTAAGACTAAGTTTCTTATTTATAGGGCAAGCTTGGGTCGGGTTTTGACCCATTTAGAATCGGATTTGGAGACCAAAAGTGACCATAGGCGGCGCCTAATGCTTTGCCTATGCTTGGCATAGGCGGCGCCTTTTGCAAAGCATTGTTGGGCATCGGCGGCGCCTATGCTATGGTATTGTTAGGCATAGGCGGCGCCTATGCCATGGCATATGAGATTCAGAGAAAAAATGCTTTTGCATAGGCGGCGCCTATGCTATGGCATTGTTTAGCATAGGCGGTGCCTATGCTATGGCACTCTAGAATCCGAGAGCTTAGGCCATAGTATAGGCCTTGCCTTGTTCGTGGCCTAGATTTGCATAGGTCTTGCCTTGTTCTTAGCCTATATTTTCATAAGCAATGCCTAACCCATAGACTTTTGCTTCTTCATTCCTAACTTACCACCTCCACCATGCAATACTTCCAAATCGAAATTTGAAACCAATCTCTTCTTTTACACCTCTTGCACCTACATTTACTCAAAAACAACCAAAAACGATTAGAACGATGGGTTGCCTCCCATCAAGCGCCTTAGTTTTCATCGTGGTTTGAAAAAATCCTAAGAAAACAAAAACAACAAAAGCAATTAAAAACGATGGGTTGCCTCCCACCAAGCGCTTGATTTATTGTTGCGGCACGAAATAGCTATCTCGATTACTTAGACTTCATCGAGATAGATGGTGCATCATTTTCTGAATGGATTCAGACGACTCTAATGCTTACTTGTAGGCATGCAATCTTCGTTGATATGACTCTTGTGCATTCATATCCCAGGAGGGATACCAATTATATCATCAATAGTCTAACCCATACCTCTCTTGTATCTCTTTAGAGTAGAGATGAGAGCCTCTACGTGCTGTTCACTTAAATCATCTGCCACACTCATAGGAAGTGTATTTCCACTTTCCAAGAATGCATACCTTAGATAATTGGGGAGCTCTTTTGATTCTAGCAATGGTGGCTCTTCAATGGAAGTCTTCGCTGTTGGTGATGGTTGATTCTTAAGATCATGGTTCGGCTGTTTAGGAGTATGAGAATAGGACCCTATTTATGTTAGAGCACACATAGTTTCTTTATAATCTTCATAGTCCTCATGCTCAACATTCAACAGCGCAGCAGACAATGGCTCATCAATAGGCTGCTTCTCTACAAATAAGTTTTTCTCATCCTCATAACAAGCATCATCTACACAGAACACATTCATATCGCTAGGCTGCTTCATTGCTTTGCATACATCAAAACGGACAACTTCATCATTCAACCAAAATAACAGCTCATTAGCTCTCATGTCAATAAGCACACTTCTTGTTGCAAGGAAAGGACGTCCCAAGATTATGAGAACTTCAGAATCCACCTCGCAATCCAAAATCACAAAGTTTGCAGGAAAAATGAAGGTAGACACCTTCAACAACACATCATTCAAGATACCCACAGGTCATTTTACCGACCTATCTGCCATCACGAGCCTCATATTGGTTGGTGTAGGGTCGCCCAACCCCAACCTTTTGTAGACGGATAGTGGCATCAAATTGATGCTAGCTCCCAAATCGCACAATACCTTAGCAAAATTCATAGATCCAACCGTGCAAGGAATAGTGAAAGCACCAGGGTCTGCCTTCTTCTGTACTAAGGACCTTGTGGCAATTGCACTGCAATGATGAATATCATCTGCCGGCTCATAGCTTGCTGCCCGCTTCTTTGTCAGAAGATCCTTCATAAATTTTGCGTAGCCAGGCATCTGTTCTAGCGCCTCTACCAACGGAACATTAATGGTCAGCTGTTTTAACATTGACATGAATTTATTGAACTTGGTATCATCAGCTCTCTTCTTTAGTCTTTGAGGAAAAGGTGGTGGTGGAAGGGGAATAGTTTTCTCCACGACTTTCTTTTCCTCTTGCTTCGGATTGGCGATCTTTTTGGGCTGTGGACGTGGCGGGGTGATGTCACTAACGTCCTCTGTAGCTTCATCGGTTCCTTCAGGTTCTGCATTGATCACTTGCATGCCTTTGGATGAAGTTTCCAGCACCTTACCACTCCTGGTAGTAATGGCCATGCATGTTCCATCATTCCTTGGGTTTTGCACTGTGTTACTGGGTAGCGTTCTAGCCTTTCTTGGTTGAATGCCACAGATAATTGACTCAATTATTGCTCTAGCTATTTTATTGAAGTGGAATGCGAGTCAAGTAATTGCTTTATTGAGGACAAATCATTGATTACCTCTGTTACTCCCGTGCTGGTTGCCTCTACTCCTTTCAACAGCTTAGCCATCATATCTTCCATGGACATATTTTCGGAACCAGATATAGTGGTGTCACGTCTTCCAGGAGGAATATACATGCCACTCCTGTCAGTCTTGTACTTCCAACTACCTTGATCATGGTCCTTGTTTCCAGAATTATCATAATAGTTCCGACCTTGGTTTCCTTGGGGCATTGCCTCGGAAACCCCCCTGATTATTCAAGTAGTTGGCTTTTTCCTCAGAATCGGATTCGTCTCTTCCTTTTGACGCAACCGTTTTGACTTTTTTGGTCTTCCCTGATAATAGATGCTTTGTAAGAAGATCCATCTGTGTTTTTATGTGAGCTATATCCTGGTCACGCTCCTCTTCTCTTCGCCTCTGTTCTGCGGTCATGCCAATAGATATAGTAGAGCTTGCTACCTCCGAATCCCTGGTATGCTAAGCTCTACTCTTCTTTGTTATACGATCTAGAATACCACTTGCTTCATTAAAAGTAAGGTCCATGAATGACCCACCAGCAGCATTATCAACCACTGGCTTAGTTACCGAATTCAAAGCTCTGTATAATATCTCCATCAAGTGGACATTGGTCATATGATGATTTGGGCACAGCATAAGCTTCTTCTTGAACCTCTCCCATGTTTCGTGGAGAGCTTCAGTTGGAGGCTGTCTAAAATTGCTGATCTCATCTCTCAACTATGCCTTTTTGGATGGCGGAAATAATCTTTCTAGGAAAGCATCTTTCAATTGCCTCCAATTTGTAATAGAATCAGGAGTCAGCCCGTTCAACCACAGAGTTGCCTCCCCAGATAGAGACAATGGAAATAAACGCAGCCGAATAGCATTCTGTCCAATGCCTGGATTGTCAAATGACTTGCATGTAGAGATAAAGTTGATCAGATGCATATTCGGATCATCGCCTGCTAGTCCACCAAATAATCCCTTGAGTTACGAAAGCTCAATCATGGTGCTAGTGATATTGAACTTTGCTCCGGGTGCCAATGGCGGAAAAATTATAGCTCCTGTGGCACCAGCTCCATCCAAATCGTCATCATCGTCATCAAAAGGAATCTGTACAGCTCGGCGATCAGGCCTCAATCGCGCTTGACGATATCTCCTCTGCATGGGTGCCGCTATCTCAGCAGTGTGCCGTGGGTTTAGTAGCTCCTCATCGCCCAGGTCCTCATCATCAGGATATGTTGCACGACCTGGGTTATCAATATTCTGTTGGTGCACTTGAGCAGCGGCCAACGCAGCTAGTCTAGCCTGCTCTTGTTGAGCAGCCCTTCTTTCAATGTCACGTTGCGCATCCATTCTGTCAATAGAACCTGAATAAAACAAAAACAACAACTAAAAGTAAAGTACGAGAATCTTTGACCAAAGGGTTTAGTAACTATCACAAACTTAGTAGACAACCGTATTCCCCGTCAACGGCGCCAATTTTGATAACGCCCAAACTACAGCTCTCATAAGAGTGTAAGCGGTCGCTGTCAAATATAGAACCCAACTGGGTTGGGTGTCGAATCCCACAGGGAATACTCAGTCACTAAGTATGCAACGATTATTAGACTTTTGATGAAAGTTCTGCGAATAAAGGGGGGATTTTGTGCGTGTAAATGATGTAAACAAAATAGTAGAGTAAAAACGGAAAATAGAAGAGTAAAACGGAGTACTTGGTAGGTTTTAATCAATGAGAATTGAGAGTTAGGGTTATGTCCACCTTATGAGTTGTACGTATCTATTGACTATGAGTTATGCGGAATTCAGACATGCATGCGCTTATAGAGAATCGTATTCTATGGTAAATCCAGGCGTCTTTCGACCATCAAGGACTATTTCACTTTAACTCTTTCGAGCTTAAAGTGTATCTAATGGTACAAATTCTCCAAGAGGTTAATCCAGTTACGGCACTAACTTTTTAACAGGGGTTGGTGCCTTATTACCTTGACATTATCTCGTTTCCAGACATGTAACCTTTCTTTCGAACAAGTTAATGCTATACTGGCATATTCTATATGTTTGCAACCATAAGAATTTAAATTAAGATGAAGAGAGTAATGATATAAGCAGCATACGTGTCAAGAATTCACAAACTCATAGCAATAGATAGTATCTCATAAGGCTTCCATAACCCTAACAGAGAAGTTTAGCTACTCATGATTGCAACGGAGATCACAATAAACTTTATCATGATCTCACGTTGGTCATAAGGGCCGTGCTTTCTCTGTCAGAAAGTGTAACGTGAATTAGGATCAAACGTTGAATGAAAAAGACTTGAATTAATTAATGAGTGAATAAGAATTTATTAGAATGGGAAGGAATAGAAGGGGGAATAAGAAGAGAATCAATGCTGAAAAAGTTCAGCAAAATAGGGTTTTTATAACACCCATATCCTATTTCTACTAAGCTACTGCATACTTATCCTAATCCTACTAGGTTACTGAATTCTTTTCCTAATCCTACTAAGTTACTGCTGGTCCCCAAGTCTTTGGAAATACTGTTTTTGTCCGGGACAAGTTTTCCATGCGTCACTTTCAGTCCATAGGCGTCCAAACGCTGCTCTCCTTCTTTCGTGAAGCTTCCTTTGGCGTCAAGTTATCCATAAAATGCTGAAATCTTCATCATTTATACCTGAAAACTTGCTAATCACGTTGATTAGCTCACTTATAGGAAAAAGGACTAAAAGTGCAGGAATTATATATTTTGTCCTTAAAACTTAGCTAAAATATGGGTGAATTAAGGTGCTTAGGCGTGTAAATACGCCTATCATCAACCATCAACTTTGTCCGAAACAGTGCTGAAACAACATTTTAAAGGGCTTTTGGGGTCTTTTTTCACCCTTTTTAACCCCTAATTACATTAAATCAAAGCACATAACTCCTCATTCATCCATAACATCAAAATTAGGGTTTCTTTTAATATCAAAACCCAAGAACAAGATTCAAACCCTTCTTCAAGCAACTAAGAAAGTCAAGTTCTTCAAGTTCAAGAACAATCAAGAAAACATCAAGATCTGTGTTTCCCAATCCAAGAACGTTCAAGAAACATTAGTTATCTTTCAGGATTCAAGATTTTAAGGTATGGTAGATGTTGTTTATTGGGTTCCTTCCACCCAAGAAGTTCATGAATCTTTTTCAAAATTTTAAAGTTTATGTAATTATGAGATTTCATGATTTATGTGAATTGAGGTTCATGATTATGTATTGTTGATATTTAATTCATTATTTAGACTACAAGTTTTAGGAATTGATTCTAGTATGTAATGAATTGTGTGATGTTCATGATATACCCTCTTCAAGTTGCATGTTGATTGATGTATCCATGATAATTAGGTGTAGAAATTGTTGAATAACCAAAGCATGCTCCCTATATGTTTTATAAAATGCTTATGTGAAGGAATTAGAGTCATTATGGCATGTTGACAAGAAATCTCAAATTATGTATAAGTTCATGCATGCCAAGTGTTTGTTGAAAAACCTTAGTGAATGAATTGTGACATGTTAGCCTGAAATCCCCAATTATGTGCACTTGAATGAATGTTAAGTGTTTGGTGCATTCCTTATTGAATGAGTTATGAGATAATAGCATGTCTCTCTATATCATTAAATTTTTACTATTTCTAAGTGCTTGAAGAGATTCCTTATTGAGTGTATGGTGAATGATAGTCTATTGTTATGATGTTCAAGAGTGGTCATGTCTTATACTATTTATGTTATCGAGTCCTGGAGGTATTTATATCCGACAAATTAGCTGCTTGTCTAGAGCCAGTGTCAGTTTCATGATAATCTAAGTCAAGCCACGATCCTTGGAACTCAGCTAGTTATAGAACATAGAAAAACTCAGTAATCTCAATATCATTCTAAGTCTAGTTCAATATTCAGTTCAAACCTCAGTAGCATTCAAGTACTCAATTCAGAACTTAGTAGTATTTAGTAAGATAACAAAATCCAGTAGTATTCCATTAGTATTTGGATCTAAGTGTACTCAGCTAGATCATTTAAGTAACATGATCAGCAATAGATTCAGCTCAGTGTAGTACAATTTAAGAAAAAGAATCAGTACGGTGTCTTTGAATTGGGAGTAGGATTCAACACCGAGCGAACCTAGGGATAGAGGCTCACCCACTAGGTAGGACTAAGATCCCTAGGAGAAATCCCTAAGTTCTAGAACTACATAGCCAGCGTAGGTACGAGATATCACCCGTTAGATAGGACTGACATACTTAGGGATCACCTGTTAGATAGGACTGATCTCAGGTGTCACCTGTTAGATAGGACTGACTCCATAGAAGTTGTCCTTACCTGCGGCACAGTATTGACACCCTTCCATCTGGGGTTACAGGTTAGACCACACAAGTTAATATTTGTGGTATATCAGTTAGATGACTACTTCCCACAGTCTCAGTTTCAGAATCAGTCTCAGTAAAAGAACTCAGCTCAGTAGAACAGATTCAGGACTGTTAGATACAGTCAACCATTAGCATTCAATGGATTTAGAGATGACCCGCTAGATAGGACTGATCTCAGACTAAGTTTAATCATTTTTATTATCAGTATATTCAGAGATCACCCATTAGACCTGACTAATATCAAATTATAGTCAATCAATATCAGTATAAATAGATTCAGAGACCACCCGCTAGATAGGACTGATCTCAACCTCAGCACTCAGTTACTAATATTAGTAGATTTAGTTGTTCAGTATCCCAGTATTAGTAAGCTCATATATCAGTAAAGCAGCATTCAAATCTCAGTATTCAGTGTCACTATAATTTTAGTTATGGTTTATGCATTCATGCACGTATCCTCATTCAGTATACTCAGATTATTTATTCAGTATTATTCATGCATATAAACCCTTGTATTTAGGCTTACCACATCTAGCATACCAGTATATTCCCATGTACTGATGCATACTTTTTTGTGCTATGGTGTTTTATACCATAGGTTCAGAAGCACGAGATCCAGAGCACCCTTAGCAGTTCAGATTCAGCCAGAAGCAGTAGACTTAGCAGTGAGTCCTCATCATTTGAGGATGTTCTATTATTTCATTATATTTTTAGATTGTGTATTTTAGTAGACGGAGTTAGTTGGGGGATTATCCCATCAACTCCTTATTCAGACAGTTTAGAGGCTTTTAAACTAGATGTTCAGACAGTTGCTTTAATATTTTTGATACTCTATTCAAATGTTTTTTAGTTTTGAACCTTATGGCAAGTTTTCGCTAGTTGTTTTCTATATTTTTACAGTATATTATGCAGTGCTCAGTTACAGGTGCCAGAAAAAGGGTTAGCTTGAGGTTCTTTGGGATCATAAGCACTGTGTAGCATCTGGGATTCAGAATCTAGGGCGTTACAACATCATGATTAGATAGTTGCAGTTTCCAGCTAGCACGTGATGAGTTCTCTTATTTTGGGAACTCCAGTCTGTTTTAGTTTATGTACAGTTCATTTATTTTTCATAAGTATTGATTTGTGATAGTTGGAGGCATGTTCCAGCTATCCATAGTCAGTATAGTAGAGGCTTCATAGAAGTCAGTCATAGTCAATCATGTAAATCTTAGGTTTTTTCCTTAGATTTATCAAATTGTTAAATTTTATCTGTTACATACTGTTTTAGATTTTCAGTATGATTATGTTTCCGCACACCAGAACTTGTTATTTAATGTATTATAACTCAGTTTCTTAATGGTATGCCAGTTTATTGGCTAGATTAGGATCACTTATGGTTCCTAGCACCATGTGGCATCTAGGGTGTACTCCTGTGGCGTTACAATATCTCTCAAAAGGCAGGGCAAGGAAAAGTGATAGAAAATTATTTAGCCGACTATTTGATTCCACATGATTGAAATATATTTGATGAACTACCTGATAAAGATGTTATGTTTTTAAAAATCCAATATCCTTGGAAGATGTACTTTAATAGTGCTGCACATCGTGAAGGAGCTAGTGCTAGAGTAGTATTTATAACTCCCAATGGCGAAGTTTTGCCATATTCCTTCACTTTAACACAATGTTGCTCTTATAGTGGCGCTGAATATCAAGTGCTCATACTTGGACTTGAAATAGCTGTTGATATGATGTAATTATAATTGCAAGTCTTTGGAGATTCCTATTTAGTGATCAACCAAGTTTTGGGTAGTTAGTAGTTCAAGAAGCTTGAGTTGCTTCCTTATCGTGATTATGCTCAGAAGTTGATATGTTTTCTTGGAGAGGTTACCATTCAACTTATCACTAGGATGAAAAACAAAAGGGATAGTGCATTGGCAACCTTAGCTCTGCATTGGTATTTTTTGATCAAATACATGTCATCATTTTCCAAACATGGTAGTGCAATCAAATAAAAATAATAGAGCTATTATTTTTCTTGCTCTAAGGTACGAAACAAGCGGACCCCTAAATACATAGGACACATGAAGGGTGCACTTTAGCAAGATATGCTAACATGCGCAAGTACTGATAACATACCTTTTAGCACAGAAATAACACCGGTGATGGTAACACCAGCAGACAGAATTCATACTGATCGCCTTCCAATTACATTTGGGAGTTACCTCCCTTTACAATTTGGCTCTATTCTGGAAGAGGGAGACAGAGTCTCATCTGAACCATTATCATTAATTCATTTAGGAGAATTTGGATCTACAGGTGATACACCAGCGGCGCGCCAACTATAATTCTTTACATCGATGATAAACTCGCAGTCGCCGGAGAAGGAAACGAAAAAGAAATTGGAGATAAAGGATAATAGATAATCGCAGAAGGGGAAGTCACTAGAATATATTGCTCCAAGCTCGAGTCATGGGAAGCAGATTGTTACATAAGTGAAGAAGATCTGAAGCCCCAAGATGAGTACTAGAAATTTGCACTTATAGGGTTTGTTATAGGAGATATGCCATACCAAAAAAGTATGGAGCTGTACATCTCAAATGTATGGCGATTTTCCCAAAAACCATGAGTCTTAGCTCATGATGATGGATTCTTTATATTTCGTTTTGAATTGGAGGAACACTATGACAAAGTTTTACTGGGGGGACCTTACACATACCACAACAAACCCTTCATATTTTAGGCATGGCAACATGATTTTGAATTCAACCCTAATCGTATTACAACTATTCCACTATAGGTCATTTTCCCTAGCCTATCGGTGGGGTATTGGTTAAATGGAGCTCTGAGCGAAATTACGAGCACAATAGGGAAGCTGCTGTACACTGATAGAGTAACTGTGACAATATAACAAATCTCATATGCTCGAGTATTGGTGGAAGTAGATGTTGCTCAACCATTGCTACAATCAGTAGAAATTACATCACCGGATGGCAACTATACGTAATGCATTGAATATGAATGGAAGCCTAAACACTATCATCACTGTATGAGATTTGGGCATTTAGAAGAGGGATGTCGGCTGAACCTAAGTAGGAAAAAACTGACCATGGGTTCCATGAAGCATCGCGGAGGAGAAGATGAAACAAGGGTTGAAGAGGTGAGGAAAGGACAGCATAACAGAGCTGGGTGGCTAGGTAGGGGGAAGGTCAAACGCAACCAATAGAACCATCAGCTGAACCAATAGCATTGGGACTAGAGACTATACCTGCTCACAATAGGCCAAAACAAGGTAACAAACAAGGGGAGCACCCTAGTGCAAAAGCTGGAATGAACCATACAAATATGGCAAGCACAAACAGATTTGAATGCTTAAGTGTTTATGATTGTGGCGAGAAAGCAGGGTCAGCTACTGACCTAGGAGGGACATTCAACCCTCCATGATTATTGCAACATGGAATGTTAGGGGCTTAAATCAGCCCCAAAAGCAAAAATAGGTGAGAGTCTTTTTGCAAAAGAATAAAGTAGAGGTGTTTGTTGTCTAGAAACCAGAGTAAAGGAGAATAAGTCATCTGCAATACTAAATAAGGTGGAACAAGGCTGGAACTATACTTGCAACTACCCAATGGCCCCAAATGGTAGAATTTGGGTAATGTGGAAGACCCATATACAATTGGTGGTAATGTAAACTAGTGAACAGATGATACATTGTAAGGTGGAAGTAGGTACATTCAATGCATTCCTAACAATTGTCTATACAAAAAATTAACCAATTCGAAGGAAAATACTTTGGAAAAACTTAAATCAACTAAGCAACAATATCCACGAACCATGGATCTTATGTGGGGATTTTAATGCTGTCCTATCCTCTGAGGATCGGATCGGATCGTATGTGACGCAAGTGGAGACACAGGACTTCCAGGACTGTGTGGATGCTCTCAAAATTACAACACTAAAATCCAAGGGCTGGCATTACACTTTCTGCAACAAGCAGAACCTGAATTCAAGAGTTTACTCTAAGATCAATTGGGCATTTGGTAACATCCAGTGGTTGCAGAAGTATGGACACATAGAGGCTGAATTCATGAACCCTGGAGCATCTGATCACTCTCCAATTATCATAGAGTATAAGCAAGTTGATAATATAAAATGAAAACCATTTAAGATGTATACTACAGTGATGACACACCCTGAATTTCCTAATATTGTGCAGCAGGTGTGGATACAACAGGTTAGAGGAACCTACATGTTCCAGTTGTGGTCAAAGCTCAAAGCCCTAAAGATGAATTTGAAGTACTTAAATACCTACCTAGCTTCCTATGCATAGAAACTCTAGAGGGCGAGGGCACAACTAGATGTTATCCAATATGAATTAAACACCAGCCCACAAAACCAGGTATTAATTGATGAAGAAAGAAAGACACTCACTGAGATTACAAAATAGGGAATGGTTGAGGAACAGGTTCTCAGACTGAAGTCCCGGGCCACATGGATTTCTAGTGGTGATTCCAACACAAAATATTTTTATGCTCAGCTGAAGATCAGATCTAGTAGAAATTCCATACAATCTATGTATACTGAAGGTGGTATGAAACTTATAGAAGCAAAGAAAGTTAAGCAATAATTTATTTCAGTCTTTCAGATAGCCATGGGATCATCAGAGGGTACTATGCCATGCCCAGATGCAGCATTCCTACAATAAAGGCCATGTCTATCCCATGAGCAGAAGTGCAACCTGATCAGAGAGGTGAATAAGGATGAGATACAAAAAGAAATTAAAGGACTTCCCCAAGAAAGCTCTTGGGGTAGATGGCTACCCCATAGAGTTCTTCAACCATCAATGGGCCACTATATAGGACACTACATGTAATGCTGTAATGGAGTTCTTCAGACATGGCAAAATTCTTAAAGCCTTCAGTAGCACTACACTAACATTGATCCCAAAGGTTTCAAATCCCACAGTAGTGAAAGACTATAGGCCTATAGCCTGATGCACTACCTTTTATAAGTTCATAACCAAAATACTGACAAATAGAATCAAAGAGGTTATCAGTTTTTTAGTAAGCCCTTCATAATCTGCTTTTATAGAAGGAAGAAATATTATGGATAATGTGCTGCTAAGTCATGAAATATTCAAGTGGTATACTAGAACGGGGATGTCAAGAAGGTTTGTCATGAAAGTGGATCTCTGAAAAGCTTATGATTCCATAGAATGGCCATATTTGAAGGATTTCCTAGCTAGCTTGGGTTTCCCATTCAGATTTATCAGATGGGCAGTGGAATATGTATCAAATGTGTCCTACTCCTTAGTGATCAATGGGGGATTCACTGCACCTTTTTAGGGTAAAAGAGGCATTAGTCTAGGTGACCCCATGTCACCCTACCTTTTTGTCATTGCCATGGAATACCTACAAAGAGAGTTGGCAATAGCAACAAAAGATCCAAGATTTTACTACCATCCAAGATGTAAAAAACTGAATATTGCTTACATTTTCTTTGCAGATGATCTGCTGTTGTTTTGTAAGGCTGAGATGAGCTTAGTAGCACTGATCAGGAATGCTTTTGAAAAGTTCTCAAGGGCATCGGGACTAAAAGCTAATTGTGACAAAAGCTCTGTGTATTTCTCAGATGTCAAGCCAAATGTCAAGTAGGATATACTCAGACTGTTGGGATACAGTGAAGGGTCCCTACCATTCAAGTACCTAGGCATCCCTCTCTCTTTAAAAAAGCTTACTCTTGACCAATGTATGCCCATTATTGACAGGATCATGGATAAAATAAAGTGTTGGACTTCTAGATTAACTACATACGCGGGAAGGCTGCAATTAATTAAATATATGGTATTTGGGATGCAAACATATTGAGGGAAAATATTCCTCCTACCAAAGAAAATTATGAAATTGATTGAAAAGGCATGTAGAGTGTATTTATGGACAGGATCAGTAGGAAACTCAAAAAGAGAATTGGTGTCCTGGGAAAAGGTATGCAAACCTAAAGCAGCTGGTGGACTAAATGTTCTGCACATGAGTACCTGGAACAAAGCATCCATTCTTAAACAGCTATGGGCTTCAAGAAAGATTGCCTGTGGGTAAGGTGGGTACATTTATACTATATGAACTCAAAAGAGCTGAGTACCAGCCCTATTCTTGAATATAAACACTGTCCAGGGCAACTTAATAAACAGGTTGTAGAGTATGGTCTATAAAACAAAATTCAGCATCAAGCAAACATACAATATGATGAGACCTTTGTTTCCTAAAATACAATGGAAATGCCTAACATCGCATCCTGTAATCCATCCACAACACAAGTTCTACTTATGGCTTGCTCTGAACCAAAGATTACCTACTGTTGTCAGATTACAAAAGTTTGGCATTAACTGTCCTACTGCATTTGTCTTTTGTAAAGCTCCAGTTGAGACACTGAGCCACCTGCTATTTGAGTGTCCAATTACAAATACACTATAGATTCGTATGCTTAGATGGGTTAGCGAGCAAAAGCGAGTAGGCTCATGGCAAGAGGAAGTGGCCCTAGCTATGAGATGGGCAAATAAAAGAACAAGTAGACGAGGCATTTATTGAAGCATATTTGCAATGGTTGTGACAATTATCTGGAGGGAGAGAAACCTCATGAAATTTCAAGATGGATAATTCCAGTTAGACAGAGTTGTGAGGGAGGTGGTAATACATATACATACTAGAGGGACAAGATTGAATAAATGGCAGGAGGTACTCCAGCAGCTAAATTATATGCCATGATAGAGCAGTTTTAAAAGAATAAATTACAAGGTTAACTACAGCTTATCAGTACAATTCATAAATTCTCAACTCTAGCTTAGTATTATCACAAGGATGTTTTGTTTTTTTTACTGAAAGCGAGCTAGGTTAAGGAGGAATCCTAGTGAGAAACAGGAGTCAGACCTGTTTGGCATGAAATTATAAGCACTTTTGGTATAAATAAAATTTATTATTTACCCAAAAAAAAGAAAATGTATAGGAAGTTGAACAAGTTATCACTGCTTCTGAGGCTGAGATTAAAGACTGGCACCAACCAATAACTAATTACTTATGTTATGGAATTTTACCAGAAATCCCTCAAAAGAGGATAGAAATTCAATGATGAGCCCCTCGCTTACATTACTATAAGGGTACACTCTATAGACTATCCTTTGATGGAGTAATCTTACGTTGTTTGGGCATAAATGAATCTGTCCAAGCTATATAAGAAGCTCATTCTGGAGTGTGTAGGGTGCATCAGTTTGGGCCAAAGCTTCGTTTTCATATAAAATATATGGGTTATTATTGGCTGACTATGGTGAAAGATTATTTAGATTATGCTTAAAGGTGTAAAGCTTATCAATTTCATCCAAATTTCATACATCAACCCCCATTGGTATTACACCTGATTGTTGCTTTATTAGTATTTGAAGTATGAGGATTGGATGTTTTTGGACCATTACCGAAGTATTCTAGTGGACATTTGTACATCCTATCTACAACTGATGATTTTTCAAAATGGGCTGAAGTTGTTTCTCTGAAAAAAGTAAAGAAAGAGAATATGGCAAACTTTATTCAAGTCAATATTATCTACCTCTTCGGCATTCCTAGATATATACTGGACGATAATGGTAAGCCATTTGATAATAAGTTGATGACCAAGATAAGTGATCTTTTTGTCTTCAAGCAACGCCACTCCTCTATGTATCATGCTGCTTCTAATAGCCTTGCTGAAGCATTCAACAAGACACTCTTAACTTATTGAAGAAGGCCATTTCAAAATCTAAAAGGGATTGGCATTATACAACGAAATAATATCTTTGGGCATATAGAACAACGTATCACATACCAACACAAGAAACTTCTTATTCACTTATTAATGGAGTTGAAGCAGTTTTGCCACTTGAGTGTCAAATCCCATCATTGTGGTTTTCTAGTCAAGATAGACTTACTGATGAAGAAAATGCAATGTTATGCCTTGAAGAATCGGATGCTTTGGAAGAAAAAAGGCTAGATTCTCAATAAATCCTTACATGTTATCAGGCTCGCCTATTTTGATCTTTTTATAAGAAAGTCCACCTTAGATTCTTTCAAATGGGTGACTAAGTTCTTGTTTTCAGAAGGCCCATTATAACCTCTCATCAATCTAGAAGTAAGTTCTCAGCTAAGTGGGATGGGCCATATGTCGTAAAATAAGTGTACCCAAGTGGTTCTTACAAACTTGTTGACTCGAAAGGTTTGCTTATTGTCCCTGTCAATAAAAAGTTCAAAAAGAGATACTATCCTTGAAGAAAAAAGAATGCTCCTTAAGGCAGGAGCCTAAAATGCATGTTACTCCTAGCCCGCAAGAGTATAAACTGTGTACAACCCCAAAAAAAGGAAAACATCTACTCGGTTGAAAATCTCAAAAGAGGCAGCCTAGGCAAAAGTTAGGATCAAAAATAAATAAAAAAATAAGCAAATTTATTGCTCTTTCAGAACTATGTTATAACTTGATCCTTTTCACTAAGGTACGTAGACACTTAGAGTTCCATTCTAAGTTCAGTCTCATTAGTTAAAAAAATCCATAGTTCGAGAATTCAAATTCTAAGTTATGAGTTTTCTATCACAAGGCGTGCAGAGCTGAAAAGTCGAGAAAAATAGAACCTGAACTGACTTCAATATATTTTTTAGAATGATTCAAATGCTCTAAAATTCAAAATTTTGGATGCGTTTTAGATTTGGGAGTCTATTTTATGGTGAATTAAACGAATTTTGATTTCGTTAGTCCTACGTCATGGTACAATTTTTTTGGTATAGTCGTGCAAACTTGAAAATGTCTGCCTAACATCATTTAAACTTGACTTCAAAATATTATTTGGAACGATCCAAATGCTCTAAAATTCTAAATTCTTGATATTCCATATATTTTGGAGTCTAGTTTGTGGTGAATTAAATGAATTTCAATTTCAGTACTTCTACATCAAGATGCAATTTTTTTGGTGTAGTCACACAAACCTAAAAATGTTTGTTCTGACGGCATTTAAAATTGACTTCAAAATATTAATTAAAATGTCCCAAATACTTTAAAAAAATAAAGTAGCTCATAATTTTTTGTATTCTCTCCTCTAAATACAAATTTTCTACCGTAAAGACACAAGTTATTGAACAACGAAACTTAGCTGAAGTTGAGGCTTAATACAATATCATCAATGCAATATATGTAAACAATTTTGGGAGCTAAAAATCAAAAGAAGTATTGAAAATAATGCACAATGTAAAGACAAGTGGAAAGGGTTTATTAATGTTACTGAATTAAACTGATGAGACAAAACAGAAGGAACAAAAGCAAAAAGGTTTGAAAATAAATAAAGACATCTCCTAAATCTAATCTAAACACAACTTATAGCTAACTAAATCCTTGAGAGAAGCCTCTAACCCTTGCTTCTTCTTTTTGACATCATTCGAGGCATTTTCAGTTGCTAAGGAAATGTCAACACACTAGGAGAATTCTTTTCAGTAGCAGAGACTTTGGATTCAATTTTCTTAGCTTTTTCCTTGGTAGCATCTTGGAGATCTTTAAACTTCTTTTCCTTTTTTATTGCCTTCTCAAGAGATTGGCAAGTAGCAGATAGTTCTCCAGATTTCTCATCCCTTTCCTTCATCACAAGTTCAAGATGCTTCTTGGATTTTAGATATGACTCTGACTTTTCAATTTCTGCATACTTATCAATAAGGTTCAACCGTGCTTGGTCATAGTAAGTGGCGAGCTCACAGGAAGACTCCAATAAATTCTGTAAAGGAGAAATTTCTACACCCATTCCGCTCATATCTTTAAGTACTATTTGGACCTCATCAGCAAAAAAAAGAAGCATGGTTCGCAGTAAGGACTTCTAACTAGATGCGAATACTAGCCCAAGCTTTCACAGTGAATTCTTTTCTAAGCTCAAAAACAATCTTTCTTCCATCAAAAACAGATATGGTCATTGCTGATTGTTTATGGAAATCTGATCTAACACTTGCTTTATCTTTCACACCAGGGGTGAAAGTGACCTCTTGCTCTAAATTTGAGGTGGAATATGCTTTTATGGAGTCTGGTCCGGTGAGAGGTTCACCACTGTCTTATGGTCTACCGCAATAGAAAGCATCCAGTATGTTGATATTTTTTGGCTGCACAAAAAAAGGAAACAATTAGTGAAATAATTGGATAAACATAGAATATGTTAGAAAGCTTGAATCATTACCTATTTGATAGTTGTCAATGTACTTGAAGAACTAATATTATATCCGAAAAGCTCTACCACGTGCAAATTATCATTTGATGGTTCTCCTGAGGATGGTTTCACTTTTTTCCAATAACGATCTCCATAACTGCAAGTGCTCTCATCTTCGGATGACCTCTTGTTAGGAGCTTGATGAGGAAGGATTGACATCTGTTCTTCTAAAACTTCTTTTTGAGAAGGTTCCTTAGTCTTCTCTACAAATCTTTTAGACCTTAAAGTAAGAGGCATATTCACAACTAATGCATTTTCTTTACAATCTTGAGGGGCGTCAGTACTAGGAGCCGCAATATTCACTAGAGATTGAATGTGATCTTCTAGAACATACCCATGCACATTTTCCCACTAAGAAATATAATTTGAAGATAAGAATTTCTTCAATTCAGAATTACTATGGGGAAATGTTGCCTTGGCCATGGATTTAGCCAACACACAAATGCATGTAAGTCTTAATGCTTCTTCTAATGAAGATTCCCAAATATCTTGATCTAGAAAGTGATAAAGCTCAACTTAAACGTCAATTTAGGGAAAGGCAGTCGTCATTAATATATTTACCCAACTTTTGGAGTCGGGGTCGAATCCACAGGGAACAATGTGAGTGGCGATTAAATCAATTTGAGACTATAGCTATAAGTTGAATTCAAACAGATGACACAAAAAAATAAAATGGGTATTTTTTGATGATCATCAAATAATTGTTGATCACTTTAGTTTCAGTGTTTGTAAATCAAGAGTTTATGAAATAACCAGAATTATGTTCACTAGGGCTTCTGGTACATGATAGATGCTAAAAGTAGTTCAAGATTCTCACGGTGGTTAGGATAACAAGCCATCTTTATCGATGATATGCTCAAATGTCTCTCGACCTATTTAAGAGTCTAAT
The DNA here is from genome assembly GCA_030864225.1 of Capsicum baccatum var. pendulum. Taxonomy (NCBI): domain Eukaryota; kingdom Viridiplantae; phylum Streptophyta; class Magnoliopsida; order Solanales; family Solanaceae; genus Capsicum; species Capsicum baccatum. The sequence goes on from CM061553.1 coordinate 201,137,542, forward strand.
TTTCTAATCCTCTCGAACTTAGAAAATCGCTATTCACTGCCCAGATTTTACCTCAGGTTAATCAACCTTGTTACAATGCTGATTATTAAACAAAGTATTTTCGAGTCCCTGTTGATAATTCACTTCCTACTGTATATGATTTCTTTCTCAAGAAAATCAAAATAGGTGTGCCTACTATTTGCAACCTGCAGACGTTAATTAAAATCTCAGAATTATCAAGAAATCCTAACACCTATTAAATCTTGAGTGTTTAGCACATCATCATGACCTAACCTTAAATCCCATAATTCAGGTTAACTGAGTTTAGCCACTCATGATGCAAAGAACGAAATACATAATTGAATTTATAATTGAGAATATTAACTTACAGAGATGAATAATAATTAGTGAATCGCAGATTAGATCGCAATGGAAATCCCAAAATAATGATAATAATCTCTTCAAAGCATTTGTTTTTTTCAAGCCAAGAAACTCGATAAAGAAAATATCAAATTACGTCTCTTAAAACTCAAGTGCCAAAACCCCCTAGAAAAACCCTAAACAATGTTTTTTATAGTTAATTCTAAATAAGAAAATAAATTAAAGTTGCAGCTTTTTCTCAGAATAGACGACGACATCCGTGACAGCTTATCAGGAGTCTGACGACTTATCACGGATGTTGTCAAATCCTCTGCACTTTTGGCTTCTACTGTCTAAGGTTTACAACGGTGTTGATGCCTTATCACCAACCTGACGGCTTATCACTAACATCATCACAAAAATGTCTTCAACTCCCATTCTCTGTTTAAGGATGATGGCATTCATGATGGCGTATCATACTTTTGACGTCGTATCACCAAATGTCGTCATAGGCTTCAACTGATGCTTAAGTCTGATGACTACTGTGATAGCCTATCACAGGGCTGATGACTTATCACCGATGTCGTCAGCTACACTTCTCTTCAGATTCCTCCAGATTTCAACTTCTTTGCTTCCATTCTTGTTAGTTCTCTATCCCATCAGCTTAAACTGTAAAATCAGACATAAACAAATTAAAAACGACAAAAGTTGTTTAAGACTTCACAATTATTCTTGGTTAAAGTTCTTAAATGTGTTAGCAATTGCTCAGACATCAACACCCTCAACTTAAAACAATTGCTTGTCCTCAAGTAACTAAAACACAACACTACGATGCTTAACCAAGAAACACATAAGATATCTATGACAGTTGATCATTAATTTTAGTTCAAAACACATTACTCTCTTTATTTTCAATCTCTTTAAACCCAACTGTGTATATCCATAATGATCAATAATGTGATAGAAAGGAATCAAGATGTGGCATCAACTTAGCAATAATAACTATGCATATGTATAAATTACACTACCCAAATAAGTTAACAACTAGCAACGTAACCAGTGTGCCCTCACTACAAAGAAGTCCCATGTCACTTATATCAGACATTACCTATGTAACCATGGGGACAACCACCAGACACGCGCTCTCAGAATGAAGTTCCAATCAATGTATGCCGAATACCATAGGCATGCCCTTATTTTTATTTCCAAGACTTTCAGACAGGTCATCTAGGATCACTATAGGTCTTCTCTTAGGCGGGTAATTTAGGCTAGGGGCTGGTATGATACTCAATGATATTTAAAGTGAGTAAGTCTCCGTGACACTACACTAGCTTTTTGGGGTTTCGCTCATTAGCCTTTTTCTATTCTTCTCTTTTCTTGATCACACTTATTCAGGATGAGTGCAGTTCTTTTCTACAATTACTTTTTTTTCACAACTTTTCCTTTTCTTGCTCTTTTCCACCACACCCAGCTTCCACCACACCCAACTTTTTTTTTTACTCTACCTTTCTTCATACTTATTTTACATCACGTACCCCTATGATAACCACCCTCAACTTAGGCCATTTGCCTAAGTTAAGGTGCATAGTGTCCAAGGAGGACCAGGGACAAAACAGGTTCGTTATGATATAAATTGGAAAAGTGACAGGTGTCATAAAAAGAAATAGGCTAATCAGGCTCAAAGCAGGGATCAAGGGATATTCCACATATAGGGAAGGTTATTTAGGCTAAAAGTGAGCTAATATCAAAACGGCCTATAATCTTTTCCTAACCTCTATCCTTTAACCAAGGTAAGACTAACCGGGCAAGTTCTGGCTTTAACATACAATGGGAACTAGGTAGTATCTCTCACACACATGGCACAAAGGTACATTACAAGCTACTACCCATTCAATTCATACAATTGTTTAGCAATGGTTATCATGTTACTAGAAATAATGCCATAACAAGATGTACAATGGTCACATATAAATGCATATCACACAGTTATTAAACAAAACTTTGGAGAGGTGTTCAAAAATCAACAAAAATATGTCAACTGCCGTAGATACTTATTTTTCTCCCAGTTAACCACAACACATCACAAAATAAACACCATACGCCTAAACATGCCGGCTCTACTAGGAACAAGACTCTGGGAAAAAGAGGCACAACAACAAAAACCCATGGAGGACATCAACACCCATAAGTAGACCCACCCCCAACTTAAAATCATGCAATTTCCCCAATGTATCAAACCAAAACAAGAGAGTTAGAAATATACCTGTGGCACTACGGGTGCGAAGATCTAATGTCAATCACATAATACGAATACAAACAACAAAATACCTTGGGTTGCCTCCCAAGAAGCGCCTAATTTAGTGTAGCGGCACGACTCAGTTATCTTGACTACTAGACTTCATCAAGATACCTTGTTGATAATTATTTATATCTCAACTTGGAGGATTTGAAATGTCGACCCAACTTTTGCTCAATACATCTTTGGGGTGTGTTGGGCAAATGTGAGGGCATGATGAGGAATGTTTTGTCACGCCACTTTGAAGTCTTGAACTGCTTTCCCAATTTTGCATTGAACTTTCGTGTGAGCTCATTTGGCAACGGTGAGAATCTTAAACAGCCACTAAATGGACATCGATCTTTATGCTTCTTGGCCTTCAAGATTATGGTTGTAGTATACCTTTTTTGAAGGACAAACTCCAAAATATAAAAATATTCCTCCTCATTTTCAAAATTCATCATTTACTTGGGTGATTTGACTTTCATCACCTCCACCAAGCATAATGTTGAAAAGTAGTTCAAATGAGGACTAACTCTCAATTTTAGAGCAGCATCCCTATTAGTATTTTAACCCCAAAATGGACTAGAGTCTTCACAAGGATTGTGCTTGATTTCTTCTTTTGACTCTAGTACCTGTTCCTCATCTTTGGCATCTTCATTCATAAATAGTTCAGTTGGTTGGGAAATCACCGAGGGTTGCTCAACATCAAGCACATCATCAATATCAGATTCTTGCTCCTTATATTCACACTCGTCCATTATGTTAAATGATTCCATAGATAAGATATCATCTAAACATAATGTGGGAAAGTGCTTTGAATGCTTGGCCTCTCTATCCATATCCTCTATTATTCTTCTTTCCTCGTTATTTGCCCTTATGTCTTGATGTATATCATGTATGATATCATTTGTTGTGTCCACACACTCCAACATTAGTTGAAGCATAGCTTCAATGTCACTCTTTCCGGTGCTTTGTTCTTCCTGTTCTTAACCATAAGACTTATCAAAATCATAAGAAGAACTAGAATTTTGGTTAACATACCAGGGGGTGGGGGAATTTGGGAAATCACTCTAATGTCCATCTTGAACACCACATAAAGAACAATCATACTTCCAGTAGGATGGATATGGTGCACACATCTCTCCTCGAGGAGCATATCTACAATCTTGCCAAAAGTGAGGTCCATCACAATATGGACATGGATCATCAAGATACGATTTCCAACCAGTAAGCTCATGTTCATTCCAAGACGCCATAGTAATAAGTAAACTAAAATAAAAATCTACCTAGCACCAAAAATAAAAGAAAACTAAAAATAAATATTTACAAGTTCGAATTCAAGCAAGTAGGCTAAAATTTCAAACCAACTCAATACATCAAATTATTCCCCGGCAACGGCGCCATTTTTGATAACACTTAACTTACACGTCAATTTAGTGCAAGGCGATCATTGTCAATATATTTACCCAACTTTTGGTGTCGGGGTCGAATCCACAGGGAACAATGTGAGTGGCGATTAAATTAATTTGAGACTATAGCTACAAGTTGAATTCAAACAGATGATACGAAAAGATAAAATGGAGGTTTTTGATGATCAACAAATAATTGTTGGTCACTTTAGTTTTAGTGTTTGTAAATCAAGAGTTTATAAAATAAATAGAATTTTGTTCACTGGGCTTTCGGTAAATGACATATGCTAAAAGTGGTTCAAGATTCTCACGATGGTTTGGATAATAAGCCATCTTTATCGATGATATGCTCAAATGTCTCTCGACCTATTTAAGCATCTAATTTCCTAATCCTCTCAAACTTAGGAAATCGCTATTCACTACCCAGATTTTACCTCAGGTTAATCAACTTTGTTACAATGCTGATTATTGAACAAAGTATATTCGAGTCCCTGTTTATAATTCGCTTCTTACTGTATATGATTTCTTTCTCAAGAAAATCAAAGTAGGTGTGCCTACTATTTGCAACCAGCAGACGTTAATTAAAATCTCAGAATTATCAAGAAATCCTAACACCTATTAAATCTTGAGTGTTTAGTACATCATCATGACCTAACCCTAGATCCCATAATTCAGGTTAACGGAGTTTAGCAACCCATGATGTAAAAAAAGAAACACATAATTGAATTCATAATTGAGAAGATTAACTTACAGGGATGAATAATAATTAGTGAATCGTAGATTAGACACAATGGAAATCCCAAAATAATGATAATAATCTCTTCAAAGTATTTTATTTTTCAAGCCAAGAAACTTGAGAGAGAAAATATCAAATTACGTCTCTTAAAATCCAAGTGCAAAAACCCCCCAAGAAAAACCCTAAACAATGCTTTTTATAGTTAATCCTAAATAAGAAAATAAAATTAAAGTTGTAGCTTTTTCTCGGAATAGACGATGACATCCGTGATAGCTTATCAGGAGTCTGATGGCTTATCACGGATGTCGTCAGCTCCTCTGCACTTTTGGCTTCTGCTGTCTAAGGCTGACGATGATGTTGACGCCTTATCACCAACCTGACAGCTTATCATGAACGTCGTCAAAAAAATGTCTTCAACTTTCATTCTCTGTTTAAGGATGGCGACATTCATAACGGCGTATCACACTTTTGATGCTATATCATAGATGTCGTCTGCCACACTTTTCTTCAGATTCCTCCAGATTTCAACTTCTTTGCTTCCATTCTTGTTGGTTCTCTATCCTATCAGTTTAAACTATAAAATCAGACATAAATAAATTAAAAACGACAAAAGTTGCTTAAGACTTCGCAATTATTCTTAGTTAAAGGTCTTAAATGTGTTAAAAATTGCTCACTCATCAGTAAGCCAGGGGAATCTTTGAAAAAAAAATTGACGACTAAATCTGTAGGGACTATAAGGCTCAATAATAAAGGCATTACCTTCCCTTAAAGATAGATAGTTCAAGCGAATGCTCATGAAGAAATTCGATTGGAATTCCTTTGCATTTCTATCATCTCGATATTAATAGGGTTGAGTCCTCTCAAGCAATGTGCCATGCCAGGCAATATTTCCCCCTCCATGTATATATTTTATTGCTTCTTCCTTACTATATTACCTAGAAGAACCTTCGCCAGAATATCCTGCCATGAGAGCATGACCAAAAAAGATCAAGCTGTGGGAATTTTGATAGTGTGTTTAGTTCCCTATAGATACTAGCTAAGACCAAAACTGCAAGGCTAACTCTTCATCCACTTGCTAAGTGACAGGAAACTCTGAAGACTCCTAGATGTATAATATCTCCTTCATATTAAACATAAATACACAAAGCCAACAAGACAAAAAGGCAGCCAAGTATGTTTCATCTTTCTTGTGACTGTTAAATCCTAGCTTATGAAATAGTCTTTCCTCTTCAAATGACCAATTAACAGCCTTATCAAGTTTTTCAGTCGGGTTATGTGACGATTTCATATGGATGGCTTTTTTTTCCATACTTAGAAGATTTCTTACACCAAACTTTGTCCATTTGCTCACGGGAACACTAGATTTATCACCATCCCTTCATGTACCTGATGGGAGGCATCGAGTAGATACTCACAAGTTTAGGGGAGAAATCTTTTTCCCTTATCATAAATTCCTGTAAGTTCTGAAATATCCACCACAACTTTCTCATAAAGACTTTTGTTTACCAGAAGACCTCCAATTATGTGTAAATCCCAAAGATGACATTTCTCCAACCGAGATAAGCAACGTTTTCGTAACCAGACATCAATCCTCACATAAGGATTGTAAGATATTTGTATTATGGTCGTAAATAAAGAGTAAACCATATACGGAATAGTAAATATTTGCGTACTTTAAAGTTTGGAATCTTATACTAAGAACATCTTAAGCCCATTCCTAATAGCCAGGAATATAGTGAAACTCGCCACTAAGCTAAAAAGTTTCATCCCACCTATTCTCTCCATTTATGATGCGTCGTCCCAAGCATGAAAAAGTACTAGCAATATTTTTGGTATGATGATTAGAAGAGCGAAGTACCCATGTCTTAGGTGGACAACTATAGAATTCTAGGGTCTATTGGTCCAAATTAGGTATATTTTTCAAAGGTGGCCATGGAGCAACAAATTGTCCAACCAATGACATACCGTTGAGTAGCTTTGTCTTCACCTCGCTATCCTTTTATTCTGATATTATAAGAAATCATGGCTCAGATGAAGAAAATGTTGAATCTCTAAGGTAAACCATGATTCAAACTACAAAATAAGAAGAGTATTTTGTTAGTAATTACTCGATAGTTCAATAATTATGAATTATGAACTCTAAATTCAAATGTGATCAACTTCATTTAAGTAATGATCATATAAAGTTTTTTACTTGGATAGTGTGATGACTACAGTTCAGACAATGTAAAGTGGTTTCCTCAAATAATGTAAGTTCTTTGGCTTAAACAATGTAAAAGTCTTAGTCGCCGACCATGTAAAGTCTCTATCTTAGAAGGTGTGAAGTCTTTGACTCGAACAAGACAGTATTTTGGTTCAGACTATGTAAAATCTTTGCCTCAGACAGCATAAAGTCTTTGGCTCAGACGGTGTAAAAGTATTATCCGTAAACCATGTAAAGTCTTTACCTTAGATGGTGTACAATCTTTGGCTCGAATAAGGTGACACTTACGACACCTTATGCTCAAATATTCAGTGTTTCCGAAGCCTCAAATTTACTATGTTAAAGTGAGGACATTAAACACGACCCTTCAAAATATAAGATCAACGTGTCATGTTATGGTAAAGCCTTTCATTTTATGGTGCCCACAATATAAATATTATTTTCATTGGCCAAAAAAAAGAAAAAAAATGAAAAGGATGATAATGTAACAAAAGTACTACCTTTTTTTAGGGCTATTTTTCTGTTAAAAGATCCATTGAAAAGTCAAAAACCAAAAACAATGAAAAGGGAAAACGAAAAGATTGCTTTTTGTTTAGTTACCTTTTTTTATAAAAAAAATAACAATAATAATAATTAATTGGAAAGTCAAAAAGAAAAGTCTTAAACTGCCGCCTTTGCCTAAAATGACATCTTTTTCATTCTTTTTCCATATGGAATGCTAAATGCACTATATGTATTTAGCATACAATCTGAAGAATGGAAATCAAATTCATGAACTCACTTGGTAAATCTGAATATTTCTCTGAGGTGGTCTACAATTGAGTTGAGAATTTTCTTTTTTTGATGAAACACAATTCTATAGGTTACTATTTATAGAGGGGCAAGGAAAATATTAGTCTCCTAGTACAATACAAGTTCAATATTGATAAAATAAAATATTCTTACAATAAGGACAAAAATATTTTCCTCCCTATCAAAAGTATCATAAAGTTTATCAAAAAATTTAAAAATAATGGTCCAAAGAAATGTGGACCCCATTATACAAGCAATAAATCAACATTCCACTACTAGTACAACTCAAGTCCAACGTGAAAATGTTAACATGGGAATTTACTTTCTCCCTCCATTTTATTTTATGTGACATATTTTGATCGGACATGGAATCCAGAAAATAAGAGAAGATCGGGTGATATTTACTAAATTGTCCTTATTAAAAATGTATTACTGCTATCTTTAATTAAGTGAGACCTCGTGAATACGGGTGCCGAGTTAGAAGTTTCTTGGAGACAGAGAAACACGTATTTACAACGACAAGATAATAAAAAAATATTATATTATTGTCTTAATTGTACTTCAAGTCTAGTATGTCGATTTTTTTTTTTAAAGAAATGGACTTGACAAGTCTTGAAGTAGGCTTCATTTGTGAGTATTAAAATTTTATTAAATTTAAATTTATATATTCATTTGGACTATATTAAATTCAAGAAAATAGTTCAAATAATATGACTAATATGATTGAGTTAATCATCTAATCTCAAATACATTGAGCTAATTTAATTGAAATGATGAGCCTATATTTATTAACTCAAATCCCAAATAGGTTCTAGCCCAGCTTAAAAGTCCTAACCCATGTCTCTTGTCATATTACGTAGCAATCTATATCAACTGAAATGAGCCACTAAAAGCATGTCATGTGTCAATATTATGCGGCAATCCAAGCTAAATGAAATGAGTCACTAAAAGCATGACATGTGTCTATATTATGTGCAATCCAAATTAAATGAAATGAGCCACTAAAATCATGCCACGTGTGCAGATGACATGTTCTAGCCAATCAAACTAGAGCTTTTCACCAAAAGTATATGATTGGTCAATTTTAAACCAACCAATCAAATCACACAATTGACTTGCCCCTCCAACTATAATTAGGGGTCCTCATAACTCACAAAGGGGGGATTTTTGAGAAACAAGAAGCAAGAAGAAAGAAGAGAGCTCATAGATCAAAAAATCATAATTTCTCTACAAGTTATAAGTTTCAAGAAATCAAGCTCAAGCTCAAGTTCAAGATCAAGAACAAAGGACATTTGTTCAAGATCAAGTTACTTATTCATATTCATCGTTCGTGGAAATCATCCAAGTATTTGTAACGAATTAACATCCAAATTCAAATTTGAAGACGAAGATTCAAGATCAAGCTACTCAAGCCCTTGAATTCAAATCAAGTTCAAGTCCAAGTTCTTAATATTTGAAGAATTAGAGGACTATCATAGAGATTGTAACACTTACAACATTTCAAATCAAATATTATATTTTGTTACTTCAATTTTCCTGTCTCGATTTTTTTTTTTGACTCAGAGAATTTGTTTACACTACCCAAAAGAGTTAAATAGAAGGATTTTATAAAAATTCTTGTAAAATCCAAACACACAAATTAGATATTGAATTAGTGATCTGAATCTTAATATTTCAAACTTCAGACCATTAAGTAAGATTTTAACTCTTAATAAGTCTAAATAGGTCTTAATCATTTAGATCTGAAACTAAGTCTTAATATCATTAAGAAGTATTCTTGTGTTGGATAATATTCGCCACTACCCTATCCACAATCACCATTCACCACTACTAACCACCTCTGCCATCACCACCATTGTCAACCACCATCCATCACTACCACCACCAGCCATCTCCACTATCACAACCACCATTTACAACTAATACCTCTACCAACTACTATTATCAGTCGTTACCACATCTACCACCTCCATTATTCTAATTATATCCACCACTATCACCATCACCACTGCCAATGCCACCACCATCATCAACCACTATGGTTAATCCCTACTACTAACCAACTTATCTTCACAACTAGCACCACCGCTAACTACCACTAACAGATCATCAATATCCATACATTCTTCAGCCACCACGACCACGACCAGTGTCACCGATATCGCCACCTCTACAACTACTTCAACTACTATTATCACTACTGTCTATCTCTACTAATAATCATCTCAACCATCATAGCTAACAACATCTCCAACTCCCACCAACACATCGTCAACCATTATGCATTCATTTTTCAGTCATCACAACCAACACCTCCAACTACTAATATCAAACAACTTCACATCACTATCACCGACACTACCCGTCGTCACCATCATAACAGTCACTATAACACCAACTATCTCTACCATCACAATTATCTCTACAAATATTACTAATCACTAATATCAATCATTACCACCACCACTACCATTACAAACCATCCCCATTATCATTAACAAACATAAATATTTTTTCTTAATCAAATAATAATTTTATTATATTAAATCAAATATTTTTTAATAAATAAATGTTTTTATTTTAATTATATTTTTGGTTATATATATAAATAAATAAATTTTGCACATTCAAATGTAAAAACAAATAGTACCATCATAACAATCACTACAATACCAACCATCTTTACCATCATAATTATCACCACTAACATTACTAATCACTAACATCAATCATTACCACCTCCACTACCATTACAAACCATTCACATTATCATTAACAAATATAAATGTTTTTTCTCAATCAAATAACAATTTTAGTATATTAAATCAAATATTTTATAATATATAATTATTTTTTTTCAATTATATTTTTTACTATATATACAAATAATAAATTTTGCACATTCAGATGTAAAAACAAAAAGTCTTAACTATTCAGTTTTCGGATCTAGAGACAACATCTTAATCATTCAGATGTGCATTTAGATTTAGACGTCTAAATAATACAACTTCACCTCTAATTTTTAAAAAAGTTCCGATCTATCATCTCTCTCTCTCTCTCTCTCTCTCTCTCCCTCTCTCTACACATTAATCAACTTTGACCAAGCTAATAAATTTAATCATTCCCTCCATTCGTTTTACTTGGCACTTATTTTTCTAATTGAATTTTTATTTTTACTTGTTATTTTTGATATATCAAAAAGAGACAACTTTTATTTTTCTATTTTACCTTTAGTATTAATTATTTTTTCTCTAAATTAATTGTAAAACACAATAATAAACATCATTTAAATGGGTACTATGATAAAATAGTCATTTCAATAATTAGTTTTCTTAATAGACGTGTAAAATAAAATATGACAAGTAGAAATGAATGAAAAAATAGTATAAAATAACACAATTTAAAACATACAATATGAATATAGTTTTACCATCTATTTACCTATGCAATTTAATTAAAAGTGACCAAAGAGTTTCAAAATGAGGTGTAGATGACTCAAGTTTTAATAATTGAGTGTAGATGATAATTACTTAATTATGGATTAAGAAAGTTGGAAAAGTTTGAGAAGCCCACAAGTTTTTTTATTTACACTTTGATCCAAACGTTAAAATAATATAATAGAAAATAGAGGGAAAAAATACGTGTTTCTCTCTCTTCTCATCCATTATTGTTTTCTCTCTCTTCATAATTTTTGTTGATCATTGTTGTTTCTCCTTTATTCATCATCTTTTACTTCATTATCATCATCTTTTTCTTCATTATCATCTATATATTCTTCTTGTTGACAGTTGTTATTGTTGTTCTGTTACTGCTGCTACTTGACTATTTTTTCAGGTCAAATTTTATTTCGTACATCTCTTTAGCATTACTTTATAGCTGGCTTTGGTAAGTAAAATTATGATTTTTTGTTGAATTTTTCATCTAGGTACACTGCTACTGCTGTTTTTCAAAAATGAAAAGAAGAATCCAGACATGAATCCAATATATGAGTCATTAATTGCAACAAATGACTCTTCTATTACGACAAATGAGTCATCTGTTGTAATGGAAGACTTATATGTTGGGTTAATATTTATGGTTCTATAGTGCTACAATATGAATCAAATAGATAGGTCATTTGTAGTAATAAATTCATCATTTAATGCAATAGATTAATTAGTTTATATAACAAATTAGTCATTTGTTACAACAGATGAATCATCTGTTGCCACAAATAACTCACATGTATCAACAGAGCCCAAAAGTTGATTCTAACTGCTGAGTCATCTGTTGCTGCACAACTTAATTATTATTATTGTCAACCGTCCAATCATCAACCATAGCAGCAGGGTCCTCCTCAGACTTTGAATCTCATAAAACAACCTTTCCCTCATTGCGCCAAACTGTCATTGGAGTTCATAAATTTGCCTTTTAAACTCCTGCACGGTGTCACGCAGAATCACCATGTCCCAACCCATATTAGCCATATCTAGAACATGAATACATTAACAAAAAATGTAAAAAACTAAAGAAATGAAAAGAGTCTGACAGTTTTACAAAAAGGAAAAAAACATAACTCAATGGAATAAAAAGGAATCTGTTATTTAAAGAAAAGTGGTTGACGATGTAATAGTGTTTCTATGAAAGACAAAAGACAAGAAATAAATAAAGTGGAGTAGACTGAATAAGTAAGGAGTGACCTATTTATAGAGGATTGAATTTGAATGTGTTAGTAAAAAAGCCATGACTATTCACATCTTTTTTAATAATTGCATCCCTTAATTAAATAAATTGGTCACTTTTTGACTATTTAAATTAAAAAACAGATTTAAATACAAAAAAAGGAGAACAATCATGACTTTTTACCTTTCTAATAACCATTTATTTATATTAAATTAATAACCATTTTCATTAAGTTCTTCCAAACATATGAACCATCTGTTGCAATAGGATAGTGATAATTTGGATTAAATCAAACAAAAAGCAAGAATTATTTTGATTTCTTTCCAACAGATATGTAATCTATTGCAGTAGCTTACCTGTTTGTTTGATAAATTCCAACAAATAAGTCATAGCTAATTTGTTGATTCAATCAAATTACCTTACCATGTTTTGTACACTACTTCATGATGGGAACTAAAGATATTGAAGATAAAATACTGTTCTGTTTTTGTCATTAAAGGGAACAGATGGGGTAGAAAGAATAAGGTGCATGCAAATGGATGGATCCATTTTCATATGTGTGGGGTATGTATTACTGATCAGGTTATAATGACAAACACACATAAAGTAGAATAATTTTATGAATGTTATTTTTTACTGATTAAGCATTGATCATTAAAATACGATTTTGCCTTTTACAATTAAGTTTAGTAAGTTCTAACTGATAAGGCTGAGGGACTTAGAAGGTGGTGTGGATACCCTGCTATAATCTAATGATAGTTTTGCTAATGTTTATGTTTATGTGTTCTGTTTGGAGAAAGGATAAAGATTTGACGTTAGTGTAAATATGTAATAGTGATACGACTTTCTTTAAGGGTTCAATAAATTATTGAAAGGCCTCTGAATCCTCTTACTGCAGAAAAGAAGAATGGACCTCCCATAGTAATTGCCAAGTTCCAAATTTATATGGGTGGGTTTCTCGAGGAGATGATTATAGATCGGAATGTGTTGTAGAAGAATATCTAAGAGAGAAGAAAGAGGGAGCTATTGAAAACTATATCATCTCAAACCTTATTACAAAAGAAACACAGGGTTCGAAAGGAACTCATCTAAAACACACATTGTAAAATGTGCTTCAATAGATGATTTTTTTCCTAAAAAATTAGCTCTTAGACTGTAAAATGCACACTAATCTAAAGTTGGGAGATATACAACAACAAATATGGATACTTTCAGTTTGTACCTTAGATGAGTGTGTATTTTACAGTCTGAGATCTAAATTCTCAAGAAAAAAATCACCCCTTGAAGTATATTTTACAGTGTACATAAGGATTGAGATGATATAGTCTTCAATAACTCCCCCCTTTCTCTCACAGATATTCTCCTACAACACCTTCTGCTTTATAATTATCTCCTCGAGAAACCCATCCATATAAACTTGAACCTAGGCATTTTCTATGGGATTTCCATTCTTGTTTTCTACAATGAGAGGATTCAGAGGCCTTTCAACAATCCATTGAACTCTTAAAACCAGTCCTATCACTATTAAACATCTATACTGCCATCAAATGTTTATCCCTTCTCCAAACTACACACATAAATATAAATATTAGCAAAACCATTATTAGATTGTAGTAGGGTATCCACACCACCTTCTAGGTCCCCCTGCCTTATCACCATGTCCCAACCCATATCAGCCATATCTAGAACATGCATGCATTAACAAAAAACGTAAAAAACTGAAGAAATGAAAAGAGTCCGACAATTTTATAAAAAGAAAAAAATATGACTTAATATAATAAAAATGAATCTGTTCTTTGAAGAGAAGCGGTTAACGATGTAATGATGTTTCTATGAAAGACAAGATGCAAGAAATAAATAAAGTGGAGTAGACTGAACGAGTAAGGAGTGACTTATTTATAGAGGATTGAATTTGAATGTGTTAGTAAAAAAGCCACGACTATTCACCTCTTTTTTAATAATTACATCCCTTAATTAAATAAATTGGTGACTTTTCGACTATTTAAATTAAAAAACAGATTTAAATACAAAAAAGGTGAACAATCATGACTTTTTACCTTTCCAATAACCATTTATTTTATATTAAATTAATAACCATTTTCATTAAGTTCTTCCAAACATATGACCCATCGGTTGCAATAGGATAGTGATATTTTCGATTAAATCAAACAACAAGAAAGACCTATTTTGATTTATTTCCAACAGATATGTAATTTGTTGCAGCAGCTTACCTGTTCGTTTGATAAATTCCAACAAATAAGTCATAGCTAATTTGTTGATTCAATCAAATTACCTTACCGTGTTTTGTACACTACTTCATGATGGGAACTAAAGATATTGAAGTTAAAATACTGTTCTGTTTCTGTCATTAAAGGGAACAACTGAGGTAGAAAGAATAAGGTGCATGCAAATGGATGGATCCATTTTCATATGTGTGAGGTATGTATTACTGATCAGGTTATAATGACAAACACACATAAAGTAGAATAATTTTATGAATGTTATTTTTTACCAATTAGGCATTGATCATTAAAATACGATCTTGCCTTTTACAGTTAAGTTTGGTAAGTTCAAACTGATAAGACTGAGGGACTTAGAAGGTGGTGTGGATACCCTGCTACAATCTAATAATAGTTTTGCTAATGTTTATGTTTATGTGTGCAGTTTGGAGAAAGGATAAAGATTTGACGTCAGTTTAGATGTTTAATAGTGATAGGACTTGCTTTAAGGGTTCAATAAATTATTGAAAGGCCTCTGAATCCTCTCACTGCAGAAAAAAAGAATGGACATCCCATAGAAATTGCCAAAGTCCAAATTTATATGGATGGGTTTCTCGGGGAGATGATTATAGAGCAGAAGGTATTGTAGGAGAATATCTACGAGAGTAGAAAGAGGGAGCTATTGAAAACTATATCATCTCAAACCTTATTATAGAAGAAACATAGGGTTTGAAAGGAACTCATCTAAAAAATTAGATCTTAGACTGTAAAATGCACACTAATCTAAAGTTGGGAGATATACAACAACAGATGTGGATACTTTCAGTGTGTACCTTAGATGAGTGTGTATTTTACAGTCTGAGATCTAAATTCTCAAGAAAAAAAATCATTCCTTGAAGCATATTTTACAATGTACATAAGGATTAAGATGATATAGTCTTCAATAACTCCCCCTTTCTCTCGCAGATATTCTCCTACAACACCATCTGCTTTATAATTATCTCCTCGAGCAACCCATCTATATAAATTTGGACCCAGGCATTTTCTATGGGATTTCCATTATCATTTGCTGCAGTGAGAGGATTCAGAGGCCTTTCAACAATCCATTGAACTGTTAAAACTAGTCCTATCACTATTAATCATCTACACTGCCATCAAATATTTATCCCTTCTCTAAACTACACACATAAATGTAAATATTAACAAAACCATTATTAGACTGTAGTAGGGTATCCACACCAACTTTTAGGTCCCCCTGCCTTATTATTTTGGGCCTACCAAACTTAACTGTAAAAGGCAATATCTTATTTTAATGATCAACACCTAATCGGTTAAAAACAACATTCAAAAATTCATTCTACTTTATGCATGTTTTCACGATAAATTTATTAGTAAAACATACCTCTCACATATGAAGTACAATGATATGCAAGTAGCTTATTCCTCTGAGAACCCATCTTTACTCTAGTTTTTTAAGTTGGCCGATCAAAAGTTGATCCCACTTTCACTTTTATTTCTTTTGGGAGACATCTTTTATCTACAAATAAGAGTAAAACAAAAAAAATTATGACTGATCTCTATATAATCTTAAAAAAGGTAACACAAAATTCAACAAATATAACATATTTCAATAATAATTTTAATAGATGACCCATATATTGCAACAGATGACCCCCTTATTGCAATAGATTACACAAGTATTGTAACAGGTAACCAACCTGTTGAAATAAATATGTCATCTGTTGCAAGATCTATCTTGATTTATTCCAGCAGTTGTTTCATCTGTTGTAATAAATGGAGAATATATTGGAAAATCTATTTTGAGTTATTCCATCAACTATTTCATCTGTTGCAACAAATGTAGAATCTATTGGAAGACCTATTTTAATATCTTTCAATAGATTTTTCATGTGTTGCAACACTAACATCAACAACACCAACACCAACACCAACACCAACAACCAACACAAATATGAACAACACCAACACACCAACGCTAATACGAATAACACAAACAACATCAACAAGGATTTTATAAATAAATAATAAGTGAAGCAAGGTTATTTGTTGGAAGATATCAAGGGTCATGAATTCAATTATTTAATTAAAAAATAATTTATAAATAAATAATAAGTGAAAAAAATGATAAACACAAGATTTTGTTTTATAGATATTTCATTTAAATAACTATTTTTCATCAAAGAAGACATGATAAATTTCAATGAAACACGTAAAGGACAAAGAAGAAGACAAGAAGGAAATAATATCATAGAATATAAACCAGTAAAACCACATACCTTGTGTATATAGATATTGTATTTTGGTTCTAGTGGCGATGAGATCCGAATTCTCAGGCAAAAAGGGAGAGAAAAGACAGGAAAAAAAAGACAGTTGCAGTTTGTTTAAAAAAAGAGAGGAGAAAAGAAAAATATTTTTTTGGGAGGAAATTGTAGGGATGGTTTTGAATATTATTGGCGGTGGTTTTGGTATTTGAAAAGAGAAGATGTTTTCATTGAAAAGACAAGACAAGATAAGAGACTTTTGACTTTTGAGTTATCCTAAAAACATTTGAGCTTATTTTATTTTTATTTTATTTTGAAAATAAAATTATTTTATCTTATAGATGGTTAATCTATTGTAACAGATATTCTATTTGTTTGATATTTTCCAATAGATGTGTTCTCTGTTGCAATAGATGTCTATATCTATTTGATAAGATATGTCATCTGTTGCAAAAGAGTACCCATCTGTTGTAACAGATGTCTATAATTATTTGATAATTTTCAATAAATGTGTCATCTGTTACATCATGTTAGTCATCTATCTATTAAAATTAAGCCGTTATTATTAATAACTAAATTGATTTAACAAAAATTAAAGATGAATTTATGCGTTCAATTACAATTGGTTAACTAATCTCATTGCAATTACATGATCAATTGTTGTGTTCATTCTGAGTAAAGTGATCAAATGGTCAATTTTACTTGAAATGTTTCAAATCAAGCCATTAATTTTAATAACTAAATTGATTATCTAAAATCAAAGATGAATTTATACGTTCAATTACAATTGATCAATTGATCTCATTGTAATTACATGATCAACTGTCATGTTCATTCTACGTAGCATAATCAATTGACTAATTTTACTTGAAATGTTTCAAATCAAGCCATTAATTGTAAGAACTAAATTGATTTAGTTAAAATCAAAGATGAATTGATACGCTCAATTACAATTTTAATTGATCTCATTGAAATTACATGATTAACTATTGTATAATCTATTGCAACAGATTGAACCTTCTTAATCAGATGATTCAACTATTGAAAATTATCAAATAGATAAACTCATTAGTTGTAACAAATGGCACACCCGTTGTAATGGAGGATTTTATTTATTGCGTCCTTTCAAATATGTTACTCTTATATTGTAACAGATTACTTATAATACCCTGTGTTTTGAAGTCACTGTACAACATATGATTCATGAACCTCAGTCGTACCCCCAATATACGAGGCATATCTTATAGTCGTATCCATGGAAGTGTGTGATGGATGACATTTTGTTCAAGGTACAACTCAATTCGTAGAAGTCGTAAGATGATCATATGATTGGTTCATAGTAAGTTGTAACCAAATCAGTGTGAGGTAAGGTGAGTTCTGCCCATGGTATAAGAATATGCTACTAGTCGTATAGATGGTACGAGTCATAAGATATGACCCATATCCTGACCAATGAAAGATCCAAGAATCAAGACTCATGTTTTGATAGTTTTATAAGTTAATTGTACATATGTTAAGTCTTCAAATATCTCCTAGCTCATGAGCAAGTCAAAACATTCCTTAGCGATTAAATTCTTTTGATGTATGTAACTATTGTCATCTTGAAACGAGCATAACTTCTGTTCTATCAAGAATTTCTAATTTCAAGACCCACCAACATATATATAATTTAATTAGCTTTTCAACTATACCAATTTTGCCTTAATCCGATATCGGGGTGAAAAGTTATGGCCAAAATCTTAAAGCTCTGTCAAAACTGTATTGCACACTGGTCAGCATATGAGTTGTCAGTCTAACTCGTACCCAAACCATATGAGTCATATGGTAGACCCATAAATACTATCGAGAATTGTCTGTAGAGTTTAGTTTAAGCGCTTTTTGATCTTTTTTTGTCTTATAACCCCCAACCACGACTTATAACCCTCCAATAAGCATTATTTTCCTCTCTTTTCAATTGATTAACAACACTTGCCTCCTTTTATTATCAAGAACATCAAATTAAGGTTCCTTGCCCAAAATTCATCCTTCAAGTCCCAAGATTCAAATTCAAGAATATCAACAATAACAAGATTAGGGTTCCTCTTAGTAATTCTTCCTTTATGTCTCACAGTTTAAAATCTCTTCCAAAGATCAAGAAAATCAAGGTTTCTTTCCCAAGAAATCAAGAACTCAAGTTTCAATTTTAAGATTCCTTCAAGAAGTCCTATAATTAAGGTATATGGGCTATTCATCAATGGGTCCCTTTCACCCATTGAGACCAAAAACTCTATTATAATTTTAAAGTATGAATATTACCCTATTTTATGAAATCATCCATGAATCTTATGAATTTAATCCATGAACTTCTTATTAAATTTAATTCAAGCCATTTTAATGTGTGTTTCCATGCTACTTAACTCACTTCAAGTTTGAATTATAATTTTCCTCATTTTAATTCCCTAGATTTCATGATGAGTCATCAATTGATGAATTAAACTATGTAATATGTTGTTTTTTCCCATGGTTAACAAATTCTCATGTTCAAATTTATGTATTTCAAGAGTTATTGGAATTTAATATCTTTTTAGTCTTTGAATTATGATTTCTTATCATTGTCCAAATGTTATTATCGTATTTTGATAATCATTTAGTGCTGGAGGGATATGAACACCTCATACCTATGTGTTTTTATATAATTTCTTTTTTTAACTAACAAGTCAGACCACAGTTTTACTATCATATTCAGAAATGTTCATGCTGAGAACTTATAAGTACAGTATCATTTTATGTTAAACAACTAATAACACCAGTGTCATTTTATTAGGAGTAACACTTAGCACCGAGTGAACGTAGGGATTGCATCTCCCCTAAGTTCCAGAACTACAGCCCTACCATAGACTATGAGGGGTCCCCCGTTAGTTAGGCATGACACCCTTATCCTTTGGGACATCATCCTTATAGATCCACATCGTCAGTTATGTGTTGGTACCTTTGGCAAGGTATCAGCACCCTTTCAATTGGGTTATAGGTTGGACCCTGATAGCTCAGATTGGGCATGTTGGTTGTAGTTATCTCCCACAATCTCAGTACAATATTCAAAGTGTATCAATTTAGATTTACATGATCAAGTATTCATACATCAATTGTTCAGTTATTCATATATCGGTCATTTAGTTATTTAGATCATGTCAATACATATTTATGCTTGGTCTTGCATTCTCAGTTTTTCATGTTCAGTATCCATGCATGATCTTCAGTTTGATTTTACATCATGTTCAGCTTTACATGAGATTTAGATATAGTATTCATGTTTTGCCGCTTCCCAACTTCAGTTCTACTTATTCAACAAAAGTAAAGATTTAAGAAACTAAGTGTAGTGATTCACCATCTCATTATACTATGTTTTTTACTCATGTTTTAAGATACTTTATCTTTCAGTTGATTTCAGTCTCTTGGTGAGTCTATTGACACTTAGCATGCATGTTTTAAGATTATATATCAATTTAGTTTTAATTATTGCATTCACCCCCACTTACTCAGTACATTCCAAAGTACTGATTCACATATATGTCTATGTGCAACATTATCTCATAATGTAGGTATCACTTGTAGTCCACATATCATAATCAGACAGTTTGCAACTTTCATCCAGCAGGTCATTTAACAGAAACATTGCTTGTTGGTAAGTTAAATTATGATTTTTAGTTGTAATAGTCTTATGTTGTTTTTATGGACTTTGATAATTTTAATTCATTATTGGGAATGTAAATGTTATTTTTTTTATATAAAATATGTTTTTATTAACTTGCGTATCATTAAAAAAAGGTAAACAGGAACTAAATATAACAGACTACAAAAATATTTTCAACATATTACCCATCTGTTGTAACAAATAAACTTTTATTGGAAGAATACATTATAGTTCATCAAATTCGGATTGTGTTCAACCAACAGACAACCAATCTGTTGCGATAGATGGGTCATCTGTTGGAAGAACACAATACACTTCCCCAATTCTTGCTACTTGCTACTGTTTGTGCTCTTCCAACCAGTTCTGTTGGAAGAACTCAAAACTCTTGCTATTGCTACTGGATTTAAAATAATAATAATAATAATTATTATTATTATTATTATTATTATTATTGTTATTATTATTATTATTGTCAACTGGCTAATCGTCAACCAACAACAGGAAGACCCTCCTCGGTCTTGCTCTCATGGCGCCCAACAACCACCATAGTTCATGAATCTGTCTTTTAAGCTCCCGCAAGGTGTTGCACAGAATCGTGTTCCAATTCGGATCAGTCATATCTAGAACACGCATGCATTAACAAAAAACGTAAAAGATCAAAGAAAAGAAAAAAACTCAGAATATAATACAACGTATACTACAAACTGACAGCTTTAGAAAAAACCTCAATGGACGAAAAACAAATCTGCTCTTTGAAGAGAAGTGGTTGAAGGTGTAATAGTGTTTTTATGAAAGACAAGATGCAAGAAATAAATAAAGTGGAGTAGAATGAACGAGTAAGGAGGAACCTATTTATAAAGGATTGAATTTGAATCTGTTAGTCAAAACGACATGACTGCTCACATTTTTTTTAATACTTATATCCCTTAATTAAATAAAACTTGTGAATTTTAGACTATTTAAATTAAAAAATAGATTTAAATACAAAAAAGATGAATAGTCATGACTTTTCACCTTTTCAATAACTCTTTATTTATATTAAATTAATAATAACCCTTTTTATTGAGTTCTTCCAAACATATGATCCATCTGTTGCAACAAGTTAGTGATCTGTTAGATTAAATCAAACAACTAGCAAGATCTGTTTTGAAAAGACAAGATGATGTTATTGAAAAGACAAGACAAGATAGGAGACTTTTGACTTTTGTGTTGCCCTAAAATTGTTTGAGATCTTTTTATCTTTAATTTATTTATGAAAGATAATTTCTTTAAAATAAATCCAACATATGGGTTATCTATTACAACATATATTCTATCGGATTGATAATTTACAACATATTGACAATTTATTTTAACAGATGTATATATATTTTTGATTATTTCCAACAGATATGTTATCTCTTGTAACAGGTTGATCATCTATTGTAATAGATGTCTATAATTGTTTGATAATTTTCAACAGATGTGTCATCTGTTGCAACAGGTTAGTCATCTGTTGGAACTGTTATCAAATTGTTTAGATTTCTCCCAACAGATGGGTCATCTGTTGCGACAGATGAATGATCTATTGGAAAAAATAAAGTCTTCGACATGTCATTTGTTGGAATAGCTGTAAGGATTTTATCCAACAAATGATTTATTGGTCATAATAGATGGTTAATCTGATGTAACAAATTGTCATATGTTGCATCAGATGAATCATCTGATACAATAGATGGTTCATCTGTTGCAAAAAAAAAAAACAGTAGCACGATTTTTTTCAATATAATAACAACAATATCTCACCATTTAATATCAATACACCATATTTATCAAGAACAACAACAACACACAAACAACAAATCAACCCAGCAACACAACACACACACACACCAAGAACCATTTGTTTTGACCAAAAATATTATTGTTTTGTTTGTACAAACACAAACAATAAAAATTAAACTTCAAAAAACAGATCAAACACCAACAAATCAAATAAACAGTTCGACAACAAGAACTACAGTAACAACAACAAATTAGAATTTTTCTGAGTCCACATTTCAAATTTAAGCAACAACTATTTAACTTGTTAATCAATACTAGAAGAGAAGTTGACTCAAGCTCCTCGTTTTATACATAATTTAAAAGCCCTAATTTTTTACCTGTGAAAGTCGAAAAGGAACAATGAAGAATTCAAAGTTGTTGTCGTCAGATAATGTTGTCACTTCTATTGACGGTTGAGAGTCGAAAGGGAAGTCGGAACTATTTATCGCTGGAGATTGAAGAGAAAAATTTGCAGAATTGTTGGTAGGGAAAAGTTTGAGAGAAACCGCCAGAGAGAAAGGAGAGAGAGATAGTTGATTTGGAGAGGAGAGGAGTGTGGGTCGATTTGTATTTTTAAAAAGATTAAAAAGGTTTAAAAATACAAATCAACTCTACAATTAATTTAATTTTCTTAATTGTGTTTGACCATTTAAGTTGGTCAATGTTACCAATACCACATTCAAAACTTAAAAAAACTTTTCTTCAATTTTCTCTATTTAACTCCAAACATTTTATCAAGGACTTAACTCACTAATCTGGTTGACCAAGCTTCTCGAAGCCAAATGCGTTTATTTTTAAAATCTGATCAAAACTTATATGAACAAAGTAAGTGCTTAGGAGTGATGACCAATAAAAAAGTTGTTTTTAAGAAACTAACACAAAAGTAATTTTTTCCACATGCACGTTTTGAGATATTGATCAAAATTATCGTTTTAATATTAACAAAAATATTTTTAAAAGTAATTAATCAAATACAAACTGATATTCTCTAAAAGAAAAAGTTTTAAAATGCTTTTTAAAATTAAACAAATATAAAATTTGGCCGGACATATTATACATCAATTTTTAAAATTATGCTTATCTATGAAAAGATAAGTACTAATCCTAAGAATTTTTAAGAAATTAAAGATGAATTTTGAACTATTCATCACGACTTCACAACTTGCCCACTGTACAGTTCTTAGGTATGATTGCAGTGTGGAACAACTGTTAGATAGTTACGTTTATCTAAAATGTGTAAAGGAAAAAAAGAAAGTGGATTTAATTTACAGAAACATTTGTAGATTTAACTTACATGCAACTACGGTATAAATAATTCTTACATTATTATTGACAGAACTACAGATTATTTCATATATTTTTTTAAATTATCAATTCACCTAGGTATACAGCTTTAAAACAAAACAAGAGATCACACAAATTTATATGGATTATTTGCTATTTTATGAAATAATCTTTCACTTTAATTTAGGATTAATGTTTGGTAATAAAATTTCGAGTGAAGTATCAAAAACATATCTAAACCAGTGGTGAGATCAAGATTTTCATTGAGGGATTCAATAGTGCACACAAGAATTGGTTAAAGAGGGTTCAACATTCACTATATATACATAAAAAATAATTTTAATCATGTATAAATAGTGTAATTTTTCACCAAAGGAAATTTTCCTGAGTATATGCTAGCTCCACCCTTGATTTAAACTATCCTCTCTTTTTAGTTTCACACCTAAACTATCACTCATTAATTTGAGAAACATACCTCAACTAATATGTGATGGTGTGTATTACACTCTCTTTTTTTAAAAAAAATGTTACCTAGATTGCCACATGGAAAATAATTCCATAGTAGCAAAAAGTTAGCAGATTAAAACTTAAGTGGCAAAAATTTTCCATTTCTTCCTTGGATTGCTGTAAAAATAAAGAAACAAAAGTTGTTAATACAATAAGTTGTTTTTTGTTTAGTAAAATTGAATATTCCTTGAATTCTAAATTTTAATAGTTGGCAAATTCTATTTTTAGTATAAGTTTAAGTATGGTAATTTGCATGTCTATGTCTAACAAGGAAAGAAGAAAGTTGGCTACTTGTGCCCTTATTTAACAAGGAAAGGTTATCTCAAGACGGGGTTTCATATTTAATTTAGGAGAATAGCATTGCAACATCTATAAAAGGAGAAAGCAGCATAATTGTTATTCACCTGTTGCAACTGACAAGGAAGTACTATTCTCAAGCAATAGGAGATTATATCAAGCATCCACTGAAAGTCTAGCAGAGTTGAAGTTTTTATTATTTTGTTTCTACAACTTTGTTTGTGCAAGTCTAGTTAACCTGTGTTAACTTGGTGTTAGTGTTAAAGTTGTGCTTTTGTAACACGAAGTAGGTTTGGCTTCTTGGAGAGATGTGAATTGAAGCAATTATAATTAACTATTTGAGTTTAGTGGTTGAAGTTTAGATTTTTTTACTATTGAGTTGTAATCTTAAATCTTGATTGAGCATAGTGGATTTGAGTTGTGGTTGTAACTCCTTGAAAGGGGAAGTTTTCCACATAAATTAGTTGTGCAATTTCTTTATAACTCAAATAAAAATCTACTAAGGACTAGTTCCCTGATAAAATAGTTGGAATCAGTTTTCTTCAATTGGTATCAAAGCCTATCTTTTCCTTAAAAGTTGACACCTGAAAAGAAAAAGTCTTTATGAATGCTTCTCCAATTGCTCAGAAAGGTTCTTATCATATAAGACCACTTCTATTCAAGATATCCTATGGATTGTTATATTATATGGCCCTACTATCCCTATGAAAGCACCTAAAAATGTAAAAGATCTTATTCCAAAAGAGAGGAAAGACTAGACTCCCGAGGACAAGATATGTGTCCAAAATAATGCTAAGGCTAGGAAAAGATTGATCTATGGAATTAGTCATGATGAATACAACAAAATCTGCTTATGTCAGAATGCTAAACAAATTTGGGATACTCTTCAAACTGCCCATGAAGGAAATACTACAATCCAAAAGGTTAAAATGGAGAATCTCAACAGACTATATGAACTTTTCAGAATGAAACAAGGAGAGACTATTCAAGAAGTGCATACAAGATTCATTATAATCTTGAATGACATCTACTCTTTAAGAGAATTGATTTTCAATGAAAAAAAGGCTATTAGAAAACTTCTCAGTATGTTGTTGGAATCTTGAGAAAGTAAGGTAGAAGCCATCACAGAAGTTAGGGACCTAGATAGATTAGAAATGGATGAGCTCATTGGAGATTTGACTACTTTGAAACTAAAATAATTAGGAATATAGGAAGAAAGAGAAAAGATAAAACATATCTCCCAAATCCACTAAAAAATAAATATGAAGAAGAAAACTTGGCCAAGAATATAAGAAGATTTCAACAAATGTTCAAAAGGGATCAAACTTACAAAAAAGACCTATAAAAGTTCAAGAGAAGAAAGTTAAAGTATGTCATAAGTGTGGAAGTCGTGATCACTTCATCAAACTTTGTCCACTATAGTCAATAAAACATAAAAAAATTGATGCAAAAAAAGCAAGAGATCAAAAAGAAAAATTCATTCTGCCTTCTAATAGAAAAATGACTTTTCAAGAAGCTGACATTGTTTACAAATAACACTCAAAGCAATGAGAGAGGGCTATGATGAGGATGATCCCAGTAATCAATTCATATTAGAAAGGATGAAATCAAAAGAAGGAGACACTTCAGCTCTTCTGGATATAAGTGACATTGAAGATGATCCTAAAGATAAGGGTTCAACTCAAATAGTTCTAGAACGTATAGCCAGCTTAAAGTATGATAGTGAATGTGAGCAGGAAGAAACCAAGGTATATATTTCTGATGTTAAGCAAAATCTTCACATATATCCTAAAAGAAAATTTGAATCTCTTAATGTTGCACTCAAAGATGCATATCACTCTACTTGTTTTGATAAAGAAAGTCTAATGAGTGATTATCCTCTATAAGATTGGAATATGAGAACCTTGAAGAGAATAATATATATCTAAGGAATTCTCTTAAGAATTCTCTTACAAAGGAAAGAGTCATGTCTTCATTGTTCAATAAATTTAGAGGAGAACATTAAGAAATTAAACACGAACCTCGTTGAGTTATCTGAAAAAAATACTTCACTAATAAAGAAATTAAACAATACTAAACTTAAATCTAGAACAAATAAAAAATAAATAAAGTCCTTTGATCTTCTAACTCATATTCAAACTAGTCAATCCATCTCTAAACATAAGCTAGAATTCAGACCTGATATATAGAGCAAATTAAATTATAAACATAGTTTGTATTGCTTTTGGAAAAGAAAGATACCTTAAAAAGACATGTCCTTCACAAATAAGAGTTGAACAAAGAAATATCAGATTCATAAACAGGCACAAGACTTAGAAACTAAAGAAATTTTATCCATTAATAGGGAACTTCTTTACTGGGACAAAAGGGACCTAATCTATTCTCTTTGTATAAAAGGAAATCCAAGTTAATATAGATATCCAAAACTAACCTCTAAATGATATTGTAGGACAAGGATTGAGGAAGATGCAAGCCTTGGTATCTTTATAGTTCTTGCTCTAGACACGTGATTGGAAATAAAGAGAACATTCTCTCTCACACAGACTATCAAGGTGGATGTATTGCTTTTGAAAATGGTAAAACTGGAGATATTGTTGGTGTAGGAAAGGTGGAAAGATCCATATCACATGCTATAGAAAATGTTTACAATGTACTTGGACTAAAGCACAAGCTGCAAAGTATATCTTAAATGTGTGATAAAGGAAACATTATGAGGTTCACTTCTACTGATTGCATTGTGACAAACTCTGTTGATGAAAGAATAATACTAAAGGGAAGAAGGCATAACAAGGTGTATAAGGCAGACATTATAGATACTCCAGATTCTGAACTCAAATGTCTGAGTGTTATGACTAGCAGCTCAATACTATCACACAAATAGTTAGGACATACTAGCTTTATAACAATCAATAACTAGCGTCTAAGGATTTGGTGTTAGGCTTACCATAGAACAAACTGGATGAATCTCTTACATATGGTGCTTATGTAAATGAAAAGTGTGTTATATTTTCATTTAAGCTGAAACGAATAGTGATTACCTCTAAACCTTTTCAACTATTACATATGAATTTATATGGTCCAATGAGAGATTTTAGTAGAAGAGGAAAGAGGTATATGTTTGTGATCATAGATAATTATTCAAGGTTTACATGGACCCTATTTTTAAGTTCCAAGGATGAGACATTTGAGGTCTTCCAAATATCCCATTTTGAGTTCCAAGGATAAGACATTTGAGGTGTTCCAAATATTCCATTTTGAGTTCCAAGGATGAGACATTTAAGGTGTTCCAAATATTTATCAAACTTATTCAGAAGAAGTTAAATACTAAAGTTGAACAAATAAGGTTGGATCTTAGTACTGATGTTGAGAATTGGAACTTACTTGACTTTCTGTTCTAAAAATAGAATTGATCATAATTATCTTATACCTAGAACTCCTCAGTAAAATAATGTGGTTGAAAGAAAGAGCAGATCTCTAAAGGACACGGCTAGAACAATATTTATAGCAAGTGGACTTCCTAAGAATTTCTAGGCTGAAGTTGTTGCTCATGAGAAGGTGATTTCCTTAGGGGGAACTACTTCTTCAGATTATTCATCCTTACACTTTGATACATCTGGTACTTCTCAACTCACTATTGGAAGTAATTGAAAACATAAGAGTTCACACCCCAATGAAAATATTATACCTACCTTTAATTCAGGCATGTAGACTAGAAATAAGTTAGATAAATATATGTGATTACTCTTCCTACTTATCTTTGGTTGAACCAAAGAACATTAAGGAAGATTTTCTAAATGTGGACTGGATTGTTGTCGTGCAAGAAAAGTTGAATCAATTTAAAAGAAGAAAGGTATGCAACTTAGTTCCCTAGCCTATAGATAGGACTGTCATTGAAACTAGGTGGGTGTATTGAAATAAGCAAGATGATCAAGGAGTAGTCACTAGGAACAAGGCCAAATTAATGGTGCAAATATAATCAAGAAGAAGGAATAGCCTATGATGAAATATTTGCTCCTATTGGTAAATGAAAGTAATTAGAATACTGAATGTATTTGCCTCTCAAATGGAATTCAAACTGTTCTAAATGAATGTGAAGAGTGTTTTTTAAAAAGGTTATCTAAATGAAGAAGTTTATGTGAAACAACTACTAGATTTTGAAAGCTTTGAATATCCTGTTTATTTGTAGAAGCTTGACAAAGCTCTATATGATCTTAAGCAAGATCCACGAGCATGGTGTGATAGACTATCTTTTTTTCTTCTAGAACATAGATGTACCAAGGGAAAATAGATAGCACTTTCATAAATAAAGAAGAATCCAAGCTTCTCATTGTGCAAATTTATGTGGATGATATAATATTTGAAGCTATTGATGGTATTTTATGCAAGAAATTCTCCTTATTAATGAGCAGTGAGTTTGAAATGAGCATGATGGCAGAGTTGACATTTTTCATGGGATTGTAAATCGATCAAACTAAGGTTGGAACATCCATACATCACAAAAGTACATCAAAAAATTACTTGAGAAATTTGAGATATGAAGCTAAGATAAATAATACTTTTATCGCTACCACCATAAAGCTTAATAGAGATGAGACTGTTGTATATATTATTGAAACAATCTTGTTATATTTCACTTCTAGTAGGCCTGATATTATGTATAGTATGGGTATGTGTTTGGATTTCAATTATCTCCCAAGAATCTCACGTAAAGGATATTAAAAGAATCTTTAAGCACCTCAAAGGCACTTAAGGAATGATTTTATGGCACTCTGTTACGGATTTATTTGATCTTATTAGTTATGTTGATGTTGATTATGCTAGATATATAGTAGATAGAAAAACAAATTCTGGAATGTCTCACTTCTTGAGACCTTGTCTTGTCTCTTCGGAAATAAAGAAATATAACTTTATGGCTCTCTCTAATGTTGAGGCTAAATATGTAACTGTTGCATCTTGATATTCTCAACTGATCTTGATAAAGCAGCAACTCAATGACTATGGAATCCATCTAGGATGTATTTCTATCATGTGTGACAACACAAGTTCAGTTGACATGGCTAAAAATTCTATTCGGCATAAAAAGATCAAATAAATTGATGTAAGAAATCACTTTCTCAGAGATTGTGCTGAAAAAATGTTAATTAAAATGATGCATTATAGAATTGATGAGAAAATTGCTGACATTTTCATAAAAGTTTTGTGGAGAGAATATTTTAAGAAGAATAGATTGGTCCTTGGGCTAATCAATCAATTTTTATAGTGCAAGGAATACAGTCTTTCCTAAATTCTTGACTATGAAACTAAAGTATGAGATCATGCTTGCAAATTATTGGATATTGAAATTAACCTGACTTATTTTCCTTGGTAGGATCACATCTAAAACTTGAGTGTTCACCTTTAAAAGTTAAATCTCAATTTCATAGTTAAAGCTTAAAAAGATACATGAGGACGTGGTTCGCAATTCAGGTACATACATCCATTAAAAAACATTCAAATTATTGCAAAATATTAAAAGCAAAGTTTTTTGTCATCAGAACATGGTCCTAGTTACCAAACCCCAAACATCTACAAAAGACAAATCATAAGTAGGAAAAATAGATAAAGGCACTTTTTAATCATTACTCTCTCATATCAAAATCGACAATCATCACTTCAACCATTACAGACTTTACCATTGTTTCCTCTTTGCTTAAAAACTCTTCACATTCATTAAAAACTCCATTGTAATTCCTCTCAAACTTTATCTTTCTCAAGTCATTCATCTTCAGCAATCAATGAGTATCAATTTCACTCTCTTGTGGACTATTTTGACAATGAGGTTTTCTCATCTAATGTACCTACTCAAGGGGAGAAAAGATCACAATCCTTATCACCATATCTTCCTTTTGCTCCACCTAGATCACCCTTATAAACTTTCTTTTTAAACTCATGTTCAAAATTATCGTCTCAAAAGGTTCTAATACCTAACTCTCTTAACTACTCTTGAATATCCGATGAAACATCTACTGCATTAGCCCCTGTTGATAACTCTAAATCTCCTTCTGATGAAGAAGAAATTGATACTAATGGGAATATCATGACAAAATTTAAATATGTTTCTGTAGTCTCCACCCCTATTTCTGGCTACAAAAAGAGAGTTGCACACATGATCAGAAGTATTCGCAAGCCCAGAACAAAATTATTTCCTAAATACTCATCCTTCTTGCTTTTAAAATTTTCTAATACTAAAAAAGGGTCTCTAAAGTAAGGGAGGTTAAAGAAGAAAAGAAAGTCAGAGTGGCTAGATGAAAGAAAAAAATTGGTGATAATGATGAACCAATAGATGTAGAAGAAAAAGTAGAGTGAGAAAAAAAGAAGATAACAAAAAGAATGTTCCTGGGAAGAGGGGGATGAATCAACCAGAACTATAAAAAGTTCTTGAGATTGGGTCTCATTGAAAAATACTCCACTCAACTGATGATTAGTGGTAGGACTTTTACTAAAGAGGTACTTGATAATCCCTTCATTGTTCAATTATTCTAAGAACTTTGATTTTAAGGGTGGGATCACTTGTTTCTAATAGAAAAACATATGTTGCACAAAAAGGTGGTAGTGAAATTTTGTGCTAATCTGAAGTTCTTGAATGAGAGTGTTAGTTCTAGTATAAGGAAAGTTAAAGTTATTCTTTTCCTATTAAATAAGGAAAAGTTTTAGGTGTTGCTTCAGGAGGGTTAGATGAATATGTGGAATAAAAAAGCTAAGTTTTTGCTTGCCAAGAAGTTCACTCAACAGAAAGAAAAGAAAAAGCCTAGAAAAGTGAACAAGGGAGAGATAGATCCTAGCCATAACTTAAAGTTTGAGATAATGTAGAAAAAGATACTGCCTGGGGGAGGGATAAAATTTGAGGCCTATTTTAGAGATCTAGGGATCACGAGTGCCCTAGACTTGAGTAAGAAGGTAAACTCCCTGCACTGATGATTAAACATATAAAAATGGTGACCTCTTCTAAGACTGGGCCTCATGGACTTGCATATGACTTTATTTTCTTTGTTGTGTTTGAAAAATTTGATATACCTCTATAATAGGGTTTTGCAGCAACTAGTCATGAAATGTTTACACTCTTCACCCTAAATGAGTGTGACTACTTGACTAAAAAGTCTATTTGAAAGAATTTCCCCAGACCTATCATTCAAACATTTATGAATTTGAAAGTTGCACAGAAGAAGATTACTCAACTGAAAGAAAAAAAATACTGATTTGAAGGAGTGTGTGGTAAAATCTCAAGAACAAGTGGATAATCTCAAGATTGAAATGATCAAAGTGCAGAACATTTACTTTGAGTAAATCTAGCAGCTCATGTCTCTTGTTCCTGAGCTTGTTCCTCCTTTTAAGCCCTGATAACCTTGATAACTTAAATTTTTATGGTTGATGATAAGGCAATTAGTTTTGATTTTTTGTAAATAATTTTTGATGTTTTATTTTGGGCCACTAGTTGGAATAATACTGTGCTTGTCTTATTTCTGATGCTAGTATTTGTAATTGACTGATTTTTCTTAGTTATTGTGACTCTTGAGTGTGGCTATATTGCCTCAATGATATTGAGTTATTTACTATATACTTTAGTTATGACATTGTCTCTATCTGTTTTTTAATGATGTCAAAAGAAAAAGGATGTGGCAGGTGTCTGCAAGTGTGGTTTTGTGTTATTGTATTGAAATGCAAGTATATGAGTATGTTGAGCAATAGTGATCCATAGACTTACACAAAAAATAAAGTTAGTTTTGTCATCATCGAAAGGTGAAATTAAATATTTCTTGAATTTCAAGTTTTGCTAGTTAACAAATTATATTTTTATTATAAGTCTATATATTATAATTTGCATGCCTATTTCTAAAAAGGAAAGAAGAAGCAATCGGCTACTTGTGTCCTTATTTTTCAAGAAAAGATTGTCTCAGTGAAGAATTTCATACTTAGTATAGGACAACAACATTAGAGCATCTTTAAAAGGAGAAGAGCAACATAATTATTATTCACCTATTGATGATAGGCGAATTTACACGCCTAAAGTACTATATTTTACCCATATTTTAGCTAAGTTTTGAGGACAAAATATATAATTCATGCACATTTAGTCCTCTTTCCTGTAAGTGAGCTAACAAACGTGATTAGCAAGTTTTCAGGTATAAATGTTGCAGATTTCAGTATTTTATGGATAACTTGACGCCAAAGAAAGCTTCACGAAAGAAGGAAGGGAAAGCTTGGATGCCAAGGACCAAAAGTGGCGCATGGAAAATCTGTCCCGGGCAAAAACAACAATTCTTAAGACTTTGGGGACTAGCAGTAACTTAGTAGGATTAGGATAATGATACATTAACCTAGTAGGATTGGGTTAAGTAATGCATTAGCTTAGTAGGAATAGGATATGGGTATTATAAATACCCTATTTTGCTAGAGATTATTATCATTCTTATTCTACTTCTTATTCCACAACTTACAACTCGGATCATAATTCTTCCATTAATTCTACTTTTTATTCTTCTTCTATTCATCTACACAATTCTCAATTTCCACAACAAGAGAAACGTTACTTTGCAAGGGAGTTCACGCCTAAAAATGCCACACCACACCTTATTACATGAGATCTTTATTGTGGTTTAATAACAATGTCTATTTTGATTTCCTTCACACTCATGGGTAACTAAACTCCTCTGTTGGGGTTATGGAAGCCGAATGAGATACTATCTATTGCTATGAGTTTGTGAATTCGCGACACGTATGCTGCTTATATCATTATTCTCTTCATCTTAATGCAAATTCTTGTGGTTGTAAACGCATAGAATACGCCAGTATAGCATTAACTTGTTCGAAAGAAAAGTTATATGTCTGGAAAAGAGATAATGTCAAGGTAATAGGGCACCAACCCCTGTTAAAAAGTTAGTGCCGTAACTGGATTAACCTCATGGAGAAATAGTCCTTGTTAAGGTCGAAAGACGCTTGGATTTACCATAGAATACAATTCTCTATAAGCACATGCATGTCTGAATTCCGCATAACTCATAGCCAATAGAGATGTATAACTCATAAGGTGGACATAACCCTAACTCTCAATTCTCATTGGTTAACATCTTACCAAACATTCTTTTTTTTACTTTGCTATTTTCTGTTTTTACTTTATTATTTTGATTTCGTTATTTGCACGTTAAAATCCCCCCTTCCACGAGACTTGCACCAAAGTCTAATAATCTTTCCTTACTTATTGACCGGTTATTCCCTGTGGGATTGATACCCAACCCAGTTGTGTAATATATTTGACAACGACCGTTTTACACTCCTACGAGAGCTGTAGATTGAGCGTTATCAAAAATTGGTACCGTTGCCGGGGAATACGAGTGTCAATTAAGTTTGTGATAATTACTAGACCCTTTGGTCAAAGATTCTCGTACTTTTACTTTTAGTTTTTGTTTTTGTTCTCTGCAGGTTTTTATTCAATGCATGCCCCATACTCGAAGTTCTGGTCAACCGTTATTACCTATCAATCCTGAACCACAACGTATTAGCAGAATAAAGGCACAACACAAAATTGAAAGGATGGCTGCTCAACAGGAACAGGCGAGACTAGCTGCTCTAGCCGCCGCTCAAGTGCATCAACAGAATATTGATAACGCCGGGCGTGCAATAAGTCCTGACGACGAGGACCTAGGTGATGACGAGTTACTAAACCCTAGGCATGCTGCTGAGATCGTAACAGCTGCCAACAGAAGAGATCGTCAAGCAAGGTTTAGGCATAAACGCCAACCTCTACAACCAGCTTTTGATGATGATGATGATGATCTTGATGGAGCCGGAGCCACAGGAGCCATTATTCCTCCACCATTGGCACCCGGAGCCAAGTTCAACATCACAAGCACCATGATTCAGTTATTGCAAATCAAGGGATTATTTGGTGGACTAGCAGGCGATGATACGAATATGCATCTGATCAACTTTATTTCTACATGCAAGTCGTTTGACAATCCTGGTGTTGGTCAGAATGCAATACGATTACGCTTATTTCCATTGTCTCTGTCTGGGGAGGCAACTCTATGGTTGAATGGGCTGACTCCTGATTCTATTACAAATTGGAAGCAATTGAGAGACGCTTTCCTAGAAAGATTCTTTCCGCCATCCAAAAGAGCAAAATTAAGAGATAAAATTAGCAACTTTCGGCAGCTTCCAACCGAAGCTCTTCATGAAACATGGGAGAGGTTCAAGATGAAGCTTATGAGGTGCCCAAACCATCACATGACCAATGTCCACCTAATGGAAACACTATACAGAGCCTTGAATTCAATAACTAAACCAGTGGTGGATAACGCGGCTGGAGGATCATTTATGGACCTCACCTTTGGGCAGGCAAGCAATATGCTAGATCGGATGATGAAGCAAAGTAGAGCTTGGCATACCAGGGATTCGGAGGTAGCAAGCCGTACTATATCTATTGGCATGACTGCTGAACAAAGAAGAAGAGAAGAAGAACGTGATCAAGATATGGCGCACATGAAAACACAAGTGGATCTTCTTACAAAGCATCTATTATCAGGGAAGACCGAAAAAGTCAAAGCTGTTGCGTTAAAAAGAAGAGACGAATCTGATTCAGAAGAAGAAGCCAACTACTTGAACAATCAGGGGGGTTTCCGAGGTAATAACCAAGGAAAGCAAGGTTGGAACTACTATGATAAATCTGGAAACAAGGACCAAGGAAGTTGGAAGAACAAGAATGAAAAGAGTGGTTTGTACGTTCCCCCAGGAAGACGTGACACCACTGCATCTAGTTCTGGAAATATGGAAGACATGATGGCTAAACTATTGAAAGGAGTGGAAGCAACCAGCGCTGGAGTAACTGAGGTAATAAATGACTTGTCCTCAATGAAACAATTGGTTGACTCACACTCCACTTCAATCAAGCAAATAGAGCAGCAATTGAGCCAAGTTTCAGCAACACTCAATCAAAGAAAGGCTGGCACCTTACCTAGCGACACTGTGCAAAATCCAAGGAATGACGAATCATACATGGCTATTACTACCCGAAGTGGTAAGGTGCTAGAAACTTCATCCAAAGGCAAGCAAGTGGTTGACGAGGCAGCAGACATTGATGATAACGCGAAAGGAGAAGATTCTACAGAAGCTGGCCACGACGTCCATGAGGTCACCCCCAGCGGTTTGCAGCCTGAAACTACCAAAATTCGGAAGCAAGAGAAGAAGAAAGACGTGGAGAAAATAATTCCACTTCCACCACCACCTTTTCCTCAAATATTGAAGAAGATTGCGGATGATACAAGGTTCAGAAAATTTATGACGATGTTAAAGCAGCTGACCATTAATGTTCCATTGGTGGAAGCTCTAGAACAAATGCCTGGGTATGCAAAATTTATGAAGGATCTCTTGAAAAAGAAGCGCGCATCAAGCTTTGAGTTAAAAGATACGGTTCATCACTGCAGTGCAATTGCTACCCGATCATTAGTTCAGAAGAAGGCTGACCCCAGTTCTTTCACTATTCCTTGCACTGTTGGATCTTTGAATTTTGCCAAAGCATTGTGCGATTTAGGAGCCAGCCTCAATTTGATGCCATTATCTATTTATAAAAAGTTGGGGTTGGGTGATCCTACTCCAACCAATATGAGGCTCATAATGGCGGATAGGTCAGTGAAATGACCTGTTGGTATTCTATGTGATGTATTGGTAAAGGTTTCTTCATTCATCTTTCCAGCAGACTTTGTAATTCTGGATTGTGAGGCAGACTCAGAAGTTCCCATAATCTTGGGGCGCCCTTTCCTTGCTACGAGAAGTGTGCTTATTGATTTGAGAGCTAATGAACTTTCATTCCAAATAGTTCTCTTTGATGTGTGCAAATCAATGAAGCAACCCAAGGATCTGAACGTATTTTTGGTGGCCGATGTTTACTTTGATGATGAGGAAGAATTACTTGAAGAAGAGAAAATTATTGATGACCCATTGGCGGTTGTGCTCATGAATGGTGAGAGTAAGGATGCTGAAAATTGTGAAGAAACTATTGGTGCTCTGACAGGATTAGGGTCATATCCTCACGCTCTCAAGAAGCTGGACCTCGATCTCAAAAATCGACCCACACCACCAGCTAAGCCATCTATTGAAGAACCACCCACGTTAGAATTGAAGGAGCTGCCTAGTCATTTAAATTATGCATTCTTTGGAAGCGGAAACACACTTCCAGTCATTTAAAGTATGCATTCTTAGGAAGCAACAAGTTGCAGCTCTCATTCCTATTCTACGCAAGTATATAAGAGCCATTGGTTGGACCATCGCTGACATTATTGGTATCCCACTTGGGATTTGTACACACAAGATTCAGCTTGAAGAAAATTGCACACCCACTATTGAACATTAAAGGCGTCTAAATCCACTTATGCAAGAAGTGGTAAAAAAGAAATTATCAAGTGGTTATATACGGGGGTTGTGTATCCAATCTCTAACAGTACATGGGTAAGCCCGGTATAATGTGTACCCAAGAAAGGAGGCATGACGATAGTCGCGAATGAAAAGCTTGAGCTTATTCCACTCAGACCCATCACCGGATAGAGAGTATGCATGGACTACCGAAAGCTGAATTCATGGACACTCAAAGATCACTTTCCAATGCCATTTATGGACCAAATGATAGATCGATTAGCGGGGAAAGGATGGTTTTGTTTCTTAGACGGTTATTCAGGCTATAATCAGATTTGTATTGCTCCCGAAGACTAAGAGAAGACAACGTTCACATGCCCATATGGTACGTTTGCCTTTAAGCGTATGCCATTCGGGCTATGTAACGCCCCAGCCACCT
Source organism: Capsicum baccatum var. pendulum (assembly GCA_030864225.1). Lineage (NCBI taxonomy): Eukaryota > Viridiplantae > Streptophyta > Magnoliopsida > Solanales > Solanaceae > Capsicum > Capsicum baccatum. Next base: position 201,174,843 of record CM061553.1, read on the forward strand.
TTCAACGTTGTATGATATCCATTTTCTCTAATATGGTCGAAGATACTTTAGAGGTATTCATGGATGACTTTTCAGTTATTGGCGAGACGTTTGAAGCGAGCTTGGCAAACCTAAGTATGGCGTTGCAAAGATGTGTAGAATTCAACCTAGTGCTGAATTGGAAGAAGTGCCACTTTATGGTTAAAGAAGGTATTGTTATGGGGCATAAAATCTCCGAAAGAGCAATTGAGGTTGATCGGGCCAAAATAGAAGTTATCGAGAAGCTACCACCTCCAATTTTGGTAAAGGGAGTCCATAGTTTCCTCGGTCATGCAGGTTTCTATTGGCAGTTCATCAAAGACTTCTCCAAAATTGCTAGTCCATTATGTAAACTTTTGGAGAAAGATGCAAAGTTTGACTTCAATAAAGATTGTTTGAAGGCATTCAAATGCCTCAACGGAAAACTAATTGAAGCTCCTATCATGGTAGCACCAGATTGGTCATTAACGTTTGAAGTCATGTGTGACGCTAGTGGCGTAGCATTAGGCGCTGTACTTGGCCAGAGAAGGGAGAAGATAATCCATCCTATCTAATAAGCGAGCAAAGTCCTGAACGAAGCCCAAAAGAACTACACTGTCATAGAACAAGAGCTCCTAGCTGTTGTGTATGCGTTTGAGAAGTTTCGTGCTTATTTGTTGGGAACCAAAGTAATCGTTCATACAGACCATGCAACTCTAAGGTATTTAATGACAAAGAAGGATGCAAAGCCAAGACTAATTCGATGGGTCTTGTTGCTGCAAGAATTTGATTTTGAGGTTAAAGATAGAAGAGGTTGCGAGAACCAAGTGGCTGATCATCTATCTAGACTCGAAAACAAGCATATAGCGCAGCCCAAAATTGAGATTGATGATGCATTCCCTGATGAAGAGATCTTAGCCACGATAATGGAAGAGTTATCAGGGTATGCCGACTTAGCGAATTTTGTGGTGAGTAATGTGATACCGGCAAACTTATCTTACCATCAAAAGAGGAAGTTTATGCATGATGTAAAACACTATTTTTGGGATGAGCCATATTTGTTTCGACGATGCGCGGATGGTGTTATCCGGCGATGCATATACCATGTAGAAGTGCCTAATATATTGGAAGCTTGCCATACTTCCCAAGTTGGGGGACATCACGCAGGTAATCGGACAGCAAGAAAGGTATTGCAAAGTGGATATTATTGGCCTTCGATATTTAGAGATGCCTACGACTTTGTGAGAAGATGCGACCAATGTCAGAGACAAGGTGCTATTTTGAAACACCATGAGATGACCATGTCGAAAATTCTTGAAGTAGAGCTCTTTGATGTATGGGGTATTGATTTCATGGGTCTATTCGTAAATTCGTTTGGAATGAAATACATCCTAGTTGCTGTAGATTATGTTTCAAAATGGGTTGAAGCAGTAGCGTTGGCCGACAATGAGGGAAAGCGTGTTGTAGCATTCTTGAAGAGAAATATCTTCTGTCGATTTGGAGTACCACGTACTATCATAAGCGATGGAGAATCTCAGTTTTGCAACAAGCTATTTAAATCCGTGTTGGCAAAATATAGTGTCAAGCAGCATAAGGTAGCCACACCTTATCACCCACAAACTAGTGGATAGGTAGAGGTTTCCAATCGAGAGATCAAGCAAATCCTTGCTAAGACGGTAAATGCTAATAGGAAAGATTGGTCTCGGAAGCTGGACGATGCACTATGGGCCTATAGGACTGCGTTCAAGACGCCAATTGGCATGTCCCCTTACCAACTAGTTTACGGGAAGGCATGTCACTTGCCCATTGAGCTTGAGCATAAGGCATTGTGGGCTTTGAAGCAGCTAAATCTAAACTGGGATGATGCAATGAATCTGAGATTAGAGCAACTGAACGAAATGGATGAATTTCGTCTATATGCTTATGAGAGATCGGACCTCTACAAGGAGCGGATGAAAAAGTAACATGATCAATGGATTGTTCAACAAAATTTTCAAAAGGATGATATGGTACTTCTCTTCAATTCCAGATTGAAGCTATTCCCAGGTAAGTTGAAGTCCAAGTGGTCTGGTCCGTACAAAGTTAACCAAGTTTACTCGTCTGGAGTAGTTGAGTTGGAAGACAATAATGGTGTTGTCTTTAAGGTGAATGGCCAACGAGTGAAACCTTATATCGGTCCTCTTGATTTGATAAAATATATGGCCATCACTTATCTTGACGAAGTCTAAGTACTCGAGGTAACTATGTCGTGCCGCGACAATAAATCAAGCGGTAGATGGGAGGCAACCCATTGTTTTTTTTTACTTTCTGACTCTCTTTCGTTCTATTAAGTGTTTGCTTTTAATAAATAAAAATCCAAAAATAAGATTCATGCCACGACCAAAACTAAGGCGCTTGATGGGAGGCAACCCATCATTCTAATCGTCTTTGTCGTTTTTGAGTAAATGTAGGTGCAAGAGGTGTAAACGAGGAAATTGGTTTCACATTTTGATTTGGAAGTATTGCATGTTAAAGGTGGTAAGTTAGGAATGAATAAAAAAAAGGCTATGGATTGGGCAGTGCTTATGAAAATATAGGCAACAAACAAGGCTAGGCCTATGTAAAACTAGGCCACGAACAAGGCAAGACCTATACTATGGCCTAAGCTCTCGGAATCTAGTGTGCCATAGCATAGGCGCCGCCCATGCACAAGTATGTCATAACATAGGCGCTGCCTATGCCAATGCCTTTTGTCTCTGAATCTCATGTGCTTAGTGAAAGGCGCCGCCTATGCCTAAGAATGCCATGGCATAGGCGCCGCCTATGCTCAACAATGCTATGCAAAAGGCGCCGTCTATGCCAAGCATAGGCAAAGCAAAAGACGCCGCATATGGTCACTTCTTGTCTCCAAAACCGATTTTAAATGGGTCAAAACCCGACCCAACCTTCCCCTATAAATAAGAGACTTAGTCTTGAACCAAAAACACATTGGAAACCTAGCATAAGCGCTGCCTATAGTCTCCAAATCCTCTCAAAAATTTTCCTTTTGCTCTTTTTCTTCACAAGAACATCATCCAAAGGCATCAATCAAGTAAGTACTACTTTGTTCTTCATTTATATTCCGTAAGTACTACACTACTACGCCTATTATGAATTGTTAAATCTTGAATTAGTATTGACGATTTGAATGTGACTGAATTGTTGTGATACAACCAAGTGAATGAACGTATACGTAAGGACGATCTTAAAATGTTTCCAACTTGAATTTGATTTTGATGCACTGTCATACTTTTGTGGAATTGACATGGTCACAAAAATTGCATAATCTTGTCAATAGAAAGCTTACATGTTGGAATAACTTGTTCATCAAGACGAGAATTATGGTTGACTACCAACATAGGAGGTTGTGATTATTTCTATATGCTATACTTTGATTCGATACCTATGTAGTAGTCTTGATATGTCAAACATGAAAGTATTGCTAAGACTACAAGGAGTATGACTGCACTGATTTTATTGTTGGAATATAGCAGTTAAAACGTATGCCGATGAAGTCTGAGTAATCGACAACTTTCACTTCATTAGTCTGTACCAACAAACTAAGTGTGGGGTGGTGCCCCTACTGCTTGTTTATAGATTGTATCCATCGAGATGACGCTAACATGAACATTGTTTTAGTCTCAGGTACAATGGGACCCAAAGCAAGACAAGGCAAAGACAAGGCAACCACTTTACAAAAAGGCAAGAAAAGAGGCCAAAAAGAGCAAGGAGAATCATCCTCGATGCAATTACCACGCCGCATGTTCGGTATAAAATGGGTATTAGAGGAGGAAGCAAAGGAATGGTATAGGAACAACAAAGAGAAGAAATATGTTCATGTGGACTTGATAAACAAGGAAAGCCTAGCAAAGAAAGAACTGCGAATGTTGGCCAAGATCATGGTGTTACATCTTGATTTCATCTTCCGATACATGGGAGAGTGCAATCTCGATCTAACAAGAGAATTCTATGCCAACTGGTCACTGAAAACAACAGGGAGCGAAGTCAAGATTCGGGGCCAAGTTTTACAACTCAATGCGGATTTCTTCAACTCCTTTCTTGGCTTGCCTGCTGCTGATCCATCACCATTCAAAGAGCTGTACAGTAGACCTCCATATAGAGGCATTCGACACACACTCTGTGGAACAAGGCCTATGGCACGGTGGAGTAGACACAAGGACACCGGACGACACAACGCCTTCCCATATACTCTTTTGAATAGAAAAGTAAGAATATGGTTGCGCATAGTCAACTCTTGCCTAATTCTAGGGACTCAGTACACAAAGATAACACGAGATAGAGTGTGCTTGGTATACGCATTGATGACGAATGCCCCTATCAACATTGGAGCAATTATTCGATCCACAATGCGGAAAGCTAGGCTACACAAGAGGTCCCACTTTAGTTTTGGCAATCTGTTGACCACAATATTGAGGAAGGAAGACATCGAAGAGGAACCGACTGATCATAAACTCCCACACAACCCAAAGAAAGTTGATCTCACGAAGGTTAAAGATGCTGAAACCACGCATGGATTCAACCTTACCACTTCAGAAAGTCATGCTCGAGATGAGAGTTTCTTTCGCCATCTTTATGGCATGACTCGAATTACAATGATGAGCGGAGGTCGTGTTCCAACTGCTGCAGAGCTCCAACAGTCGGATTATGACTACCCAATGAATGAGCACGCGAAGGCGATGTATGGAGTAGGTACATATTTTGAGGAACCTGTTGATGATGAGGTGCTGACCGATGATGATTGACGAATGCCAGACTCCGACGTGGAGGAGAATTCTGATGACGACGACTCCAATGATGATTCCGACGAAGGGGGTATGACCCCAGACATAGAGGAGGAGTCCGAATAACCAGGTTCTTCTTATTTATTCTCCACTGAGGGCAGTGTGTCCCGTCTAAGTGTGGGGTGCTGGTACCAGCATGCTATACTTCTCTATCTGCATTTGCATTTATGTTTGTTTTGTTTTTCTTTTTAGTAGTTAATTTTTTTTTGTTTTGTTTTTCTTTTTAGTAGTTAATTTTTTTTTATTAATTAAATTTTTTTAACTTAACTTCGCATGAAATTATTCTAATAGGCAGCATAAGATTATGACAAGAGTTTGTACTAAAATCATGACTATTGAGATGTTTAGGCTCTAATAGTGACTCATTATGTGATAATTATGTGGTTCAATTCCTTCATCTGTTGGGTCAAGAGTCTATATTGCTTCCAATAAAGTCGACCATGTGCCTTGTGTGTGTGAGATGATAGTATATTCTATGCTTGTGGCTGATGCTAGAACTTGCCTGGTATGTGTGTGAAGCGAAATAAAGAGTGTGAGTTTAGGAGATGATTTAGGCATTTCTTTGGCAACCTGTAATTGTTTTACCTTCATTTTACCTACCCATGGACATTATCCTAGTCAACCTTTTCGAGCCTTTAGCCTATTTTCTTTGACAACCTCATATGTAAGCCTAATCCATTTTTTCAAGACCATAATTTGATCCAAATTCCTAAGTGCTTGAAAGTGTAAAGTCATGTGACAAAATAAGAGGAAATTGGGTGAGTATGATGCTTTAGAATGTAATGGTGCTTGAATTTGTTATGAAAAAGAATTGCTATCATAAGAGGTGTTATGAAAAGAAAAAAAAAGGGAAAGGAAAACTGAAAAGTTAGTTATGTTTAAAATTGAAAACCAAAAGAGGTGATAAAGGGTGGTAGATTAAAAGAAAGTAGAAAGTTGAAAGAAAGCATAAATGGCATAATGTGATGTACTAAAGCGCTTAGGAACATAGTCACTATTTCTGGCCAAAATAGTCCTACCCGTCCCTTAGCCTACATTACAACCAGCAAAAGACCTATTTGATCCTAAGCTTAGCATTCTGATATTTAGTGGAGCATTACACTAAGGGCAAGCCTATGGTCATCAGTTTCAGCATATGAATTATTTGTGAGAGTGAGAGCAAGGATAATCTTATACCCATGTTCGAAATATATACAATACTTGTGAGTGATTATGGGTGATACCTTATGTGAGACACACACGGTTGATGAGTCTTGGGTAGTTGTGTATGATTCTTTGTACCTCAACTTGTGGATACGAATTAATCACCATCACAAGTCTATGTTGGAGGTTGAATTGTTTCTACTAATGATCAGAAAACTACTCTTTGTTAATGATTGACGTGCTTGTCTTGATGAATATTTTGTGTTGTTACTGTGAAATCCCAAGTAGATGTTAAGATGGACATGATAGTTTGTTCGAGGACGAACAAAGCCTTAACTGTGGGGTGTTGATGATAGGAGAATTTACACTCCTAAAGTACTATATTTTACCCATATTTTAGCTAAGTTTTGAGGACAAAATATATAATTCATGCACATTTAGTCCTTTTTCCTGTAAGTGAGCTAACAAATGTGATTAACAAGTTTTCAGGTATAAATGATGCAGATTTCAGCATTTTATGGATAACTTGACGTCAAAGAAAGCTTCACGAAAGAAGGAAGGGAAAGCTTGGACGCCAAGGACCAAAAGTGGCGCATGGAAAATCTGTCCCGGGCATAAACAACAATTCTGAAGACTTTGGGGACTAGCAGTAACTTAGTAGGATTAGGGTAATGATACATTAACCTAGTAGGATTGGGTTAAGTAATGCATTAGCTTAGTAGGAATAGGATATAGGTATTATAAATACCCTATTTTGCTAGAGATTATTATCATTCTCATTCTACTTCTTATTCCACAACTTACAACTCGGATCATAATTCTTCCATTAATTCTACTTTTTATTCTTCTTCTATTCATCTACTCAATTCTCAATTTCCACAATAAGAGAAACGTTACTTTACAAGGGAGTTCACGCCTAAAATGCCACACCACACCTTATTACACGAGATCTTTATTGTGGTATAATAACAATTTCTATTGTGATTCCTTCGCACTCATGGGTAACTAAACTCCTCTGTTGGGGTTATGGAAGCCGAATGAGATACTATCTATTGCTATGAGTTTGTGAATTCGCGACACGTATGCTGCTTATATCATTATTCTCTTCATCTTAATACAAACTATTGTGGTTACAAACGCATAGAATACGCCAGTATAGCATTAACTTGTTCGAAAGAAAAAGTTATATGTCTGGAAAAGAGATAATGTCAAGGTAATAGGGCACCAGACCTTGTTAAAAAATTAGTGTCGTAACTGGATTAACCTCTTAGAGAATTTGTACCGATAGACACGCTTTAAGCTCGAAAGAGTTAAAGTGAAATAGTCCTTGTTAAGATTGAAAGACGCTTGGATTTACCATAATATACAATTCTCTATAAGCACATGCATGTCTGAATTCCGCATAACTCATAGCCAATATAGATGTATAACTCATAAGGTGGACATAACCCTAACTCTAAATTCTCATTGGTTAACATCTTACCAAACATTCTTTCTTTTCACTTTGCTATTTTCTATTTTTACTTTATTATTTTGATTTCGTTATTTGCACGTTAAAATCCCCCCTTCCACGAGACTTGCACCAAAGTCTAATAATCTTTGCTTACTTATTGACCGGCTATTCCCTGTGTGATCGATACCCAACCCAGTTGGGTTATATATTTGACAACGACCATTTTACACTCCTACGAGAGCTGTAGATTGAGCGTTATCAAAAATTGGTACCGTTGCCGGGGAGTACGAGTGTCAATTAAGTTTGTGATAATTACTAGAACCTTTGGTCAAAGATTCTTGTACTTTTACTTTTAGTTTTTGTTTTTGTTCTCTGCAGGTTTTTATTCAGTGCATGCCCCATACTCAAAGTTCTGGTCAACCGTTATTACCTATCAATCCTGAACCACAACGTATTGGCAGAATGAAGGCACAACACGAAATTGAAAGGATGGCTGCTCAACAGGAACAGGCGAGACTAGCTGCTCTAGCCGCCGCTCAAGTGTATCAACAGAATATTGATAACCCTGGGCGAGCAATAAATCCTGACGACGAGGACCTAGGTGATGACGAGTTACTAAACCCTAGGCATGCTGCTGAGATCGCAACACCTGCCAACAGAAGAGATCGTCAAGCAAGGTTTAGGCATAAATGCCGACCTGTACAACCAGATTTCGATGATGATGATGATGATCTTGATGGAGCCGGAGCCACAGGAGTCATTATTCCTCCACCATTGGCACCCGAAGCCAAGTTCAACATCACAAGCACCATGATTCAGTTATTGCAACTCAAGGGATTATTTGGTGGACTAGCAGGCGATGATCCGAATATGCATCTGATCAACTTTATTTCTACATGCAAGTCGTTTGACAATCCTGGTGTTGGTCAGAATGCAATACGATTACACTTATTTCCATTGTCTCTGTCTGGGGAGGCAACTCTATGGTTGAATGGGCTGACTCCTGATTCTATTACAAATTGGAAGCAATTGAGAGACGCTTTCCTAGAAAGTTTCTTTCCGCCATCCAAAAGAGCACAATTAAGAGGTAAAATCAGCAACTTTCGGCAGCTTCCAACCGAAGCTCTTCATGAAACATGGGAGAGGTTCAAGATGAAGCTTATGAGGTTCCCAAACCATCACATGACCAATGTCCACCTAATGGAAACACTATACAGAGCCTTGAATTCAATAACTAAACCAGTGATGGATAATGCGGCTGGAGGATCATTTATGGACCTCACCTTTGGGCAGGCAAGCAATATGCTAGATCGGATGATGAAGCAAAGTAGAGTTTGGCATACCAGGGATTCGGAGGTAGAAAGCCCTACTATATCTATTGGCATGACTGTTGAACAAAGAAGAAGAGAAAAAGAACGTGATCAAGGTATGGCGCACATGAAAACACAAGTGGATCTTCATACAAAGCATCTATTATCAGGGAAGACCGAAAAAGTCAAAGTTGTTGCGTTAAAAGGAAGAGACGAATCTGATTCAGAAGAAGAAGCCAACTACTTGAACAATCAGGGGGGTTTCCGAGGTAATACCCAAGGAAAACAAGGTCGGAACTACTATGATAAATCTGGAAACAAGGACCAAGGAAGTTGGAAGAACAAGAATGAAAAGAGTGGTTTGTACGTTCCCCAAGGAAGACGTGACACCACTGCATCTGGTTCTGGAAATATGGAAGACATGATGGCTAAACTATTGAAAGGAGTGGAAGCAACCAGCGCTGGAGTAACTGAGGTAATAAATGACTTATCCTCAATGAAACAATTGGTTGACTCACACTCCACTTCAATCAAGCAAATAGAGCAGCAATTGAGCCAACTTTCAGCAGCACTCAATCAAAGAAAGGCTGACACCTTACCTAGCGACACTGTGCAAAATCCAAGGAATGACGGATCATGCATGGCTATTAATACCCGTAGTGGAAAGGTGCTGGAAACTTCATCCAAAGTCAAGCAAGTGGTTGACGAGGCAGCAGACATTGATGATAAAGCGAAAGGAGAAGATTCTGCAAAAGCTGGCCAGGACGTCCATGACGTCACCCCCAGTGGTTTGCAGCCTGAAACTACCAAAATTTGGAAGCAAGAGGAGAAGAAAGTCATGGAGAAAACAATTCCACTTCCACCACCACCTTTTCCTCAAAGATTGAAGAAGATTTCGGATGATACAAGGTTCAGCAAATTTATGACGATGTTAAAGCAGCTGGCCATTAATGTTCCATTGGTGGAAGCTCTAGAACAAATGCCTGGGTATGCAAAATTTATGAAGGATCTCTTGACAAAGAAGCGTGCATCAATCTTTGAGTTAAAAGATACGATTCATCACTGCAGTGCAATTGCTACCCGATCATTAGTTCAGAAGAAGGATGACCCCGGTGCTTTCACTATTCCTTGCACCGTTGGATCTTTGAATTTTGCCAAAGCATTGTGCGATTTAGGAGCCAGCCTCAATTTGATGCCATTATCTATTTATAAAAAGTTGGGTTTGGGTGATCCTACTCCAACCAATATGAGGCTCATAATGGCGGATAGGTCAGTGAAATGACCTGTTGGTATTCTATGTGATGTATTGGTAAAGGTTTCTTCATTCATCTTTCCAGCAGACTTTGTAATTCTGGATTGTGAGGCAGACTCAGAAGTTCCCATAATCTTGGGGCGCCCTTTCCTTGCTACGGGAAGTGTGCTTATTGATTTGAGAGCTAATGAACTTTCATTCCGAATAAATGACGAAGTAGTTTGCTTTGATGTGTGCAAATCAATGAAGCAACCCAAGGATCTGAACGTATTTTTGGTGGCCGATGTTTACTTTGATGATGAGGAAGAATTACTTGAAGAAGAGCAAATTATTGATGACCCATTGGCGGTTGTGCTTATGAATGGTGAGAGTAAGGATGCTGAAAATTGTGAAGAAACTATTGGTGCTCTGACAGGATTAGGGTCATATCCTCACGCTCCCAAGAAGCTGGACCTCGATCTCAAAAATTGACCCACACCACCAGCTAAAACATCTATTAAAGAACCACCCACGTTAGAATTGAAGGAGCTGCCTAGTCATTTAAAGTATGCATTCTTAGGAAGCGAAAACACACTTCCAGTCATTGTGGCAGCAGATTTGGGTGAGCAACAAGTTGCAGCTCTCATTCCTATTCTACGCAAGTATATAAGAGCCATTGGTTGGACTATCGCTGACATTATTGGTATCCCACCTGGGATTTGTACACACAAGATTCAGCTTGAAGAAAATTGCACACCCACTATTGAACATCAAAGGCGTCTAAATCCACCTATGCAAGAAGTGGTAAAAAAAGAAATTATCAAGTGGTTAGATGCGGGGATTGTGTATCCTATCTCTGACAGTACATGGGTAAGCCCGGTATAATGTGTACCCAAGAAAGAAGGCATGACGATAGTCGCGGATGATAAGAATGAGCTTATTCCACTCAGACCCGGCACCGGATGGAGAGTATGCATGGACTACCGAAAGCTGAATTCATGGACACTCAAAGATCACTTTCCAATGCCATTTATGGACCAAATGATAGATCGATTAGCGGGGAAAGGATGGTTTTGTTTCTTAGATGGTTATTCAGGATATAATCAGATTTGTATTGCTCCCAAAGACTAAGAGAATACAACGTTCACATGCCCATATGGTACGTTTGCCTTTAAGCGTATGCCATTCGGGCTATGTAACGCCCCAGCCACCTTTCAACGTTGTATGATGTCCATTTTCTCTGATATGGTCGAAGATACTTTAGAGGTATTCATGGACGACTTTTCAGTTGTTGGCGAGATGTTTGAAGCGAGCTTGGCAAACCTAAGTATGGCGTTGCAAAGATGTGTAGAATTCAACCTAGTGCTGAATTGGGAGAAGTGCCACTTTATGGTTAAAGAAGGTATTGTTCTGGGGCATAAAATCTCCGAAAGAGGAATTGAGGTTGATCGAGCCAAAATAGAAGTTATCGAGAAGCTACCACCTCCAATTTTCATAAAGGGAGTCCGTAGTTTCCTCGGTCATGCAGGTTTCTATCGGCGGTTCATCAAAGACTTCTCCAAAATTGCTAGTCCATTATGCAAACTTTTGGAGAAAGATGCAAAGTTTGACTTCAATAAAGATTGTTTGAAGGCATTCGAATGCCTCAAAGGAAAACTAATTGAAGCTCCTATCATGGTAGCACCAGATTGGTCTTTACAGTTTGAAGTCATGTGTGACGCTAGTGGGGTAACATTAGGCGTTGTACTTGGCCAGAGAAGGGAGAAGATATTCCATCCTATCTACTATGCGAGCAAGGTCCTGAACGAAGCCCAAAAGAACTACACTGTCACAGAACAAGAGCTCCTAGCTGTTGTGTATGCGTTTGAGAAGTTTCGTGCTTATTTGTTGGGAACCAAAGTAATCGTTCATACAGACCATGCAGCTATAAGGTATTTAATGACAAAGAAGGATGCAAAGCCAAGACTAATTCGATGGGTCTTGCTGCTGCAAGAATTTGATTTCGAGGTTAAAGATAGAAGATGTTTCGAGAACCAAGTGGCTGATCATCTATCTAGACTCGAAAACGAGCATATAGCGCAGCCCGAAATTGAGATTAATGATGCATTCCCTGACGAAGAGATCTTAGCCACGATAATGGAAGAGTTATCAGGGTATGCCGACTTTGCGAATTTTGTGGTGAGTAATGTGATACCGGCAAACTTATCTTACCATCAAAAGACGAAGTTTATACATGATGTAAAACACTATTTTTAGGATGAGACATATTTGTTTCGACGATGCGCGGATGGTGTTATCCGGCGATGCATATCCCATGTAGAAGTGCCTAATATATTGGAAGCTTGCCATACTTCCCAAGTTGGGGGACATCACGCAGGTAATCGGACAGCAAGAAAGGTATTGCAAAGTGGATATTATTGGCCTTCGATATTTAGAGATGCCTATAACTTTGTGAGAAGATGCGACCAATGTCAGAGACAAGGTGCTATTTCGAAACACCATGAGATGCCCATATCGAAAATTCTTGAAGTAGAGCTCTTTGATGTATGGGTTATTGATTTCATGGGTCCATTCATAAATTCGTTTGGAATGAAATACATCCTAGTTGCTGTAGATTATGTTTCAAAATGGGTTGAAGCAGTAGCGTTGGCCGACAATGAGGGAAAGCCTGTTGTAGCATTCTTGAAGAGAAATATCTTCTCTCGCTTTGGAGTACCTCGTACTATCATAAGCGATGGAGGATCTCAGTTTTGCAACAAGCTATTTAAATCCGTGTTGGCAAAATATGGTGTCAAGCAGCATAAGGTAGCCACACCTTATCACCCACAAACTAGTAGATAGGTAGAGGTTTCCAATCGAGAGATCAAGCAAATCCTTGCTAAGACGGTAAATGCTAATAGGAAAGATTGGTCTCGGAAGCTGGACGATGCACTATGGGCCTATAGGACTACGTTCAAGACGCCAATTGGCATGTCCCCTTACTAACTAGTTTACGGGAAGGCATGTCACTTGCCCATTGAGCTTGAGAATAAGGCATTGTGGGCTTTGAAGCGGCTAAATCTAAACTTGGATGATGCAATGAATCTGAGATTAGAGCAACTGAACGAGATGGATGAATTCCGTCTATATGCTTATGAGAGATCGGACCTCTACAAGGAGCAGATGAAAAAGTATCATGATCAACGGATTGTTCAACGAAATTTTCAAAAGGATGATATGGTACTTCTCTTCAATTCCAGATTGAAGCTATTCCCAAGTAAGTTGAAGTCCAAGTGGTCTGGTCCGTACAAAGTTAACCAAGTCTACTCGTCTCGAGTAGTTGAGTTGGAAGACAATAATGGTGTTGTCTTTAAGGTGAATGGACAACGAGTGAAACCTTATATCGGTCCTCTTGATTTGATAAACTATATGGCCATTACTTATCTTGACGAAGTCTAAGTACTCGAGGTAACTATGTCGTGCCGCGACAATAAATCAAGCGGTAGATGGGAGGCAACCCATCATTTTTTTTTTACTTTCTGTCTCTCTTTCGTTCTATTAAGTGTTTGCTTTTAATAAATAAAAATCCAAAAATACGAGTCGTGCCACGACCAAAACTAAGGTGCTTGATGGGAGGCAACCCATCGTTCTAATCGTCTTTGTTGTTTTTGAGTAAATGTAGGTACAAGAGGCGTAAACGAGAAGATTGGTTTCACATTTTGATTTGGAAGTATTGCATGTTAAAGGTGGTAAGTTAGGAATGAATAAAAAAAAGGCTACGGATTGGGCAGTGCTTATGAAAATATAGGCAACAAACAAGGCTAGTCCTATGTAAAACTAGGCCACGAACAAGGCAAGGCCTATACTATGGCCTAAACTCTCGGAATCCAGTGTGCCATAGCATAGGCGCCGCCCATGCACAAGTATGTCATAGCATAGGCGCTGCCTATGCCAATGCCTTTTGTCTCTGAATCTCATATGCTAAGTGAAAGGCGCCGCCTATGCCTAAGAATACCATGGCATAGGCGCCGCCTATGCTCAACAATACTATGCAAAAGGCGCCGCCTATGCCAAGCATAGGCAAAGCAAAAGGCGCCGCATATGGTCACTTCTTGTCTCCAAAACGATTTTAAATGGGTCAAAACCCGACCCATCCTTCCCCTATAAACAAGAGACTTAGTCTTGAACCAAAAACACATTGGAAACCTAGCATAAGCGCCGCCTATAGTCTCCAAATCCTCTCAAATATTTTCCTTTTGCTCTTTTTCTTCACAAGAACATCATCCAAAGGCATCAATCAAGTAAGTACTACTTTGTTCTTCATTTATATTCCGTAAGTACTACACTACTACGCCTATTATGAATTGTTAAATCTTGAAGTAGTATTGATGATTTGAATGTGATTGAATTGTTGTGATACAACCAAGTGAGTGAACGTATACGTAAGGACGATCTTAACATGTTTCCAACTTGAATTTGATTTTGATGCACTGTCATACTTTTGTGGAATTGACATGGTCACAAAAATTGCATAATCTTGTCAATAGAAAGCTTACATGTTGGAATAACTTGTTCATCAAGACGAGAATTATGGTTGACTACCAACATAGGAGGTTGTGATTATTTCTAGATGCTATACCTTAATTCAATCCCTATGTAGTAGTCTTGATATGTCAAACATGAAAGTATTGCTAAGACTACAAGGAGTATGACTGCACTGATTTTATTGTTGGAATATAGCACCTAAAACGTATACCGATGAAGTCTGAGTAATCGACAACTTTCACTTCACTAGTCTGTACCAACAAACTAAGTGTGGGGTGGTGGTCCTACTGATTGTTTATAGATTGTATCTATCGAGATGACGCTAACATGAACATTGTTTTAGTCTCAGGTACAATGGGACCCAAAGCAAGACAAGGCAATGATAAGGCAACCACTTTACAAAAAGGCAAGAAAAGAGGAAGGAGAATCATCCTCGATGCAATTACCACGCCGCATGTTCGGAATAAAATGGGTTTTAGAGGAGGAAGCGAAGGAATGGTATAGGAACAACAAAGAGAAGAAATATGTTCATGTGGACTTGATAAACAAGGAAAGCCTAGCAAAGAAAGAACTGTGAATATTGGCCAAGATCATGGCGTTACATCTTGATTTCATCTTCCGAGACATGGGAGAGTGCAATCTCAATCTAACAAGAGAATTCTATGCCAACTGGTCACCGAAAATCACAGGGAGCGAAGTCAAGATTCGGGGCCAAGTTTTACAACTCAATGCGTATTTCTTCAACTCCTTTCTTAGCTTGCCTGCTACTGATCCATCACCATTCAAAGAGCTGTACAGTAGACCTCCATATAGAGGCATTCGACACACACTCTATGGAACAAGGTCCATGGCACGGTGGAGTAGACACAAGGACACTGGACGACACAACACCTTCCCATATGCTCCTTTGAATAGAGAAGCAAGAATATGGTTGCACATAGTCAACTCTTGCCTAATTCCAGGGACTCAGTACACAAAGATAACACGAGATAGAGTGTGCTTGGTATACGCATTGATGACGAATGTCCCTATCAACATTGGGGCAATTATTCGATCCACAATGCGGAAAGCTAGGCTACAAAAGAGGTCCCACTTCAGTTTTGGCAATCTGTTGACCACAATATTGAGGATGGAAGACATCGAAGAGGAACCGACTGATCATAAACTCCCATACAACCCAAAGAAGGTTGATCTCACGAAGGTTAAAGATGCTGAAACCACGCATAGAGTCAACCTTACCATTTCAGAAAGTCATGCTCGAGATGAGAGTTTCTTTCGCCATCTTTATGGCATGACTCAATTTACAATAATGAGCGGAGGTCGTGTTCCAACTGCTGCAGAGCTCCAACAGCTGGATTATGACTACCCAATGAATGAGCACTCGAAGGCGATGTGTGGTGTAGGTACATATTTTGAGGAACCTGTTGATGACGAGGTGCCGACCAATGATGATCGACGAATGCCAGACTCCGACGTGGAGGAGAATTCTGATGACGACGACTCCAATGATGATTCCGACGAAGGGGGTATGACCCCAGACATAGAGGAGGAGTCCGACTAACCAGGTTCTTCTTATTTATTCTCCACTGAGGGTAGTGTGTCCCGTCTAAGTGTGGGGTGCTGGTACCAGCATGCTATACTTCTCTATCTGCATTTGCATTTATGTTTGTTTTGTTTTTCTTTTTAGTAGTTAATTTTTTTTTTGTTTTGTTTTTCTTTTTAGTAGTTAATTTTTTTATTAGTTAAATTTTTTTAACTTAACTTCGCATGAAATTATTCTAATAGGCAGCATGAGATTATGACAAGAGTTTGTACTAAAATCATGACTATTGAGACGTTTAGGCTCTAATAGTGACTCATTATGTGATAATTATGTGGTTCAATTCCTTCATCTGTTGGGTCAAGAGTCTATATTGCTTCCAATAAATTCGACCATGTGCCTTGTGTGTGTGAGATGATAGTATATTCTATGCTTGTGGCTGATGCTAGAACTTGCCTGGTATGTGTGTGAAGCGAAATAAAGAGTGTGAGTTTAGGAGATGATTTAGACATTTCTTTGGCAACCTGTAATTGTTTACCTTCATTTTACCTACCCATGGACATTATCCTAGTCAACCCTTTCGAGCCTTTAGCCTATTTTCTTTGACAACCTCATATGTAAGCCTAATCCATTTTTTCAAGACCATAATTTGATCCAAATTCCTAAGTGCTTGAAAGTGTAAAGTCATGTGACAAAATAAGAGGAAATTGGGTGAGTATGATGCTTTAGAATGTAATGATACTTGAATTTGTTATGAAAAAGAATTGCTATCATAAGAGGTGTTATGAAAAGAGAAAAAAAAGGGAAAGGAAAACTGAAAAGTTAGTTATGTTTAAAATTGAAAACCAAAAGAGGTGAGAAAGGGTGGTAGATTAAAAGAAAGTAGAAAGGTTGTTTGAAAGAAAGCATAAATGGCATAATGTGATGTACTAAAGCGCTTAGGAACATAGTCACTATTTCTGGCCAAAATAGTCCTACCCGTCCCTTAGCCTACATTACAACCAACAAAAGACCTATTTGATCCTAAGCTTAGCATTCTGATATTTAGTGGAGCATTACACTAAGGGCAAGCCTATGGTCATCAGCAGCATATGAATTATTTGTGAGAGTGAGAGCAAGGATAATCTTATACCCATGTTCGAAATATATACAATACTTGTGAGTGATTATGGGTGATACCTTATGTGAGACACACATGGTTGATGAGTCTTGGGTAGTTGTGTATGATTCTTTGTACCTCAACTTGTGGACACAAATTAATCACCATCACGAGTCTATGTTGGAGGTTGAATTGTTTCTACTAATGATCAGAAAACTACTCTTTGTTAATGATTGACGTGCTTGTCTTGATGAATATTTTGTGTTGTTACTATGAAATCCCAAGTAGATGTTTAGATGGACATGATAGTTTGTTCGAGGACGAACAAAGCCTTAAGTGTGGGGTGTTGATGATAGGCGAATTTACACGCCTAAAGTACTATATTTTACCCATATTTTAGCTAAGTTTTGAGGACAAAATATATAATTCATGCACATTTAGTCCTTTTTCCTGTAAGTGAGCTAACAAATGTGATTAACAAGTTTTCAGGTATAAATGATGCAGATTTCAGCATTTTATAGATAACTTGACGTCAAAGAAAGCTTCACGAAAGAAGGAAGGGAAAGCTTGGACGCCAAGGACCAAAAGTGGCGCATGGAAAATCTGTCCCGGGCATAAACAACAATTCTGAAGACTTTGGGGACTAGCAGTAACTTAGTAGGATTAGGGTAATGATACATTAACCTAGTAGGATTGGGTTAAGTAATGCATTAGCTTAGTAGGAATAGGATATGGGTATTATAAATACCCTATTTTGCTAGAGATTATTATCATTCTCATTCTACTTCTTATTCCACAACTTACAACTCGGATCATAATTCTTCCATTGATTCTACTTTTTATTCTTCTTCTATTTATCTACTCAATTCTCAATTTCCACAACAAGAGAAACGTTACTTTGCAAGGGAGTTCACGCCTAAAAACGCCACACCACACCTTATTACACGAGATCTTTATTGTGGTATAATAACAATGTCTATTGTGATTTCCTTCGCACTCATGGGTAACTAAACTCCTCTGTTGGGGTTATGGAAGCCGAATGAGATACTATCTATTGCTATGAGTTTGTGAATTCGCGACACGTATGCTGCTTATATCATTATTCTCTTCATCTTAATGCAAATTCTTGTGGTTGCAAATGCATAGAATACGCCAGTATAGCATTTACTTGTTCGAAAGAAAAGTTATATGTCTGGAAAAGAGATAATGTCAAGGTAATATGGCACCAACCCCTGTTAAAAAGTTAGTGTCGTAACTGGATTAACCTCTTGGAGAATTTGTACCGATAGACACGCTTTAAGGTCAAAAGAGTTAACAGTGAAATAGTCCTTGTTAAGGTCGAAAGACGCTTGGATTTACCATAGAATACAATTCTCTATAAGCACATGCATGTCTGAATTCCGCATAACTCATAGCCAATAGAGATGTATAACTCATAAGGTGGACATAACCCTAACTCTCAATTCTCAGTGGTTAATATCTTACCAATCATTCTTTCTTTTTACTTTGCTATTTTCTGTTTTTACTTTATTATTTTGATTTCGTTATTTGCACGTTAAAATCCCCCCTTCCACGAGACTTGCACCAAAGTCTAATAATCTTTGCTTACTTATTGACCGGCTATTCCCTGTGGGATCGATACCCAACCCAGTTGGGTTATATATTTGAAAATGACCGCTTTACACTCCTACGAGAGCTGTAGATTGAGCGTTATCACCTATTCCAATTGTCAAGGAAGTACTGTTCTCAAGCAATTAGATATCATAACACACATCCATTGAAGGTCGAGCAGAGTTGAATCTTTATTGCCTTGTGTTTATAGTTTTTTTTGTGCAAGTCTAATAAACCTGTGTTAACTTGGTGTTAGTGTTAAAATTGTTTTGGAAAGATTTTGTAACGACAAGTAGATTTGGCTTCTTGAATAGGTATGAATTGAAATTGAAATAGTTATAGTTAACTGTTTGAGTCTAGTGATTGAAATTTAACTATTTTATTATTATTATTGAGTTGTAATCTTAAATTTTGATTAAGCATAGTAAATTTGAGTTGTGGTTGTTACTCTTTGAAAGAGGAGATTTTCCACATAAATTGAGTGTGCAGTTTCTTTATAACTCAAGTAGAAATCTACTAAGGATCAGGTCCCTTGTAAAATGGTGGAAACCATTTTTCTTCAATAATAAAATTTTAAAAATAAGTTATTTTTGTTTCAAGACTTATCATTTTTGTTGGTATAAACGATGTTTGTCACAATACAGTAGCAATTGCTAAAAAATTCTGCATTTCTTTCTTAGAAAAAGAAAAAGAAATGAAAAACAAATCAATGAGCCCTATATAAGAAGAAAATGATGAATAAGGTAAAGAAGAATGTGGCAAAAATTACTTACTAATAAGAGGGAATGGGGGAGGAGAAGCAGACAGTTTTCCATTAACATGCCTGTTTCTCCTCCCTGCTTCATCAGCTGCTTTCTCAGTGATTTTATTATATCATTTCTAATTAATTATTATAAATTATTTATGTATTAAAAAATTAGTTATATTTGATAAAAAAAATAAAATAGATATTTATGATATTTCGTCAACATGCCTGCTTCTCCTCCCTGCTTCACCAGCTGCTTTCTCCGTTATTTTATTATATCATCTCTAATTAATTATTATAAATTATTTATGTATTAAAAAATTAATTATATTTAATAAAAAAGTAAAATAGATATTGATGACATGTCTGCTTCAGCTGCTTTACCCATAATTTGACTATATCACCCATAGTTAATTATTATAAGTCATCTAAATACTAAAAGAATTAATATTAAAAATTATTATAAAGTCATCAAATTATTAAAAAATTAATAATATTTAATATTAAATTTACTTGACGTTTTATATGAGGCCCATTTTTTTTGACAAGTATATTGCGTAGTAATTTGTTATATCGCTTCTAATTAGTTATTATAAGTCATCTAAGACATGTCTGCTTCGCTGTTGCAATCGTGATTTTACTATGTCACTCCTAATTAATTATTATGACCATTTAAGTATTATGTCGCTTAAATTGAGACTTGAGTAATTATTTTCTTTTAAAAGAAAAATTAAAATCTTTTTGAAATGAATAAATAAATAAATCTTATCACTACTAGTATAAGTCATTTAGATACATCTGTTTCCCTGTTTCAATCGTGATTTTATTATGTCACTCATAATTAATTGTTATGATCATTTAAGCATTATGTTGCTTAAATTGAAACTTAAGTAATTATTTTCTTTAAATAAAAAAGAAAAACAATTTTTTTTAAAAAGTAATTAAATAAATAAATCTTATAATTTAATTATTATTATACTATTAATTTACTATAAATATTGAACTTGTGCATTGCACATGCTGCTCGTAACTAGTATGGAATAAAGGGGAAGAAATGAAGGAAAGAAGGGGAGAGTTTAAAGTTTTAAAAAATCAATTGAAAAATATATAAATAATTAGGAAAATATGTCAGCAAAAGAAATGCTATGTGGAAGAAAAGTTAATGCACGAACGCCCCTAAGTGTGTTTGTATACAAATATTTGATCCAATCAACATTGAGGTGTGTTTCTCAAATTAATGAATGATAGTTTAGGTGTGTTTTTTGCACTCTCAATTGTTTAGATGTAAAACTCAAAAAATAATGATAGTTTTGATTTGTTTTTAATAAATTCAACTTGGAGTAGGATTTTAAATTTGATAAAGTCTATTTCAACTTAACCCTATTTCAATACAAAGTTCTCTTTATCTTCTCTGTAAAAAAAATAAAAAATTGAATATAACTCTATCTACAACTTTAAGGGGTCGTTTGGTTGGAAAACAAGTTATTCCGAGATTACTAATTTCGAAATTAGCTATCTCAGGATTAATCATCCCATCCTAAAGGAGGGATAAGAAAAAACTACAATTTCGGTATTAATTTTGGGATGAGTTATCCCATGCATTTTGTCCCAACGAAACATGAAATAACTCTCCTCTTTTAAAATAATTTAAAATTAATTATCTTTATCTCTCCTATCAAAGAACTCCAAAGTTCATAAATTTTAAATAAAAAATATTTAAAATTTATGGTCAAATTTTTACTGCACGGTTGCATGCATACTGCTCAAGTGAAAGAACATGGAATGACAGTGCACTACCCTTGTTGATGTATAAAGTGGATGCAGGTTCCACAATCGGGAGGGCAATCAAGTGAAATCCAAAAAATATACAGTAAAAAAGAAAGAAAAATATTTCATGATACGGAAGAAAGAAGCGTTAAGCAACAATAATTACATGTTTGATATAATTTTATAAATAAATTTGAAAAAATAGAATATATATATAATTTTACTTTTATTCTTATAAAATAAAAAAATTATTTGGAGAGGTAATAAAGAAGCATTTAGTAATTATGAAAAAGTAATTTCTAAGTAAAGGGTACCTTTTTAATGCAATGATGATGTAAAAATATGAAGATTATACAGGAACAAGAATGATAATTACAGTTTAATGTAAAACAAATTGGAATCAACTATGAATCCCTCGTTTTATATAATATTAAAAACTATAAATGATTATGTGATTTATAAAAGATAATTATATTTACGGTTTTAAGTGTTGATACATATTAATAAGTGCTAAAATTGTTTTTATATAAATAAGCAATTACACTTTTGAATATGAATGCTAAATGCTAAAAATAAATAGTTGGTATGTTCAATAAAATTTTTTTTGATAAGTTGCTCTTTATTAAATTGACTAAAATATCTTAAAATTCTTACAAAAGAAATTTAACAAATTCAAAATATCTTTGTAATAAAAAAATAAAAAAAAAGGTATGACGAATATGAAAGGGAGATAACCTGAAGAATTTTCTTTTGGAAAAATTATTTTGAGGATCACGAAAATATTAAGAATAAAATAATAAAAATGACTGTAATATGAAATTTAAGATCTTAAGTTGCGGGTTTCTAGGGCAAGGCTTTTGATTAATTTGGCTTACAATTAAGCACGGCCTTATGGTACTAGTAACTTATAAATTAAATTTTTTGACATTGCGGTGGAGTGATAAGTATTTTTTCATCTTTAAATCAGAGGTCTAGGTTTTGAGTCCCCTTGAATTCGAGTCATTTGTTAGAGAGCGATTTACTTCTCAATGTAAAATTTTTCAAAGCGAATTCAAATTTAATCGGGCTCTAATATGGTTATGAAATACCGGGTGAAAAAAAGTTAGCACTTTAGATATTTACAAAACGTATAAATAAGCTAAAAGGTGATTATAAGCTGGTTTGATCAACATATAAATTTTTTACACTATCGGCCTATAACATGGTTAAGTGATTTAGTATGCCGAATAAATAAATAAGAATATCTCATCGGTTAAAATATTTCATAAGATTAATCGTCTCACCTAGAATAGTTAATTTTATCATTTTAGTATAAATATTAATATCAAATAATTTAAAACTTGTTAATACTCATATTTAAACATAGGATAAAATAAAGGAAGAACACTAACTCAAATAACCGTCCATATAAGTTGTCAATTTAAAATAGCCATATTTTATTTTGATAACCTCATTATAATCAATTTTTCATTTTATTTATTTTTATTAGCCAATCTGCACAGTTTATAATTATAAAATTTTGACTTTATTCACATATTTATAGAGATAAGCATAAGTATAAATTTATTTATACTTATATTCTTTTACAAATTAAATGATTTTTTTCGGTAAAGTACAAATACATTATAATAAGGCAAAGGGAGATTGAGCTCAATCCGACTCAAGTACAAAAAAAGTTTAATGCAAACAGTGTGTCTGCGTATTAGTAGTAGACCTAGTGAAAGTAATTATTTCCATATCATCCCAAACATGGCTTCAGAAAGATTTTCTTTGCACCTTCCTTTGTCAAAGCATCTTTCACCTTGTTTTGTTCTCGATAACTATATGGACAGGTGGTCCTCCTAACCTTCTTGGCCTCAACCTTCATTCATGAAGGAAAGGGTTAAACAATGGGTTTCCATACTTTAGTATTTTGATTACAATTTCAGAGTCAATGTTAATGATGATAGAATAAAAATTTTGCTCCAAAACAAACTGCAGTCCTTTCCGAAGAGCCAAAATTTCCATAAAATTATTAGTAGCATGTAGAAAACTCTGAGAAAATTTCAGAATCCAATCATCATTAGTATTTGTGATAACACCACCAATACCACCTTTTTCAGGATTTCCAAGACTAGACCCATCAGTATTAAGCTTATAGTGATTTCTATGAGGGGGATTCCAGCTGACCCAGATGGTGTTGGATTGTTTTGGAATACGGGGTTTAAGCTGGAAAAATTCGACAGCCTCAGATTAAGCAGATTGAAAGGTAGGGGGAAGAGACTTCTTATTGAACATATTGGAGTTTCTGCTCTTCTAGATAGTCGAAAGACAAAAGGGGAAAAGAGTTGTCCAGTCAAGGAGCTTATTATAGCTGGAATCCTTGAGAAACTTCCAAGTGCTATTCTAGCTAGAGGGATGGAAAGACAGGGGGTGAAAGTAGTATCACATGGTATTTATGGACAAGGTTTTGCTAAAAGAAATTAGCATAAGAGAAGTTAAAAAAGAAGTGGGTAATATCTTCCAGTTGGTGGGGACAAAAGTATTAGTCTTACTGGATGTTTAAACCCCTGTAGGCTAGAGTGGTATTCATGAGAATGCTATCATAGTGAAGGAGCCAAAACAAGAATTTAATCTTGTTAGGAATTTGGAGTTTCCAGATCCAACCTAATCGAGGGTAGTTTTCATAGGAGAGATGTCTTTTAGAAGCAATATGGTGGTAAGCAGTTTTTCAGGAGAAGGTTCCATTGCCAGTGAAAAACTAAAAGGGGGGTGTCAGCCTGGCCTTGAAGGTTAGGCAAGAAGGAGTTTTGGATATTGGCTTTAATGAGATTGGGAATTTCAAAAGGTAGGGTTGCAAAGTTTCAAACTCCATTTTCCTAAAAGGAAGAAAGTTGGAGGAAGGGGCAAGATTTGGGTATGGGACCCGTGATAATGGAACAAAGAGGAAGATGACTTGGGACCCACCTATCTCTCTAAATATCAACCTTTCATTATAGACTGACCACTGAACTATATCTCTACAAAGGTCCCAAGCTCTATGGACATTCCTCTAAGTTTTAGAGTGAGAGAGGGTGTGTCTTTTGGTATTAAGATTTGATTTTTGGAGAAGGAATCTTGTCCATAAATAAAAAAGGGTTTGAGTGAAGTCTCCAGGCTAAACTACTGAATAGAGTAACATTCTTGACACTGGTTTGCTGCATCCCCAAGCCTCCCAAGTTCTTAGGCTGGGTGGTAGCATTCCAATTTATCATGTACATTATATTATTGGAATCAGTGGAACCCCATATGAAGTTTCTTTGAGCCCTATCAATGAGATTATGGATTTTCCTGGGGAGGAGGATGTACTGCATGACTTAGTTAAGTATGCTACTTAAGCAAGATTTGAAAAGAGTGTTTCTTTCAGCCATGTTAAGAAACTTAATTTTCCAACCTTCAAGTTTGTTACGAATGTTATCAAAAATGAACTGAAAGTCAGAGAGCTTAGGTTTACCCTGGCAACTGGGAAAGCCCAAGTACTTATCAAAGAAGTTGTTGGCCTTGATTTCTAGAATAGAGGAGAGGTGATCCCTAACTAAATATATTAGTGGAGAAAAACACTTTAGATTTACCTAAATTCACTTTTTGACCAGAATGGGTGCAGAAGTTATTGAGGGTTCTGGCAATTGTAGAGCAGTTGAGGGTGTCAGCTTTAGCAAAAAGAGTGATATTATCAACAAAGAAAAGATGAGAGGTTACAGGGCTCGATAGTTAATTTGGATAGGATTCCATTGAACTGTGTCCACTGTATAGTTTATCCTTCTGGATAGAAGCTCCATGCAAAGAATAAAAATGTTAGGGGAAAGGGGATCACCTTGCCTTATTCTCCTAGACGACTGAAAACTGGGGGTATATCCCCCATTAAAAAGGATAGAAATAGAAGAGGTAGAAATACAAGACATGATAAGTTTAGACAGACCACGGGAAAATTGAAGAAAGTCGGGACTTGTCTAATGAAAGACCATTCTAGCCTATCAAAGGATTTTTCAAAATCAATCTTTAGAAACATGTTAGGATTTTTTCCTTTTATTCTTCTGAAGTGGTCAGTATATTCTTCCACAATGATGGCATTATCAGAAGACCTCTTTTTGGAAAGGAAGCTAGCTTAAGTTTCCCCAATTAAAGTTTAAAGGAAGGGCTTAATTCTATTAATAATCATTTTAGTGATGATCTTATACTAGGTGTTACAAAGCTTAATAGGTCTGAAGGTTTTGAAAGTGATGGCATTTCTATATTTAGGATAAGGTAGAGGAAGGTTGATTTGACTTTACTATCCATGGTACCTTGGGAGAAAGTAGTGGTAGAAAAGTCTAAAAGAAGGAGAGCCAAAGTATCCTAGGATTTTTGATACATGAAAGGATGCATTCCACCTGGCCCAGGAGCCTTCAAAGTTTGGAAGGAGAAGAAAACAACTTTTAATTCTACTAAACTAGGGATGAAATCAAGTGTAGGGTGATTATAAGTGGAGATAGAGCCAGAGTTAGAAGGGCTAGACTGACATCTATTCTAGGCACTCAGGTGATCAGTTCTGAACAAGGAAGTATAAAAGGACACAATTTCCCCCTTAATTTTTTCTTGATCATTAATCCAAATACCCTGATCCTGGAGGGAGGTGATTCTATTCCCCCTTCTTCTGTTAAGGGTCGAAGAATGGAAGAATCTGGTATTTTTGTCACCCTCCATTACCCAGTTTATTGTTTATTTGAGCATCCAGAAGTCCTGCTCATTTTTAAGAATGGAGTTGTACTCATGAGTGAAATCCAATTCTAAGTTATGGAGAAAAGAGCTAGTGGAATAATTTGGGGATTGCTGGAGGCATACATATAAATTATACATAAATTATCGAGTGATTATTCCTCAATTATACACTATATATCTATGTATAATGTTTACAAGTAACATCGATACATTAATTATATACTAAATATGATCATGTATCTTATTAATTAAAAACTTATTTATTTAGCTTGTTTAAAGGGATATAAATATGACTATGATTTATAATTATTAATTAAAAATTATTTATTTAGCTTGTTTAAAGGGATATAAAAATAACTAAGATTTGTACCTATCCTTATTCCTACCCATACGTGGATAAACTCAAAATAAAAAATAAACAACATGTAAAAGTTGGTTATAACGGGATTATCAAAATAAAGTATAGCTATTTTAAGTTTAAAACTTATATGAATGGTTATATGATTTAATTTTTTAAAATAAATTCATATTTTATCTTCAAATTATTCTTTTTATCTCATTAACCAGTGGACCCTAAATTAAATAAAGAGAAAACGATTGCTCCTTCTATTTTATTTTACTTCGTTCTTATTGATTTGATATATTCTTTAAGAAAATTTTAATTAGGGGTGTATTTTATCAAATTAACCTTGTTAATAGTATGAAAAGGGGACAAATACCACCAAACTATGATAAATGGTATGTATATTTTCTTTGTCATACTTTGAGTACATATATGCCCCTACAATTAATGAAATGGTATGTATATGTCTCTCACGCAAATGATAGGGGCATATGTGTACCTAAAGTATGAAGAAGGATATATATGTACCATTTATCATAGTTCAGGAGTATATTTGTTTCTTTTTTATTTTAATTTTTTATCCTAAATTCATTACCCAACTCAATAAACCCATCAAATTCGATTCCAAATCAACTCGATCCAACCTTTATTTTTTTATTTCAAATTAGATACTCCTTATATTTTCTTCTTAAACGTGAACCCCAATCAAATTGCAGTAATTGGTTAATGCTACTAGTTGGTGTTTACTGGTTGACGTGAGTGGAGATTTAGTCGGAGGTGGACGGATCTAGGGGTGTGGCGATGGTTCGTCGGTGAGATATTTTTGATTCAATGGAGACAGTGGCTATATGGTGTTGATCGGTGGTGGATAGTGTTTTTTCGATGAAATTTTGCTGGAAATTAAAAATTAGGGGTTCAATTTATTTGGTATTGTTTTTGAATGTTGTGGGCTATTTTTTTTTTAAATTGATCATTATCAATGTTACTATATTGTGTATATATCGATATAGGAGTGAAAAAATATTTATGTTAGATAGGTCTCTTGAATCTTAGTTGGGACCGGATCGGATAGTTGGTTTATTGGGACGAGTAATGGGTTTAAGTTAATTATATGAGATAAGAAAATTAAAATAAAAAAAGAACAAATATGTCCTCGAACTACAATAAATAGTACATATATACCCTTTGTCATACTTTAGGTATACATATGTCCCTACCATTAGTGTATCAGACATATACATGTCATTTCATTAATAGTGGAACTATATGTGTACCCAAAGTATGACGGAGGGTATATACGTACCATTTATCTTAGTTGGGGATATATTTGTTCCTTTTACATTAATAATATTTTGAAATTCTAAGTTTGACTATTATTACTCCCTCCATTAATTAAAGATTGATCTTCCTTACACTCTAAGCATAGTAAAAAGACATTATTGCCATTATATATCTTGATACGTTTCTATGCCTTTTTCCCTCACTTCTCTATCTCTTTCCTTTCTCACTTCTCTCTCTATTCTTTTTCTTGCTCTCGTATTTCTATTCATAGTACCCATTCCTCTAGGCAAGTTAAAGATCATCAATGACAAAGTAATTTGCTGGAATTCTCTCATTTTTTTAGTTTTCATCACATCATCTCCTAACTCTAGCTACGGAACAGAGGAACTATAATTTTTTCTTTGATAGATATATAGGGGATGAAGAAAGTTTTATGGAAACGAGTAAAGTCTATGTTACGTAATTATGATAGTGATTTTTGCATCATATTAGATTATTTTGAACCGATGTGATACCAACTTTTAGTATACAAAAATGGCTTCCTCAGATCACCTTTATTATTCTTATCTCTCAAATTCTTTTTCATTTTTTTTGGATTAACCCTTTTTCTCAAAAGTTTCTAAAATTCAAATTCGTAGATCAATAAAAACAAAGTTGCTGAAGATGCTAGAATTAGCAATAATTTTGATGTTAATTGTTTTTCAGAAAATGAAAAGAAAGGAGGAAATTAAAAAGATATACCTGATGAAGACTTGAAAAAAAGGACATGTATTACTATGAATTGTCACGGCCCCAAAATATAAGGGTCATGATTAAAGGATAATTCCTTCTTAATTAATGAAAATATTAAAAACTCTTTAAACTCTGTGTAATAAATATTTGTAAACATTCGTAAGTCATAAGAATCTATAGGATGGGAGAGTTACTACTTTTAAATGTGATACAAATGATGGTTTCTTATAAATGCTACTTTGTGAAAGAAAAGGCATTCAAAAGTCTTAAAAGTTACTTTATGACTTTGTCATTAATTAAAAGGTAATGTTACATTCTGTACATTAACTCTGTTCTCTTCTTTAAATCTTGTGATGGATAAAACATAAATGATATAGATATTTAAGGTGAATCATTTGTGAGCTAAACATGCATAAAACATAGAAAACAAAATACTTCCCCCCTCATCAATTCTCTGTTTTAGTCTTGGCTTTCTATTCTTTGTCAACTTTTGGGCAATTGGTTTAGGCAACCTCCAAACTTCCAGCCATGACTGCATGTATTTGGAAGTATTTGTGGAACCTTGGGGAGAAACCGACTAGAAGGATTTGCACCGGAGTCGGAGCGAAATCTCTTTCAAGGCAGTGGCTTGCCATGACACAGTGTTTGTGATAACTCTCTTACTATTATTAATTCTTATCCAATATCAATATTTTAGTAACATTTTTCACAACAATTTTAAAGCGATTTTCTTACATAAAATATTGATAAATGGATATATCTTTGAACAAAACTTTTTCTGATAGTTTGCAAAACTCAAAACAGGGGTGACAAAATGATGTCCAAGTTCATCTTGCTGAGGGTGATGAAGTGGTTGCGGCAGTAGTCGTCGAGACAAACTTGGTATCTAACAAGACTGAGTGGGTGTTGGACACAGGGGCTTCAAGGCATTTCTGTGCCAAAAATGAGTTATTCCATAACTTTGAGGAATCCATGGCAAGTGTGTCTACATGGGTAACTCCACTACTGTTGGAGTTTTGGGTAAAGGAAAAATTTTACTTAAATTAACTTTTGAAAGAATATTATTGTTGACCAATGTTCTGTATGTTCCCTCGCTCCATAGAAACTTAGTTTCTGGAGCACTTCTCAACAAAGTAGGATTTAAACTTGTTTTTGAAGCTGATAAAATAATTATTTCCCGTGGAGGAAACTTTGTTGGGAAGGAATACCTTAGTGGGGACTTATTTGTACTGAACATTGATCAAGAGATTGTCAATATTCCTAATTCTACTTATATTGCTGAGTCTATTAATTATGGCATGGTAGACTAGGTCATGTTAATATTGTTTCTATTAAAAGACTTAGAAAAATGAGATTAATTCCTACAGTAAATATTGATAATATTTCTAAATGTCATGTGTGTGTAGAAGCAAAGAATGCCAAGAAATTTTTTAAATATGTTACTACTAGAAAGACCGAATTGCTTAAACTAGTACATTCAGACTTAGCAGATTTTAAGAACACTATTAGTAAAGGTGGAAAGAAGTATTATATTACTTTTATTGATGAATTTTCTAGGTACACTAAGTATACCTCCTTAATTCTAAAGACGAGGCTGAAATCATGTTTTTAAAATTCAAAGTAGAAGTAGAAAATCAATTAGACAGATAAATTAAGAGTTTTATATCTGATAGAGGTGGTGAATATAGTACTAAAACTCTAGAAGATTTTTATGAAAAAATGGTATTATCCAAGAGTTTAGTGCTCCATATACTCCACAACAAAATGGTGTATTCGAACGAAAGAATAGAACCCTTAAGAAATAATGAATTCTATGTTCTTAAGCTTAGGTCTACCTGACTATATGTGGGGGGACGCTGTCTTGTCCGCATGCTATATTCTTAATAGAGTCCCTCATAAAAAGTTAGACAAGACCTCATATGAGTTATGGAAAGGGTTTGCCCCTAACTTGAAATTCCTGAAAGTGTGGGGGTGTTTGGCTAAGGTTGGTCTACCTGATTTTAAATGGGTAAACGTAAGCTCTAAGACTTTTGACATTGTCTTTATTGATTATTCTCAAAGTAGTGTTGCATATAGATTTATGTCACTAAATGATTATTCTATTTATGAATCTAGAGATGCAGAATTTTTTGAGCATGTTTTTCCGTTGAAAAATCATGTGCCTAGTGATGTGCAAAATAATACTTCATATCTATCTCTGTTAACTCTCATGTTATGCCTGTTTTTGATGTTAATGCTAATGAGCATGAAAATGAACTTAGAAGGAGTAAAAGATATAGAATTGAGACTAGTTTTGGTCCTGATTTTATCAACATCTTCTTAACTGTGGGATTTGATATTGATACTTTAAATGATTAATTAGCATCTATATACTTAATAGAACAAGACCCTAAAACTTATGATAAAGCAATGAGTTCAATAGATGCAATGTTTTAGAAAGAGGCTGTTAAAAGTGAATTAGACTCTATAGTCTCTAATCATACGTGGGACTTGTATGATTTGCCTAAAGGCTGTAAAAACATAAGTAGCAAGTGGATATTTAAGAAGAAATTGGGGCCTGATGGTACAATTGATAAATATAAGGCTAGACTTGTGATTAGGGGCTTTAACCAAAAGAAAGATATTTATTATTTTGATACTTATTCTCATGTGACTAAAATAGCAACCATTAGAACTCTTATTGCTCTAGGCGCTATTTATAATTTAGTAGTACACCAAATGGATGTTAAAACTGCATTTTTAAATGGTGATTTAGAAGAAGAGATCTATATGACACAACCTGACGGTTTGGTGGTCCCAGGACAAGAGGATAAAGTATGCAAATTGAGAAAGTCCTTATATGGACTTAAGAAGACACCTAAGAAGTGGTATGAAAAATTTAATTTCACATTAATGAATAATGGCTTTATTGTTAAATTATCTGATACCTGTATTTATTATAAAATGATAGCAGATTATGTGATTATATGTTTATATGTGGATGACATATTAATCTTTAGCCCTAATGTGAATGTTGTAAATGAGACTAAGAAAGTTTTATTTTCTAAATTTGAAATGAAAGATCTTGGATAAGGTGATGTGATTTTAGGGATTAAAATCAAAAGAAGTGTTAATGGTTTCGCTTTATGTCAGTCTCATGATATTGAAAAGATATTGAAAAGGTTTGATTATTTTGATGTAGTTTTAGTGAGAACTCCTTATGATCCTAGCATAGACTTGAAAAAGAATAGAGATTCCAGTGTTTCTCAAACTAAATATGCTAAAATAATTGGGAGTGTAATTTTTCTCATGAACTCTACTCGGTCTGATATAGCTTATGATGTTAGTAGATTGAGTAAATATACTCATAATAGTGAACACCGGAATGCTCTTCATTGCTTGTTAAGGTATCTGAGAGGTATTATGGATTGGATTTTGCATTTTAATAAATTTTCTACCGTTTTAGAATGTTTTTGTGATGCAAACTAGGTGACTGACAATGATGAAGTTAGCTCTACCAGTGGCTATGTGTTTACTTTGGGTACAGGTGCTATTTCGTGGAAGTCTTCAAAGCAGACTTGTATAACATGTTCTACCATGGAATCTAAATTCATTGCTCTCGAGTTGGCAGGGAAAAAGGTCAAGTGACTGTGAAATCTTTTAACAGATATGCCTTTATAGGGAAGACAAATGTCACCAGTCTCTTTATATTGTGACTCACAGGCGGCAATTGGGATTGCTAAAAATACTGTATACAGTGGTAAAAAGGGACATATTCGCATCAGGCATGGTGTATTTAAACATTTGTTGAAACATGGTGTTATTTCCTTAGAATATGTAAGATCCAAAAGTAATTTGGCGGATCCTATGACCAAGGATTTGACAAAGAAAATAGTATTTGAATTATCGAGGGGGATGGGGCTAAAGCCCGTGGATTAAGGTAATATGATGGATACCCATTTATGGTCAAACAAAACCATATAGGCCTTTAATAAACACCACATATCCTATCCCTATGTCATGAGGTAGTGTATTATAAGGTTGAACTTATTTTTTCTCTTAATAATCCATAGCATTAAGGTGATCTATGAGATAGACTTGATGGATCACCTATGTGAGTGTAAAAGGTTTGTCACTTTATATGAAAGACTTGGGTCGTCTTTCTAAAGCACTCATGAGACCCAAGGTTTGTGTGCATGACCATAAAAACACTTTGTAGTATTATGGAGGTTGCTTAAAATCAAGGATATGCTATGTGTTGTGGGGGTCTCAACTTATGTCCATCTAGTTCAAGAGTACTTCACTTTTTGGATATTTGTTGTTGGCTCATATCACTACATGTCAATTCAAATCGAAAGACATTGACACTTAAGTATATGTTCCTTCTTTTTGCCCAAAAATTATTCCATTCTTTATCTTTGCATTAGTGGGGGATTGAAGGATAATTCCTTCTTAATTAATGCAAAGATTAAAAACTCTTTAAACTATCTATAATAAATATTTGTAAACATTCGTAAATCATAAGAATCTATAAGATAGGAGAGTTACTACTCTTAAATGTGATACAAATGATGGTTACTTATAAATGCTCCTTTGTGAAAGAAGAGGCATTCAGAAGTCTTAAAAGTTATTATATGACTTTGTCATTAATTCAAGAGTAATGTTACATTACGTACATTAACTCTGTTCTCTTCTTTAACAATTGTAATGGATAAAACATAAATGATATACCTATTTAAGGTGAATCATTTGTGAGCTAAACATGCAGAAAACATAGAAAAAAAATTACTCTCCCCCTCATCAATTCTTTGTTTTAGTCTTGGCTTTCTATTCTTTGTCAAATTTTGGTCAATTGGCTTAGGCAACCTCCAAACTTTCAGCTACGAGTGCACGTGTTTAGAAGTAGCTGTGGAACCTTGGGGAGCGACCGACTAGAAGAATTTGCACCAGAGTCGGGCTGAAATCGCTTTCAAGGAAGTGGCATGCCATGACACAGTGTTTGTGATAAATCTCTTAATATTATTAATTCTTATCCAATATAAATATTGTAGTAACATTTTTCCTAAAAATGATGGCACTTGTCGTGACAAACCTCGGCAAGTAAGTCTATCACCCAAACTGATATACTATAGAGAAAAGACATTAATACCCCCAATGTAAGGCTTCTAGAATGAAGCCGAACCACACAAATATAATTAAAGCGGAAAGAATAAAATTAACACATGCAGTTATAACTCCCAAAACATGGTGTCAACAGTATAATAACTACTAAGAGAATTTTGGAGTAAAGTTCATTAGAAAAATAACCACAAAAAAATATGTCTCAGATCACTAATAAAGACATAACTAGTACAGAAAGATTGAGGTGAACTTCAGACGTATGAATGTCCAACCGCTACCTTGAGAAATTTGAAGGCTCCAAAAATCAACCAGCTTGAGGCACATCCAAACCTCAAGCTACACCGAAAGGGTAAAATTGGAGTGAGTACGGTCTACTTATGCTCAGTAGGTATCATAGGCCGACCAAGAAAATTAGAAATAAAGCATACAAAATACATATTAAGGTCACGTCACCTATAATAAAAAAATATCCCACAATGTTAGCCTACATCAGTTGTAGTAACAGTTCTAATATATCACATATATTTCAACAACACACCATGATAAAATACAAGCATGCATTATGTCACATATAAGTATAACAAGGGAGAACATGTAGATACAATATCATAAAATACACATAAAGAAAGATAAGATAAATGCTAAATGACAAGTCAATATAGCAATACAACATAACATAAACATAATAAAGTAAATTCAATGTACATGATAATGATGATGAGGAAGATGCATGAGGTCGTCACACAATGGGTACAAAGCTAAAGCTTCACGATGTAGGACTCATGGGGGGTTCACCAACTATAAAATACAAATACAACTGTAGACTATAAAATACAAGTACAAATGGGAACATTAAAATACAGATAGAAACCTGAATAGTAAAATACAAATACAAATACATGTGTATCACCAGATACAAAAATATAAATGTAACGACCTGAAATTTGATAAAATATGTGAAATTTGTGATTTTATGTGATTTGATAGTTTTACCCCTCTTCGTAGTTGTATTGTGGTTTTTCGGGGGTGTGGAGGTGATTGGCATGGTTTTCGAAAAATTTGGGTTCCATTTGTGCGATATTATAGTTTTTGGAGGCTTTGAGAACCTTATTTTGGACATCTATAGTTATCTTCTAATCCGTGCGATAGATAGCTGAATGGACTGCGCCAGCAGATCTGAAACATCTATTTTAGGGTGGTAACATCTTTTGTTGGGTTTTATGACTTTTAAATCTCACTCCGATCCTCGATTTAGGAAATTATGATTTTGGATTTTGAAGATCAACTCTGTGAAAATAATGATTTGTGTTGAAAATCTAATACCTCCATTGAATCTGAAACGTCGAATTTAGTGTAGTTACATAGTTAATTTGCGTATATCAGAATCTGAACAAATTTCAGACACCCCATCGAAGTTTGTTTCGGACTTAAAAATTTGGTACATCAGGTTAACTTTTGCACAAAGGGTAAATCATATATAGGGCATGCGATTTATACCTTGTGGGCCTAGAAACCTGGTGCAAGTATAAAAAGGCCCTTTTACCCAATTTTTGTTCATTCTTTCTCCTTACCCCTTGAGAATTAAACCCTAAAATAATGCGAGATCTTAAAAGTGAAGCTTGTGGGTGCTTGAAAAACTTAGATTAACATCTATTTCTTGATTCTCTTACGGATTTAAGTTGAAATTTCTTTCTTTTCTTTGATTCTTGACTTAATTGGTCAAAACTCCAACAACCTTATTACTTGATTTATCATCAAATTTTACTCCTTTTCACTTGAATAAGATTTCAAATCCTATAATTACTTATTTTTCCTTGATTTTATCTTCAAAACAACTTCAATTCTTGAATTTTTATGGACTTTAATGGTTTTACTCGGTAAGTCTAAAGATGGGTTTTCTTCGAACTGAACCTCATTTTTAACTCGATTTAACTTAAATTTTTAATTATAGATTTCTAAAAGCACGGGAAACACATTTTTGTAATAAATTTATGATTTTACCCTCATTTTTTAGAAATTTATTTTGTGGGACAGTTTTGATCCCAAACCAAAAGTAAGCAATATAGGTATCGTTAGATATGTTTTGATGCATAGATTCTATATTTCTTTGTTTTAGTTGATTTTAAAACTATTTGTGAGAAGTAAGGCTTTGTAGTTGAAGTGTTGTGGACCACCTTAGAGGTAGGTCATGGCTTAACCCTTTTAGACTAGTTTGGGTAGTAATTATTGGTACAAAATGCATGTTAAGGGTTGGACCTAATCATGAAAAATGACTATATATGTGTTGTGCCTGTATGAGGGCCTATATGTGATGAAATTATTAAAATTGAGATATTATGTAATATGTATGACCCTGTTAGGTCCTATATGATGTTGATTGTCTTGAATACATATGAATATTGTATTGTGTTGTTGCAAATGTGTATTATGGTACCTTTGGTGTATTATGATATATATTCATACTTTTGGCATATGAAACATGTTGAATTTATAGATGAATGGAAATAATAAGTAGATATTGGTTCACGTTGTTATGAAAATGTATCATTATGGATTGGTGGACGAAATACTCATTATGAATGGTTGGGAACATTGAATCATCATAACATCATACACATCATTTAACTTATTTATCTTATTGCTTTATATATATTCTTGTTGTGATGTATGTATACTTAGTTTATGTCTTATGCTATGTATGTGCTTTGAGAAACACGAAAAATACTATAAACTATATATTGGTAACGGATATTGAATATTATGGACCTTCTCCGAAGGATTTTGGACAAAAAGACTCAATAATTGTGTGTCAAACTTGACAACTATGTGTCAACCTCGATAATTGTATGTCAACCTCAAGGCTGTGTTCCAACCTCGTGCATCATCGTCAGCATTATCTTCGTATATATTGCATTTTGTTTATTGTGATTGATGTTGTTATGGGATTGCAATCTTGACTTGTTATACGTCTACTTGCTCTATATCCTGTTGTTATACTTCATCATCTTGTATATACATGTTCTTTTATATTTTTATTTACATGTAATATAATGTATACTTGTATTCTACATACAACGTTGTTGTTATAATTATGATATATTAGAACTGCTAGTGCAAGCGATGTGGGCTACCATTGTGGGATATTTTCTAACTGCAGATGACGTGAGCTTAGTGTATATTTTATATGCTTTATTTTTTACTTTGCTCGATCATACTATAAAACCTATTGAGTACAAGTGGACCATTCTCACTCCTACTATGCCCTTCTGGTGCAGATTCAGGTTCGAGTATTCCCCACATTGTTTGGCTCGGGCGATTGTTGGAGCTTTCAAAGTAGTTTATTATATCTAGGTGTCCAGAGTCTTATGCTACCTTTTATTATACACTATGTATTTTTTAAATTTCAGAGATAGAGTTTCTCTTGTATTTTTATATCTTATGCATTTCCTTGGATTTGAGTTGTACTAGATACGTTCTTATACTGTTGACACCTTATTTTCAGAGTTATGGCTGCATTGTTAATATTTTCTTCCACATTAATTATACTTGTGTGGTTTGGCTTTGTTCTAGAAGACTTACCTTGGGGTTATTTCTATCTTTTTATCCTTCGTGTATAGGTTTGTGTGACAGGCTCACTTGTCAAGGTTCAACCCGATAAGTGTCATCATGACCTATCAATTTTAGATCATGACAAATTGGTATCAGAGCATCCAGGTTTCATTAGTATCAATAGTGTATAGTGAGATATCTAATAGAGTCTCACAGATCGATATGTAGACATACTTATCTTTCTTCGAGAGGCTATAGGATGTATTTAAGAAACTTACCTTATTTTAATCCTTATTGAGAGAAGTTTTTTCATATCTTGTATTTTGAGTTGTGTTTCACTCTTTTCACATAGATGGTGTTAATTAGGTCCAGTAAGGTCAGAGATATGAAGCCTACTTCTGGAGAGATTTCAGTCAAGAGGGTGAGCCATAAGTCATAAATAAACTTGAGAGTAGGTACGGGCCCATGGTTTAGCCCCATCTAGGAGGAGTGCTAGGGGACTCTTCCCTGAGCCTCATTTTGAGCAGGTTGGAGGTGTAGGCTCTACTCTAGTTCTCCATACTTTGTCTGCCCTAGTATTAGAGGGATTGTTGGTGCATTTGCTAACCCATTAAGAAGGTTCTAATTTGGTTATGTCAGGTGTTCCTCCAGTTCAAATTGTGGATCTTCCTGTTGCACCTGCATCTATTTTGGGTGCTCCTCAGAATCCAAGTCATATTCTTATTTCAACACTGACATTTGAGAATGTTTTTTCGAGATCAGGATTTCATCCTTCATCTATGTTTCCTCCTAAAATGGGATCTTAACCTGCTAGATTCACTATTCTCCTCTTACTGCAAGTACTGTGATGTCTTCTGATGATCAGAAGAGGTTGGAGGGATTTACTCATTTAGTTCCTCCTAGATTTAGTGGTGTTGTGGGTGAGGATGCCTATAGGTTCTTGATTAATTATTGAGAGAAGGTGTATAACTTATCTTTTCTTGAGTCGCATAGAGTGGCTTATACTACCTATCATTTAAGGGATATTGCGAGAGATTTGTGGAGGTTGTTTGTTGGTTTTAGACCTCTTGATGCTCCTGAGTTGAGTTGGGACCAATTTACTTATGCCTTTCTGGAAAGATTTGTGCCTTAAAGTTTGAAAGATCAGATGCATGATAAGTTTGACCGACTGAAGTAGGGCTCCATGACTGTAGTATAGTATGAGGCATGCTTTAATGCATTGTCCAGATATAATTATACCAGTATTTTCATCGAGTTTGAGAAGATTTGGAAGTTTTTGAAGGGTTTAGATGTTTTTCTTCAGTTGGCTAATTCTCAGATGGTTATATTTAGAGTGTCTTTTCAAAGCATTATATAGCTGGACTTATAGAGTTCAGGTGGTGGTTTTTTTGGTTTAGCAGTGCAGGGTGACCATTCAAGCCCAGTGGTTCCTTCTCCTGTTGAGGTAGGCCATAGAACTTGTTATGTGTGTCATAAGGTTGGCCATTTGGCCATGGACTTCCCCCGTCATATGATTAGGGCTACTTATATTTCAATAGTGAGAGGTAGGAATGCTGCTAGAGGTGCAAAGGGCAGAGGTAGTGGAGCTCATAGGGGTGGTCATGAGTCCCTTAAGGCAGTTAGTGGTCGTGTGCAGTGCTATGCTATATCAACTAGACTTGAGGCTGATGCTTCAAATACCGTGATCACAGGTATTTTCTCTATTTATTTCAGATCTTAATCTGTGTTGGATCAACTTTATCCTATGTGTCTACATATTTTGCTTTGGGTTTTGATTTTATTAGTGATCCTTTTTCCATGCCTATTCATGTATCTACCCCTGTAGGAGATTCTTTAGGTGGGTCGGGTGAACCGATCTTATGTTGTGACTTTTTGTGGCTGTGAGACTTGGGTAGATTTGCTTATGTTAGACGTGGTTGATTTTTATGTTATTTTGGGTATGGATTGATTGGATCCTTATCATGCTGTCTTAGATTGTTTTTCTAAGACTGACTTTAGCTTCGCCGGGTGTGCCAAGGATAGCTTGGAAGGGTGCACTTTATTCGGGATACAAGAGGGTCATATCTTAAGTTTAGGCTCATCGATTGGTTGAGAGGGTAATGTTTAGCTTATTTGTCTTATATTCGTGATACTAGTATTGTTTTACCTCCTTTCTTAAATTTTTTCAGTATTTTTTGTTAGTTTATGGATGTGTTCTACATTGTTATATTGATTTTTCGATTGATGTTGAGCCGGCCACCAAGTCCATTTCTATTCTTTCGTATAGGATGGCCCTAAAAGAGTTGAAGGAATTAAAGGATCGGTTGTAGGAGTTGTTGGATAAGGGATTTATCTGACTTGGTGTATCACCTTAGGGTGGACATATCTTGTTTGTGAAAAAGAAGGATAGGTCTATGTGGATGTATATTCATTATCGATAGTTGAACGAGGTGATAAGTATCCTCTTCCCCGTATTGATTATTTACTTGATCAGCTTCAGGGTTCTACGATGTCTTCGAAGATTGATTTGACGTCAAATTATCACCAGGGATAAGAGCTTTAGATATTCAAAAAATAGCTTTTCGGACTCGATATGGTCATTATGAGTTCTTGGTCATGTCCTTTGGGTTGACCAATGCCCCTACCACATTCATGGATTTTATGAATCGGGTGTTCGCATCGTATCTCAACTCTTATGTTATTGTACTTATAGATGATAACTGGTGTATTCTGAGAGTGAGACTAAACATGAGAAGCATTTTTGGATTGTGCTTCACAGATTGAGGAATGGGAAGTTGTATACAAATGTGCTATAGAAATATAGCACTTTCGACACTTAAAACAAGGAAAATATGTAAGTTTCTGATGCCTTTTTGTTAGATATGATCCGTTTTGGGTATGTTTTTCAGGAAATAATGTTTTAGATGCTACGTTCATGAAAAGGGGTGTTTTTGTCTCCTTTTGGAGAGATTATGGACATTCAGGATGTTTTTGACTCGATCATGATCTAAGCATGTTTCAGAATCGAAGAAGAGCTGAAAAACTGACTCCTAAAACTTACTAAGTTAACCCACAGACCGCAAGTAGGACTTACGGACCACAGGTACACAAAGTATGTTCTAGAATTCCAAAATTCCGAGAGCTAATTTGCAAGAATTGTTCCCATCCAATACCTGTGGTTCGTACCTATGCCTTGAGCCAGATAGCAAGTACAACTTTCGCCTGTGCCCATACCGCAGGTGCAAAACATATGTGGCCACCGACCTAATTTTCTCCTATTTTGTTTGGGCTTTGTTTTTAGGTTTTTCTCATGTACTATAAATACCATTTATGTTTTTTTTAGTAAGGGTTACACACTTTTGATACTCAGAAGCATATTTAGATTCCAAGATCTGTCTTTGATCTTTGGATTGTCTTGTATTAACTTTAGTTAATTAATCAAGTTACGATTTTGGGTTTTTATTCATCTTATCATTGTGATTTCATCTAAGCTCTCAATTATGAATGTCATTGATTTCTTCACAAGTATGAGCAGCTAAAAACCCATAGCTAGGGTTGTGCAAATCCTGGATGATTGTTGAAAGGAACCAATACTCATGGCATGCATTGCATTATCTTCAGTATAATTGTTATCTTAGCGGTTGCAAAGTTTGGATCCCACCTAGATATTGCAACTTTCTTTGAAAGAGGAGTAGTGACTAGGAAAAGATAATGACAACAGTAATTTAAGGTTTAACTGTCGATCCAATCTACTAGGTAATATATAAGTAATATGATTAGCTTTCAATTAATAACTAAAGACTCAAAAGGTAATAGTTAACTGGGATCAATATAAGGGTTAGTAATGCGACATCCTGAGACTCAAAAGGTAAACGGTGGAATCCTTCTACTTATCCAATAGACTATAGAAGGTACTAACTTATTAATTCTACATGTAAGGTATTGGGATGGTTCAATGTAGCATGATAATCCTACAGAGTTGAGAAGCCAGGGGGAACACAATCCTAGTGTTCACCTACACTTGATTATAACCAAAGTTAATATTATTACTAGCTCGAGATTACTACAAAAAAATCCCTCATTTACTTTCCAGTGCAACCCATAAACTTCGACTGTTGATAACTACAATTCCACGTATTCCCTTGGGATTAAACCCCAACCTTAGTAGGGTTACTATATCTGGACAGCGATCGAACCATAATCTAAAAGGAGGTGTTGCTTAGACATCATCAATAAATTAGCATTGATGTTGGGGAATACAGTGTTGATTTATGGATAGAAGTCATTAAAGTTTTGGGGTTTTTCATTTTGTTCTTAGTTGGGCATACGCCGGTGTATGCCTAGCACGCGGAGTGAAGGTAAACCCTTACTCCCACTAATTTCAGAAAAGATCCTATAATCACATAGTAGGATGTCAGAGTTAAAGAGGGACAATCTCCCTGAAGAAGGAGTTTAGGAGGTTGTTGATAGACAGACTAGTGAGATGCTAGCTCTAATAGAGTTAGTTGAGTAGAGACGGATAACATACTGTCGAGAAATTGTCGGTGGAAATCAGAATGGAAGTCGACCTTAAGTGATCCCAGCATATCAGTATGTTCATCCATATGTTAATAATGAAGATGATTTGGGATACATTGAGCCGACTGATACAGGGGCCATTATCTCTTCTTCTTTACCTCCTGATGTTAAGTTCAATATCTCTAGTTGTAATACCCTATATATTTTGGAACGTATATGACTAAGTTAGCATCGATGAAGATATTTAAACATAAAAAGTAAGGTGGTTTTTGAGCTTAAAGGTTAGAGTTGAGCATTAAATGTAAATAAAAGAATTAAAGTGTCCTAGTGCATATAAGTATTAAGTTAACATTTTAAGACTTAGGATATGGAATTAATAAGCTAGCTGCTTTCTTGACTTAAATTAATCTAGTAGGTGACAATTAGGTGCATCACCTACTTTGACTTATTGACCAATCTAAGAACTAAGTAGGTGTGTCACCTACTAAGACTCCCTTGACTAGCTTATTGGGTCAAATACACTACCACCTACTTGAATTAATTTTGGTCGAAACTAAGAGACAGAAAAGGAGAAGAATGGGCAGCAAAGGCCCAATAGTTTTAGATCCACAAGGTCCAAGTCCAATGGCCAAGTAAGTGAATAACCTACTTAGACTATTTAACCAAATTAAGAGATAAAGTAGTTGCATCTCCTACTTAAGGTAAATGGAACTTTTGACCAGATTAATAGAGCAAGTAGGTGCATCACCTACTTGGATTACTTGACTAGCTTAAAGAACCAAGTAGGTGCATCACCTACTAGGACCTTTTGACCAAGAAGAAATAACTAGTCCAAATTAAAGAGAGAGAGACAATCATGAGGGATTCTTTTGAGACAAAAGATAAGCTCACTTCACTATTATTTCATTTGTAGAAAAATCAGATTTCTCTTAAGATCTTCTCCTAGGGTTCTTGAAGAAACCCTTCTCATTTCTAGCCAAGGTAAATGAAAATAACTATGGTTTAACTGTAGTCCTATCATGGGTAGTTGTGGAAATCAATTATTTTTGTTTGAAGTGTTGGACAACCCTTTTTCCTATGCTTGGCAGACCGCTTCCCTTTAATCTTTAAGATATTTCCCAATAGTATTTGGTTCAACCGTAATACCTCGTATTTCCCTAGGCT
Organism: Capsicum baccatum var. pendulum; assembly: GCA_030864225.1. NCBI lineage: Eukaryota > Viridiplantae > Streptophyta > Magnoliopsida > Solanales > Solanaceae > Capsicum > Capsicum baccatum. Next base: position 201,217,465 of record CM061553.1, read on the forward strand.
AGATTAACTCTAAGTATAGGAGTGATCCAACGTAAATTTTTTCTGAATACTCATTATTTTTCAATTTAGAGCCTAACATTGCATAGAAAATTGATTTAGCTTTTAAATGATATAAAATTCACCTAATTTAGATAACCGGGTAAGAAGTTATAGCTATTTTAAGTTTCAGTTGTTAAACACCAACATTTAGGACAGTAGCGCATCGCAGATTATGTCAAAATGACAATTGTTAGTTTTCAGTGAGGTACCACGATACCGGCGTGTCGCGCCAGGGAGTAATTTCAGAAACTTTTGATGGAAATCCAAAGTTTCGTCAAGGGTTAAATAAGTCTTTTCTCATGATTTTATTACATCCAGATATGGGATTAAAGCCCTAAAAACATTTTAAGTCATTTATTATTCAATTTTCCCCAAAATCAAGAGTCTTCTCTCTACAATACAAAATCTTAACTTTAACAAACCAAGAGCAATCTCAAGAATCTCACCAATAACCTTCAAGGATTAATCCTCTCAGGTATGTTAGGTGTTCATCTATGGGTCCCTTCCACCCATAGAGTCCAAGAATCCATTTTTAAAACTTCAAGATTTATGATTTATGATTTCCATGATTGGAATTAAATGTATTCATGTTTATGATAGTAATTGGGATCCAATTCGTGTTTAATTATAAGTTCCCATGAAATTAAGACAGTTATGTGGTGAATTACATGAATTGTATGCTTAACCTTTGATATTGAAATTGTATGTTGTATTCAAGCTTACATATGTTTACCATTATCATGTAAATAATCCATGCTCCCTAAGTGTTTGCTAAATTGCCTATGTGAAGTAAATAGTGGAATAATGAGATGTTATTATGTGGTTCCAATCATGTACAAGCTTATGCCCTACAAGTGTTTGATGAAATGCTTATGTGATTTGAGTAGTGAAAGCATGACATATTATCATATGATCCCATTCATGCACAAGTTCATGCATCAAATGTTTGACAAAATGTCTAAATAAGTGCATTGTTAGCAAAAAAGTATGGTTATGCCTTTATGATCATGATTATGTCTTTCTTTTATGCTATCAAGTCCTGGGGGTTTTTAATACCCGACAATTTAGTTGTGTACCTAGAGCCAGTGTCAATTACAGAATAATATCAGTCATGTCCCAATCAGTAGAATATAGTTAGTTACAGAACTCAAGAAAACTCAAAAAATCTTATATCAGTCCAGTCCAGTTCAGTATACTTTATTCAGTGTCTTTCAGTTGGGAGTAGGATTTAGCAACGAGCTAGTGTAGGGATAATGGCTTCACCATTATAGAGGCAGAGTCATTAATAATAGTCCCTGTACTCCAGAACTACGTAGCTAGCGCAGGATGAAGAGTCACCCATCAAACTAGGCTTGACTACCTCCCAGGGGTCACCCGTTAGATTAAGCTTGGCTCTGCCTAGGTGTAACCCGTCAGTTGGGATTCGCATCCTGGTTTTATAGTGTTAGTACCCATGGCATAGTATTAATACCCTTCCATCTAGGGTTACAGGTTGGACCCCACTCATTTCAGAGAGGGACATACCTGTTAGATGATTACCTCCCATAGTCTCATTTTCAGTCTCAGTTTAGAATTAAGTTTAGTTTTACAGAATTAGTACTGTTAGACACAATCACTCAGTATCAGTAATTCAGTTATCAGTAACTTCAGATATCAGCTACTCAGTTATCAGAATTCAGTACTTATCTTCACATAAGCCCATTTACAGTATTTATTTACATGCACAGTAGTGTATACTCAGTATTTACAGTAGTATCAGTTATCCATGTACTCTCTTGTTCAGTTACTCTATATCATTCAGTGAGTTATTGTTCATGCATATAAACCCTTGCATTCAGCCTTACCTTATCTAGCATACCAGTATATTCCACGTACTTATCGAACACTTTTACTTTGTACTGTGATGTCTCATATCATTAGTTCGGATGCTCAGGTTACTAATCGTTCTTAGACAAATCCAATCAGCAGCCATAGATTTAGTAGTGAGTCCTCATTTATCTAGGGCATACTTTTATTTTAGTATTTCAATAGTTTTAGTATTTAAGTTGTTGGAGTTAGTTGAGGGCTTGTCCCATCAACTCCACTTTTAGACAGTTCTGATTAAGGCTTTCAGATTGATTTTTCAGATAATATTTAGTTTTATGGATTATTATTTTAGATGTTATATTTTATCGGTATTTTAGATTTTGAAGCTTATGGAATTTTATCTTAATTACGTATTTATTTCAGTTTTATTATCTAGTTCTTACAACAGATATTAGTCATGGGTTAGCTTATGGTCCTTCAGGATCGTATACACCGTGTGATGACTAGGGGGTTGTCTCAGGTTGTTACAAACTTGGTATCAGAGCCTAAGGTTCAACAGAGTCCTAGGGAGTCTGAAAGTTGCATCAAGTAGAGTCTTGTGCATGGGTGTGAAGTGCGCCATACTTATGGACATGAGGCTAAGATATGTTTTAGAAAATTTTTCCCTTCTTTCAGTATTCATGTCGTGCAAGCTAGCATGAGCTCAAGCTAAATTCTTAGTCTAATCCCTTTCTTCCTTCTTGTTACAAAATATGCCTCCTAAAAAGACTAATTGAAGAAGAACTAGAAATCAGTCAGCACCTTATCCCGTTTAGGCAGATCCCCTGGATAAGCACGTCTCCCATGTAGAGTTCAGAGTTGTATTCACTACTCTTTCCAACTCTGTAACAGCTCAGAATAAATGACCAGCTGTTGTTCAGGCCAACCCAGTGTCTAATACTACTGCAGCTCAGATTTGGGACTTCACCCGAATGAATCCCCCTATTCTCAGGATCTAAGTTAGAAGAGGATCCACAAGAGTTCCTCGATCAGGTTCAGAAATTCACAAATATCATGGGAGTAACTTCCAGTAAGAGTGCTGAGTTAGCTACCTATCACCTACAAGATGTATCTCATATATGGTTTAAGCAGTGGAAGGTACACAAGGGCATAGATACAGATCCCATAGAATGGGAAGAGTTTGCTATTGCTTTTCTAGATAGATTATTTCCCTTAGAGCTGAGAGAAGCTAAGATATTATAGTTCATAAATCTCAGGCAAGGCAGTATGAGTGTGAAAGAGTATTCCCTCAAGTTTACTTAGTTATCTAGGTATGCTCCCCATGTAGTAGCAGACAGTAGGTCTAGAATGAGCAAGTTCATGTCTGGGTGTCAGATAGTATGGTTAAGGAGTGCAGAACTATGATGTTGATTAAGGAGATGGATATATCTAGGCTTATGGTCCATCCCCAATAGATTGAGGAGAAGAAGCTAAAGAAGAATGAGAGAGAGAAAAAAAGAGATAGGACAGGTAGTTTTAATTTCAATCAGCTTAAGTCAAAGGACAGTAACTGTTCCCAGTTTAATCCAAAATATTTTGCCCCAGCTCCTTCCTCAGCTAGTGCGCCAGTACCAAATTTCAGGAATGACAGTCATGATGGGGCGCCAGGCTCCAAAACCCAGGGTAGTATGAGCAGTGGTGGTACCCATCCGCTTTGCAAAGAATATGGTAGACATAACCTAGGTGCATGTAGAGCTGGCAGTGATGAATGTTTTAGATGTGGTAAGTCAGGCAACTGGATGAGGAAGTTTATATTAATGGATCAGAGAGAAAGGCATTTGCGCCAGCCGGGTCAGTACAACCATTCTTCAGCTCAGTCTGGTCACCCAAATTAGTAGGGCGCTACTTCCAGTGCCGCCAGTGGGCAACTCCCAAACAAACTTTATGCTCTTCAATCTTGACAAGAGCAGGAAAATTCTCCTAATGTGGTTACTGGTATGTTACAGATCTTTCATTTACATATTCATGCCTTATTAGATCTAGAAGCTTCTAATTTTTTTGTAACTCTTTGCGTGACAGTCAACTTTAAGTTAGACTAAAAATCTTAATAGATCCTTTATTATTACTTAACTCAGTAGGTAAATCTATTTCAGCTAGATGAGTATACAAAAAGTGCTCGGTTACAGTATTTTAAAAAATTCCTTCAGTTAATTTCAATAATAGAGTCATTCTATTTCAGTTTCTTAATAAACCTGTTCTTCAATGAAGGGGTACTACCTTAGTTTTAGTTAATTTAAGTTTGAATCTCTAGATTGACCTAGTATAAAAAGAAGTTAAGGATTCTAAGTTAGTCAGGGTTGGGGTTGTTATACGATGATTTTTGGGGCAATAGAAATCTAAAAATCGTGTATCAGAAAGAAGTAATAGCAGTGGACCTTATATTATCAAGTGTAGTCCTTCAGGATGAGTTCAGTGTTTATGAGCATTGTCATATCTTAGACTTTAGAGTAAGGTGGTTTTAGTTCAACTTAGAGTTTATTAAGTGTTTCACAGACTTAGAATAATGAATTTAAGATAATAGGGAGATGGTAGAACAAGTAACCAAATCAGACTCTCAGATTTTAGTAGTAATGTCAGTATGTGTAGAAAAGTAGTGGGAGAGGTTGATTCCCAACCCATCCTTACCTTATTGCAAAATGTTTCACTTTAGCTATTATGCTATCTACTCATGCAATACATGTCAGTTCTATGATCGTAGCTCATATTTGTACACATTATCAAAAATCAGGTATGCTTATAGTTTCTAGTATGAGTAGTTCCAATTCACTCGGTGTTTCAAATTAGGGAAAAAGGACTGGAAATTAGTCAACACATCAGCCTGTTAAGGCAGATCCCCTGGACGAGCATGTCTCCAATGCAGAGTTCTGAGCTGCATTCACAACTCTAGCCAACTCCATAACAGCTCAGAATAAATGGCCAGCTGCTGTTCAGGCTAACCCAGTGGACAATACTGCTGCATCTAGGATTTGGACTTCACCCAAATAAATCCCCCCTATTCTCAGAATCTAAGTCTGAAGAAGATCTACAGAAGTTTCTGGATCAGGTCTAGAAAGTCACAGATATCATGGGAGTAACTTCCAGTGAGAGTGCTGAGTTAGCTGCCTATCAGCTACAAGATATAGCTCATATGTGGTTTAAGTAGTGGAAGGTAAACAGGGGCGCAGATGCAGAGCCCATAGAATGGGAAAAGTTTTCTATTGCTTTTCTAGATAGATTCTTTCCCTTAGAGCTAAGATAAGCCAAGGTGTTAGAGTTCACAAATATTAGGTAAGGCAGTATGAGTGTGAAAGTGTATTCCTTCAAGTTTACTCAGTTATCTAGGTATGATATCTATGTAGTAGCAGACAGTAGGTCTAGAATGAACAAGTTCATGTCTGGGGTATCAGATAGTGTGGTTAAGGAGTGCAAAAATATGATGTTAATTTAGAAGATGGACATCTTTAGGTTTATGGTCCATGCTCAACAGATTAAGGAGTGGAAGCTTAATAAAAAGAAGAGAGAGAAAAAGAGAGCTAGAATAGGTAGTTTTAATTTCAATCAGCCTAAGTCAGAGGGCGATAATCATTCCACGTTTCATCCAAAGTCTTAAGTCCTTGCTCCGTCCTCAGCTAGTGCGCCAGTACCAAAGTTCAGGAATGGTAGTCATGATGGGGCACCAGGCTTTAAAACCCAGGGTAGTGTGAGTAGTGATCATACCCATCCGCTTTGCAAAAAATATTGTAGACATCACCTAGGTAGATGTAGAGCTGGCAGTAATGTATATTTTAGATATGGTAATCTAAGCCACAGGATGTGGGAGTGTAGAGTAATGGCTCAGAGAGGAAGGGATTTGCATCAACAGGGTCAGTACAACCATTCTTCAGCTCAGTCCGATCGCCCGAATCAGTAGGGTGCTACTTTCAGTGCCGCAACTGGGCAATACCTAAAGAATCTTTATGTCCTTTAGTCCCAACAAGATCAGGAAAATTCTCCTAATGTGGTTACTGGTACATTACAAATCTTCCATTTAATTATTCATACCTTATTAGATCCAAGAGATTCTCGGTTTTTTATAATTCTTTGCATGGCAGTCAACTTTAAGTACAACTAGAAACCTTAATAGAACCTTTCTTAGTGCTTAACTCAGTAGGTAAATCTATTCCAGCCAGACGAGTATACAGAAATTGCTTGGTTATAGTATTTCAGAAAATCTCTTTAGTTTGTTTCAGTAATAGAGTCATTCCGTTTAAGTTTCTTGATGAACCAGTCCTTGAATTAAGGGGTAATACCTCAGTTTCAGTTGATTTAAGTTTGAATCTCTGGATTGACCTAGTAGAAAGAGAAGTTGAGAATTCTAAGTTAGTCAGTGTTTAGGTTGCTATATAATGATTATTGGGGCAATAGAAAGCTAAGAATAGTGTATCAAAAGGAAGTACTAGCAGTGGACGTTATATTATCAGGCGTAGTCCTTTAGGATAAGTTCAGTGTTTATGAGCATTGTCATATCTCAGACTCTAGAGTAAGGTGGTTTTAGTTCAACTTAGAGTTTATTAAGTGGTTCACAAACTTAGAATAATGGCTTTAAGCTAAGGGGGAGATGGTAGAACAAGTAACCTAATCAGACTCTTAAATTTTAGTAGTAATGTTAGTATGTATAGAAAAGAAGTGGGAGAGGTTGATACCCAACCCATCCTTATCTCAGTGCAAAGTTTTGCACTTCAGCTATCATGATATCTACTCATGAAATACATGTTAGCTCTACGATCATAGCTCGTATTCGTATACATTATCAAAAATCAGGTACGCTTACAGTTTCTAGTATGAGCAGTTCCAGTCCACTCAGTGTTACGAATCACGTTCCTTGAACACAAAAACTCCAAACTCAGGTCATTCAGCTCATGAATCATATAGTTCCCATAACTTACGCTATACTCCTAATGATTAGATAAATTCAGATTTCATCATGTACATCCTCTGTTTAGATCTCTTGATAAAGTCCAGGATGTTAATGTTCTATTCCTTAGTCCTCAGTTAAGTGTCGAGTTTGGTATAATGTCCATCCATGCTTTATATCCTCATATTTTAACCTTCAGTAAACTCTCTTTATGAAATGATGTAGTGATAAACAATTGCTTAGAAGGGAGAGAATAGATATTTCCTGTTAAGAAAAGATTGTTGCATGCTAGTTTTACAGGAGGCTTAGTTATGAAGATAGGCTTGAATGTTATGATGATGTGTAAGTCTCTAATGCATTTTGAAGATTTAAGTAGGATTGAACATAGTAGGAGAATTCAGCCCAGATCAAACCATAGTGGGTAGAGTTATTAGTGCCCATATTACAAAATTTTACCCATGTTGTGATTTTTTATTTCTCATTCAGGCCATGCAAAGATTTCCTTACCCCCTAAAGTCAGTAGAACTTTATAGAAAAAGTGTTAAGAAATGCTCCAGTCAAGTATAAGTTTTTAGCATGAGATAGTCCGTACAACTAGCAATTCAGTTTAACAGTCAGGCAGACAAGTTTATATATTTTCCCCATATTTCCATCTGGTCGTACTATCTGGAGTCTCATGAATATGACTACCCCAAAATGGAACAACCAAGTAGTTACTAGTTTAGACCAGTTCATGTGTCATGCCTCAGTTTAAGATCCCAAATATTCTGTCACAATTCATTTTGTAGGTGCCCCGTGCATCGTCTCAGCTTTTCACAGTATCTTAGCCAAGTCAACATTCTTCGAGGGACATAATGTCCCAAGGAGGAGATGCTCTATAACCCCCAAGAATTCAGGTCCTAAACCTTTCATTTTCTATTCATATATCGAATCCAGTTTGGAGTAATGGGTACTCATAAGTTTACCCTATTATTCCAATCTCAGCTGAATGACCATTCCAAAGTCATGACATGTATTTAAGGGCCCAATTTCATTCATGATACTTAGTCCATGTATCATGTTTTAGATTCAGTCATGTTCTCATGTTCCCGTTCATACGTTCAATAAATGATCTCAAGTTTATTAATATTCTCAGTTTAAGGTAACAATCTTCCTTAGCTCTACTCCATTCCATGTTCAATTACAGTTTTAAACTTGGTATGCCTTACTATTGTCTAACCAGACATGCATTTATGAATTAGTTTAGTCATGTATTACATGCATCAAATATGCATATTTAGTATGAAAAATCAGATTGTCAGTAGTTCATTCATGTATTCCATGCATTAGATATGCATGTTCAGCGTGTAAACTTAGTATATTAGTGTTTCTCAGCTTAATCAGTCTCATTCAAGGATGAATGTTTTAAGGGAGGAGATATTGTAATAGCTCGTATTTCCCTAGCCTAGATTAACTCTCATTACATGAGTGATACAATATAAATTTTTTTCTAAATACCTAGTATTTTTATTTTATATTCCGCCATTACGTAGGAAATTGAATTAGCTTTTCAATGATATAAAATTCACCTAAATTCGATAACCAGGTAAGAAGTTATAGTTATTTTAAGTTTTAGTCATTAAAACAGTCATTTAGGCCAGTGTCACATCGCGGAGTATGTCAAAATGTCTATTGTCAATTTCCAGTGAGGTACCACAATATCGACGCATTGCGCCAGGGGGTAATTTCAGAATTTTTTTATGGAAATCTAGAGTTTTGTCCAGGGTTAAATTAGTCTTTTTCTATGAATTTATTACGTCCAGATATGGGATTAAACCCCTAAAAACATTTTAAGTAATTCATTATTCAATTTATCCTCAAAATCAAGGGCCTTCTCTCTACAATACAAAAGCCTAACTTCAAGAAACCAAGAGCAATCTCAAGAATTTCACCAAGAACCGTCAAGGATTAATCCTCTTAGGTATGTTAGGTTTTCATCTATGGGTCCCTTCCACCCATAGAGTCCAAGAATCCATTTTTAAAACTTCAAGATTTATGATTTATGATTTCCATGCTTGGAATTAAATGTATTCATTTCATGATAGTAATTGGGATCCAATTCATGTTTAATTATAAGTTCCCATGAAATTAAGACAGTTATGTGGTGAATTATAGGAATTGCATTCTTAACCTTTGATATTAAAATTGAATGTTGTATTCATGCTTACATATGTTGATAATTATCATGTAAATAATCCATGCTCCCCAAGTGTTTGCTAAATTGCCTATGTGAAGTAAATAGTGGAATCATGGCATGTTATTATGTGGTCCCAATCATGTACAAGCTTATGCCCTACAAGTATTTGATGAAATGCTTATGTGATTTTACTAGTGAAAGCATGACATGTATTATGTGATCCCATTCATGCACAAGCTCATGTAAATCAAGTGATTGACAAAATGTCAAAATAAATGCATTGCTAGCAAGGAAGTATGGTTATGCCTTTATGATCATGATTATGTATTTATTTTATGCTATCTATCCCTGGGGGTATTTAATAACTGACAATTTAGTTGTGTACCTATAGCCAGTGTTAGTTACAAAATAGTATCAGTCATGTCCCAATTAGTAGAATCCATTCAGTTACAAAACTCAAGAAAATATAGAAAACTCAGTATCAGTCCAGTCCATTTCAGTATACTTTGTTCAGTGTCTTTCAGTTTGGAGTTGGATTTAGCACCGAGCAAGTGCAGGGATGACGGTTTCCTTGTCAGGGAGGTAGTGTCGTTAATAGCAATCCCTGTACTCCAGAACTGCATAGCCAGTGTAAGATGAGGAGTCACCCGTCACTCTAGGCTTGCCTACCTCCAGGGGTCACTCATCATATTAGGATTAGCTCCACCCATGTATCACCCATCATTTTGGCTTGGCATCCTAGTTTTCCAGTATTAGTACCTGTAGCACGGTATTAGCACCCTTCCAGCTGGGGTTACATGTTGGACCTCAATAAATTCAAAGAGGGTCATGTCGATTAGATGATTACCTCCTACAGTCTCAGTTTTGGATTCAGTTTAGAATTCAGTTCAGTTTTATATAATAAGGAATGTCAAACATAGTCACTTAGTATCAGTAATTCAATTATTAGTAACTTCAGCTATCAGTTACTCAGTTATTAGAATTCAGTACTAAGCTTCAAATAAGCTCAGTCACAGTATTTATTTACATGTACAGTAGTGCATACTCAGTATTTACTGCAGTATCAGTTAATCATATACTCTCAGGTCCAGTTACTCTATATCATTCTATCAGTTTTTGTTCATGCATATGAACCATTGCATTCAGCCTTACCTCATCTAGCATATCAGTGCATTCCATGTACTAACTACATACTTTTTCTTTGTGCTATGATGTCTCATATCATAGGTTCGGGTGCTTAGGTTCCTGACTGCGGTTAGATAGATCCACTCAGCAATCATATATTTACTAGTGAGTCCTCATCTATTGAGGGAATACTTTTATTTTAGTATTTCAGTGGTTTCAGTATTTTAGTTGTTGGAGTTAGTTGGGGGCTTATCCCATCAACTTCACTTTCAGACAGTTCAGATTAGAGGATTTCAGACTAGATTTTTCAAATAGTATTTTGTTTTACGGATTATTAGTTTAGATGTTATATTTTATTGATATTTTATATTTTGAACCTTATGTCATTTTAGTCTAATTTGCAGTTATTTCAGTATTATTATCCAATGCTTACAGCATATATCAGTCATGGGTTAGCTTCTGGTCCTTCGGGATTGCATGCACCGTGTGACGACTAGGGAGTTGTCTTGGGTAGTTGCAAACTTGGTATCAGAGCCTAAGGTTCAACAAAGTCCAAGGGAGTATGAAAGTCGCATCAAGTAAAGCCTTGTGCATGGGTGTGCAGTGCACCATACTTATGGACATGAGGCTAAGATATGTTTTACAAAAAGTTTCCCTTCTTTCAGTATTCATGTCGTGCGAGCTAGCATGATCTCAAGCTAAATTCTCAGTATAATACCTTTCTTCCTTCTTGTTACAAAACATGCCTCCTAAAAAGACTACTTAAAGAAGAACTAGAAATCAGTCAGCACCTCATCTCGTTCAGGCAGATCCCCTGGATGAGCACGTCTCCCATGTAGAGTTCAGAGCTGCATTCACTACTCTTTCCAACTCTGTAACAGCTCAGAATAAATGACTAGCTGCTGTTCAGGCCAACCCAGTGCCTAATACTGCTGTAGCTCAGATTCGGGACTTTACCCGAATGAATCCCCCTATTCTCAGGATCTAAGTTAGAAGAGAATACACAGGAGTTCCTCGATCAGGTTCAGAAAGTCACAAATATCATGGGCATAACTTTCAGTAAGAGTGTTGAGTAGCTTCCTATCAGCTACAAGTTGTAGCTCATATGTGGTTTAAGCAGTGAAAGGTAGACAGAGGTGCAGATGCAGAGACCAGAGAATGAGAAGAATTTGCTATTGCTTTTCTGGATAGATTCTTTCCCTTAGAGCTGAGAGAAGCCAAGGTATTAGAGTTCATAAATATCAGGCAAGGAAATATGAGTGTGAAAGAGTATTCCCTCAAGTTTGCTTTGTTATCCAGGTATGCTCCCCATGTAGTAGCAGACAGTAGGTCTAGAATGAGCAAGTTTATGTCTTGGGTGTTAGATAGTGTGGTTAAGGAGTGCAGAACTATGATGTTGATAAAGGAGATTGACATCTCTAGGCTTATGGTCCATGCTCAATAGATTGATGAGCAGAAGCTTAAAAAGAATGAACAAAAAAGCTAGAACAAGTAGTTTTAATTTTAATCATCCTAAGTCAGAGGGTGGTAACCCCATATTTCCCTAGCCTAGATTAGTAGTACATGAGTGATCTAATATATTTTTTTTCAAAATACTCAGTATTTTTCCATTTAGACCCTGGAATTGCATATGAAATTGAATATGGTTTTCAACGATATAAAATTAACCTAAATCCGATAACCGGGTAAGAAGTTGTAGCTATTTTAAGTTTCAGTCATTAAACACCGTTATTCAGGCCATTACCACATTGTGGAGTATGTAAAAATAACATGTTTGTTTCTAGTAAGGTACTGCGATACCGGTGTATCGTGCCAGGGGGTAATTTTGGAAATTTTTGATGGAAATCCAAAGTTTTGTCCAGGGTTAAATTAGTCTTTTTTCATGATTTTATTACGTCCAGATAAGGGATTAAAGCCCTAAAAACATTATAAGTCATTCATTATTCAATTTTTTCCCAACATCAAGGGCGTTCTCTCTACAATACAAAACCCTAACTTTAAGAAACCAAGAGTAATCTCAAGAGTCTCACCAAGAACCTTCAAGGATTAATCCTCTCAGGTATGTTTGGTGTTCATCTACGTGTCCCTTCCACCCATAGAGTCCAAGAATCTATTTTTAAACTTCAAGATTTATGATTTATGATTTATGATTTCCATGATTGGAATTAAATGTATTCATGTTTATGATAGTAATTGGGATCCAATTCATGTTTAATTATAAGTTCCCATGAAATTAAGATAGTTATAAGGTGAATTATATGAATTTCATACTTAACCTTTGATATTGAAATTGAATGTTGTATTCATGCTTACATACGTTGACCATTATTATGTAAATAATCCATGATCCTCAAGTGTTTGCTAAATTGCCTATGCAAAGAAAATAGTGGAATCATGACATGTTATTATGTGGTCCCAATCATGTACAAGCTTATGCCCTACAAGTGTTTGATGAAATGCATATGTGATTTGACTAGAGAAAGCATGACATGTTATTGTATGATATCATTCATGCACACGTTCATGTATATCAAGTGTTTGACAAAATGTCTAATTAAGTGTATTATTATCAAGCAAGTATGGTTATGCCTTTATGATCATGATTCTGTGTTTCTTTTATGCTATCGAGTCCTGGAGGGTATTTAATATCCAATAATTTAGCTGTGTAAATAAAGACAGTGTCAGTTACAGAATAGTATCAGTCATGTCCCAATAAGTAAAATCCAATCAGTTACAGAATTTAAGAAAACTCAGGAAACTTAGTATCAGTCCAGTCTAGTTCAGTATACTCTGTTCAGTGTTTTTCAGTTGAAAGTAGGATTTAGCACCGAGCGAGTATAGGGATGATGGCTTCCCCGTAATAGAGGAAGAGTTGTTAAAAGAAGTCCCTGTACTCCAGAATTGTGTAGCCAGTGCAGGATGATGAGTCACCCCTCATACTAGGCTTGACTACCTCCCAGGGGTCACTCGTTAGATTAGGCTTGGCTCTGCCCAGGTGTAACTCGTTAGTTGGGATTCGTATCCTTATTTACCAGTGTTAGTACCCGTGGCATGGGATTAGTATCCTTCCATCTAGGGTTATAGGTTGGACCCTAATCATTTTAGAGAGGGACGTCGGTTAGATGATTACCTTCCACAGTCCCAGTTTCAGTCTCAGTTTAGAATTCAGTTCAGTTTTACAGAATCAGGACTGTAAGACACAGTCACTCAATATTAGAATTTAGTTATTAGTAACTTCAGATATTAGTTATTCAGTTATCAAATTCAGTACTTAGCTTCAGATAAGTTTAGTCACAATAATTATTTACTTGCATAGTAGTGCATACTCAATATTTACAGCAGTATCAGTTATCCATGTACTCTTATGTCCAGTTACTCTATATCATTCAGTCATTTATTTTTCATGCATATGAAACCTTGGATTAAGTCTTACCTCATCTAGCATACCTTTATATTTCACATACTAACCGCATACTCTTTCTTTGATCTATGATGTCTCATATCATAGATTCGAATGCTTAGATTTCTGATCGTGCTTAGACAGATTGATACCAAAATAATCACGAATATGGACTTATAAGGGTGCGCGTTGGTCTCGAGACTTGGTGTATGCAATTTAAGTGTAGAAGAGGCCCAAAACACACCAAAATCAGCCCACAACTTACACTTGATGGGCAGCCCACTCTTTGAAGGCCCTTTTGGTCATTTTAACTTATATCTTATAATAGTTATATAAAGAAAAATGTAGGGTTTTATTTACTTAGATTATTATGGATGTTGAAGTGAGAAACACTTGAAAAACACAAAGTCCTCTCTTCTCTTGATGAGCCAAAACCAAAACTTGGAGATAACAATAGGGTGGATTCTTTTTGTTGTTGATTGCTTGGAAACATTAATGCTAAAGAGGTGGATTTCGATGTTGTATCTTTGAAAGAGATATGTTTATTGTTTTATGTAGTGTTAAGGGTCTAAGATTTACCATTCTTGGGTTCTTAATATTATAACTTCATGTGGTCTATCTATCTATCCTTCTCCTTCTGTAATTTTGTATCCATTTTGTATCTTGTATTGTGAAGCCGTTTTTGTTCTTGTTGTTGTTGTTGTTCTCACTGTGGTTTAATCTTGTGTTTTTAACTTAGATTTTTGTTGGCTTCAAAGGTGTCAAACACCTAGTAATATTGTACTTCTTGTATTGCATTCTTGAATCCGAGACTGGTCTCCAAAAGGGTCCTTGGTTCTTTGAATTAGTGGACTATTTTTGGAGTGTGTTTGGACTATTTTGATCCAATTTCCTATCTTCCAAGTTTTTATAGTATCATTTGGTATCAAAGCATGGCTTGATCTTATTCCTACAAGATCAATCTTGGGCTTGCTAGTTAGAAAAAAAATTGTTGAAAAGCTAAAAATTTCAGAATAATTGCAATCTGTCCATTGTTGTTGTCTTGGCCGAAATTATGTTCTTGGTCGAGATTTGTTCTTGAGTCTAGGTCTAGGAGTCTTTTTCTTGTCTGGTGTGTTTGTAATATTAGTTTTGTTCCTCACTAACACTTTGAGTCAATCCAAACTTGAGCTTGAATTGTTAATATTGTTGTTGTGGACAAAGTGTGGACGATTGGATGTTGTTGTTATTCTAGCCTTGACCGAGTTGAAGTCCTTGTGTTGTGGTGTTGTTGTATATCTTGAAAGATTTTTGTTGCTTTCTTTTTGTTCATCACAACCTTCATATTTGCTAAAACTGAAAACACAACACAAAAGAGACTTGGCCGATTATTGTTGCTATCCTTGTGGTCTTGGTCGTGAGATTATTGACCTTGTTGTGGTGGACTTGTTGTTGTTGGGATATTTTTGTTGGTTGTTCTTATTGTGGTTGTTGTGTTCTTTAAGTTCTTCACCATATTCATCACCTTGTTAATATTAAAGTGATATCTTAAAAAGGTGAAAGACAAGGTGTAGTATTTGTTGAATCTTGAAAGACCCCCAACCACCAAAAAGACTTTACATCACATCTCAACCTTTTTTCATAAAACAAGGGTCCATATTTTAATGAGAAGTACAAGTCTAGTCAAATACTTTTAAGTCTTGAAATTTGAATTGAAAAAGGAGCTCCAAAGACTAGTTTGTATTTCCCTCCATTGAACAATTTCCACCAAAGTCCAAATTGTGAAATTAAAATTTGTCAAGAACCGAACCACTAGTGGACTGCCATATGGACCGCCACATAACCATATACACTTTTCACGCAATAACTTTGGCTCAATTTTTGATCTTTTAGTTTCATTGTTGTTCCATTAGTTTCATGTATTGATTCCATTACAACTTACAAGCTAGTACTAGATTGTAAGTTAGTTTGGAAACCGTCCTTCGTGTATATGTTCCTTTGTGTGTCTTATTCTTTTGAGTCATTGTAATACTTGGTCCACCTCTCAATGCCTCACGGAGTACAACTAAGGTTATGACACTTATGAGATCAAATTAAAAAAAAATCCAAGAGACAAAATAATAGAGCAGGAATGTGAGGACCATTCTTGTACATCTAACTTGTTTGTTGTTTTCTAGGTAACTTCTTGGGCATAATGGAAACCTTATTGGCCCTCCTTGATGCTTTATCCCAAGACCTTGATAGGATAAATGTGGGTCTTGAAAAAATTGACTCGGATGTGGTAACTATGAGTGAGAGGTTGGATAAAATAGAGAGTCGAAGGAACTCCCGTGCTTTTACTCCCGAAACTTTACTTCCAATGACCAATCCTCCAATACTATAGCATAATTCCACAAGCCATGATCCAAATAACCCTTAAAACCGAGAACAAGATAGACCACTTCTCCCGCAAGTTGATCAATTCTAACAAGGAGGACTTGGAATCCAATTTTCTCCCATCCAAGATCCACAATTGAAGCTCCACGTTACCAAATTGAGCCTCTCAACCAAAACTTCCCTTTCCTAAAACCGATACATCCAAGAAGAGGAATATGGTAGAGAGAGACACGAAGGATATGGAGTCTACAACAAAGCTTATATGATAGAAGGAGACTTGAGTCGGATGATATTGAAGGCTAATCTCAAGAGAGAGAGAAAGCCGAGGGTCAAAATAAAGATGTTGCATCTGAGAGTTTTTGTCATTATGCTCTTGGGTTTGGCTAGCTTATGGACTATTTTTTGTGCTTCTCTTGTGGGATGTTTTTAGATCGTTTTTGATACATCCCTTATTATTATTGAGCATTCAAGCTCTTTATGTTTTGCAAACTATTTTGAGTGATTTCTTTTGAAGTGGCCAATTGAATGAAATGAAGATGTGAATTTGTAGACAAATTCCTCTCAAGATGGAGAGGATGATACAAGAATAATCATGGATATGGCCTTATAAGGGTGCGCGTTGGTCTCAAGACTTGGTGTGTGCAATTTAAGTGTAGAAGAGACCCAAAACACACCAAAATTAGCCCATAACTTACACTTGATGGGAAGCCCACTCTTTAAAGGACCTTTTGGTCATTTTAACTTATATCTTGTAATAGTTATATAAACAACAATGTAGGGTTTTATTTACTTAGATTATTATGGATGTTGAAGTGAGAAACACTTGAAAAACACAAAGTCCTTTCTTCTCTTGATGAAGCAAAACCGAAATTTGGAGACAACAATAGGGTGGATTCTCTTTGTTGTTGATTGCTTGGAAACATTAATGCTAAAGAGGTGGATTTCGATGTTGTATCTTTGAAAGAGATATGTTTATTGTTTTATGTAGTGTTAAGGGTCCAAGAGTTACCATTCTTGGGTTCTTAATATTATAACTTCATGTGGTCTATCTATCTATCCTTTTCCTTTTGTAATCTTGTATCCATTTTGTATCTTCTATTGTGAAGCCATTTTTGTTGTTGTTGTTGTTGTTCTCACGATTTTTTAATCTTGTGTTGTTAACTTAGTTTGTTGTTGGCTGCAAAGGTGTCCAAAACCTAGTAATATTGTCCTTCTTGTATTGCATTCTTGAATCCGAGACTGGTCTCCAAAAGGGTCCTTAATTCTTTGAATTAGTGGACTATTTTTGGAGTGTGTTGGACTGTTTTGAGCCAATTTCGTGTCTTCCAAGTTTTTACAGTATCACAGATCCAATCAGCAGTTGCATATTTAGTAGTGAATCCTCATCTATTGAGGGCATACTTTTATTTTAGTATTTCAGTATTTTTAGTATTTTAGTTACAGGAGTTAGTTGGGGGATTATCCCATCAACTCCACTTTTAAACAGTTCAGATTAGAGGTTTTCAGACTAGATTTTTCAGATAGTATTCAATTTTACGGATTGTTATTCCAGATGTTATATTTTATCAGTATTTTAGATTTTGAACCTTATGGCATTACAGCCAAAGTCTAAATTTATTTTAGTATTATTATCCAGTGCTCACGCAGATATTAGTCATGATTTATCTTGTTGTCCTTTGGTATTGTAAGCACCGTGTGACGACTAGGGGGTAGTCATGGGTCGTTATATCAACTTAAAGTGAAACTTAGGGTTTTGATGGAGTACTCTTTAAGAAAGTTAATTTCTGAAATAAAGTTAAGGTTACTTCCCCAATTTTTCCCTCTTTATGTATAGGTCTGGATGAAGGATTTTATATATGTTGTTATTAAGAACTCATGGGATGGGGATCAAAATCCATAAGTTCAATATCTTATACTGTGTTAAAGTATTTTGGAACTGATTAGGTGATGTCTACAGGGGTTGTTGTTGGAGGCAGTGGATGACCTTATAGAATGGCTAAGTGGAATTGTATTAAAGTATAGAAAGAGGATGTGGTGATATGCCAAGTGTTTGAGGGGCTAAATAGTTTTGCTGACATTCAAGAGTTGTGCTACTATTTTACAAGGATTACATTGAGATAGTTGCTAATATTAGCTCCATTATGTGCTTATATTGTAGATTAACACCTTAAAGGAAAGAAGGCTAATTCATTGTAATAATTAGGATGAACAACAAGGTATGCAAGGCTATTTTAGTTTATATTCCTTGGCATGATGTCTTATACTCATGTACCAATAAAGTGAGCTTCGTAGATGATATTTCATGGTAAAAGATACATTGTGATGGTGTACAAACCCCATTGTAGTTAATCGACCTTTTATTTACTGCCCATGGTCTAAAAGTATGTTAAAGTGTCACACGTTTCTCTTATATAAATCAATAAGATCAAAGATTATACAAGTTAAAACTGTCTCATGCTGGATATACAATCTGTCCAAAGTTACTACAATTGTCTAATTAATCATGTACTTCTTTTGTCTATATATATCCTTTTTTCGAATATCATTCCCTTTGTATTTGGGTATAAGGTGACCTTATATAGTCCTTACCTATTCAGTATATAGTTTATATGTCCTTACATAGGATACATATTTGTTCCTAATTAGAATCTGCCCACGAGCCTCAATATACCTTTTCTTACATACCCTTCCAACTATTATTACCTAGTAAGTATTTATTGTACAGTCCAAACCTCTTTAGTTGAGAAGTTACATGTCTCCACTTGATATGCACATATTTCCCTATTTGAAACACCTAAATTTCTATACTTGAATCTGCCATAATTACTATATGCTATGTAAGATGAATAAAATCTTCCAAAACCCATATATGTTATGTAATGTCACTTGCTAAGTAGTTATTCACCTTACACGCTTATTTGTTACATGTCTTCATCTCCTCACTTGTCACATGTCTTTTTGTCTCATTAATGAATGTGTTTTATGCCCAGTGAGGTTCATGGTTTCCTATAAGCTTCAAAGTATTTCTAAATTTATGTTACACTTATTTCATATATCGTTGTTCTTATCTCGATCACATGTATTCTTCTATTAGTTCACAGTTCTAAAGCTCAATAATGTTATGACCACCAAAGAACAATCTCAAAAATTAATGAACAAGGTAAAGTGAATTTATGAATTTATGGGTGGTATCCCAGGGCTGGAAGGAACACCTAGTATGGGTCAACCCTAATATTATGGGTGGTATCCCAGGGGTGAAAGGAAAGCCTTCTATGGGCCGATCCCGATTTGTTTATTTATGAGAATCGTATCCCAGGAGTTAAAATGCCTAGCATGGATCATCCTCTATTACCATTGATCAACAGGTTAGTTGTGATGTCTTGCAATATTAGTAATGCAAAGAACAGTAAAGCAAAGAAAAGAATGTGATGTGCATGATTCTACAAGTATACGAAAAGGTGATCTTCTATCATTATCTATATAGTTGTACCTGGTTTCACTTGAGCTCTTGTTTTACATTGGTTACTTTATGCCTTACATATTTAGTATATCTTTCGTACTGACGTCCCTTATGGAGGAAACTGTATTGCATGTTGCAAATATATGTATTTTCACTAATAGATCTCCCTAAAATAAGCACATTTTACTTAGCGACTGTTGGTGAGCTCCAGGTTAATTTGAGGCTTTGTCGAGTTTTTAGCATGTATTTGATATTTTTATATATTTAAGGGTATGGCAGGGTCCTGTCCTGATCTAAACTAATATTTTCTATCTCTTATAGTCTTTGTAGACTATTGTTAAATTAAAGCGCAGTGGTGTCTTATTCTCTAGTAATCAAGGCCCCAACGGCCAACTCATGTTTATCTATTATGGGCCTATCTATGTTGGTCTTTTATTAAGGAGTCTTACCGATACTTTTTGGAGTCTTATAATTTTTACAATTATATGCATAGTCTTACCGATACTTTTTAGAATCTCAAGATATAAGCTGGTTCTCTCGAGCCTTTAGGGCATCAAGCGCCTGTTCGTATCTACAGGATAGGAGGCATGACATAAGTGGTATCAGAGCAGGTCCTCTTAGGGAATCTACAAAGACATTTTTAGTAGAGCCTTACTTATGAATATGTTGCGTGCTACATTTATAATTAGGGGCCTACTTGGACATTTAGGTAATGTGACCTTCTTTTAGAATCTAAATCATGCGGTAGAGGTGTTAAGAAATTTATTCCCGCACATAACATGACCCATGTAACCTATATTGTGCCTACTATAGTTAAGGTATTTCCTTAGAGGAAATCTTCAGATGAAGTTCTCATGATGTTAAACAAAATTAGAAAAATTCTTGTAGTTACTCTGCATTACTTGCATCAATATCTACATTTGTACCACTTGTATCATCTTGGTTAATCTTAGCAGGATATAATAGGGTTATTCAAATGCTACCCAGTAAATGGTTACCTAATCTATAGAGATGGGGTTTATTTCCTTATACATATTCTTAGAAGGATCTGACCACTTACTGAGTCTATGATTTCCATAATAATTCCTCCAGTGGTTACAAGATCTAATCATATAGGGAATGTTCAGTACTTTATAAGTAATACATATAGAAGCTTTAGGGTTATGTATGTATTGGAAATAAAATTTGTTGATTTAGCTTTGTACTAATTCAAATATTTGGCAGTAGTATAGTGCAGTAGATGAATTAACATGATGGTATTAGTTATATATAGTCCTAGTTGTCCAATATAGCATATTGTAAATATGCTTACTCATTAACCTAATTATATTAGTAATTGGAATTATAAGTTTTGTTCTTATGACCACCCCAAATAGGTTAATCATATGATTTTTTTTGTGGTTAGAAAATTTTGAGGATAAGTGTTTTAATTATTTCATACACAAGTATATAGTGCCATGTACGATCTATGTTTTGGTTATAGAAATGAACCTGATTATGATTAAGGCTGTAAATGTTGAGCGGTTAGAAATTAGTGATGATCTATTATATATTTAGATTAGATAAAGGCAAAGTCTAAATTAATCACTAGTAGGAGAGTATTTAGTTGCATACGAAATAAAGGAGAATTACATTCAAATATTAAAGAATGGAGATATGAGTTAAGTAAGTTCCCTAATAGTACAAGGAGATGACACATATGAGTACTAAAAGAAAAGGTTCTATAGGTTGTGTCTTATTAAAGAGAATGCTTACTAAGCATGTGACGTAAGAAAGAGATATTGACTCATTACTTTAACCAGTTGCAAAGACGCATTCAAATTTATTCCTGAAATAGCTTCTTTTTAAACTTTTGATAGATGGGAAGTCATCTTAGTATCAATCTAAATTTTTGTTTCTAGTTAATAGATACAAGATAATGAGTGCAATTGAACGGTCACTTTGTTAGCAGAGACATCCACCTAGTGTTCTACCCCAAAATGCACTTGAATCATTTATATGAAGAAAATATGGTTCTTACACATACATGTTGTCTACTATCAATGGAGTATATTTACTATAAGTTATAGGTATCA
Source organism: Capsicum baccatum var. pendulum (assembly GCA_030864225.1). NCBI lineage: Eukaryota > Viridiplantae > Streptophyta > Magnoliopsida > Solanales > Solanaceae > Capsicum > Capsicum baccatum. Next base: position 201,238,813 of record CM061553.1, read on the forward strand.
CTTATTCATTTAATTTCCCACTACCAAGATTTACTTATTTATGTGTTATGATGTCCTCAAGGCTTACTTGTTCATTTGCTTTCTCTAACCTTAATAAGGTATCAAACGTAGAGTCTTAAGATGTATCGCCGAAAAGTAACAAAAATAGAGTTCTCAAGCTCACACTCCTATAGATGAACTATAGAGAATTTCCCCTTTATCTCTGCCCTGACATTTATATTAACTTAGAAAGCAGCTAAGTTCTGGTGATTAGAATATGTATAAGAAGAATTTGTAAGGACAAAAGACTATATGGGACAATATCTTGCACTTAAGATATAGTAGAGTGGTTCTATAGGATGCCACATAGTTTCCAAGACTTTAGTTGCCTATATAATTCTACATGCTACGTATCCTATAGAGTATCTAATTATAAGTCATATACCCTTTAGTATTATTTTCTCACAGGTTAAAAATGTCATAGAACAATTTCATGTAGGTGTTGATTGCTTTATAAAAACCTCACTTATTACTATATGTTTAAAAGGATCTTGCTCTATATATTATATATTTCACTAATTATTTTCCACAAACCACTTGTCCATATTATGTATGCATCATAGGCTAATGGATCAAATGTTAAAGGCATTCTATATTACTTGCTCATTGGTCATAAGTACCACAAATCACTTGTCTGCATATTATTTGTTTCATAGACTATATTCCTATATGTCAACATACTTCATAGCCTACTTGTTTAAGAATTTCATGCCTCATAGTTTAAACATTTGTCCATATGACATATACTCACTTGCTCATATTTTCTAAATTATACTTATTCATATTTTAGTCTACTTAAACATGTAGATTCCAACTACCCACGTGATTCACATTTCAGTTTATCATAGATAGAATTAGTGGTCACATGTTGGGTAGTTCTCACATATAGTCTATTTTCTCAATTTGTTTTGCAGTCTACCTACTCATGTACTAATGTTTATAATTCATCTTCCCACTTTATATGTTATAGTTTATTTTCTCACATACTACATTGCTTACCTACTCACATATTAACGACTTTTACAATTTACTTGCATACAGATCAATGTTCCTATAGCCCAAATATCTATGTATCATATGCCTCTTAGGTGCATTATTTATATGCTAAATTCTCTTCATTGTGGATTACTACTTATATAAAAAGTAATCCTTTGTGCCTATTCCTATGTACCATGACTCTATGTGATTTATTTGTCCATCTGTTATATGCCTCCACTGTGCTTGTTTACTTAAGCATTGAATTTATTGGGATTAAAATCTTTGTTTCATGGTGAAGTTGGGGTCTTACCGGGAAATAAAAATTGACGCATATGTGAATTTTAGCATAAAGTATACCTATAGATGGATGGCTAAGCATAGTGTCCTATCAAGATGCAAAAAAATAAAAAAAATTAAGTCTTCACATTAAAATTCACTAATTAAAAGCCTCATGAGATTCGAAAAGAAAAAAAACTTGTGCCCTTGATATGTTGGGTCTTAACGTACGGAGAATTGACTAGCAGGCTTAAGATAGACTGCCTCCAAAGTTACATTTTTACACCTAGCAGTTTATGTGTCTGTGCAGTGTTAATGTCTCTGAGACCCATAACTTATTTTACCCACCAAGGGTATTGAATACATAGAGGGCTCACTTGAATAAATTCTAAATTCTATCCTTAACCTACATATTGGAAGGTTGAAAGCCAAGATATGTAACCTCTATTGGAGTGCTATGTAGGATTCAAAGAGCTTAAAAGGGAGAGCGTGACCACTTGAGAATTTGAGAACTCTATAAATTTCAATTATCCCTATTATTCCAAAAAACTGTATGGAATCTCGACATCACTTGTCTTGCTTAATAGATTCTAAGTTTCACATACATCTATTTACTTGTTTGTAGGATCTTGCTCATTGTTCACTTGCTCATTATTTCATTTGTTATCAGATCTTACGCACGTGTCATATATTCATATGTATAGTTCATACTAGGGATTCCTAAATTCCAAATGTTACATATCAAACTAGTTATACAAAGAAAAAGTGTAGAGAAATGTGGGCTACAGAATTGGTTTACTTGATTATATGTGGCCGAGAGGAGCCTTACTCTTTATTTGATTGCTTAATATGAACTGGTTAAAATATTTTGCGAGGTTTGTATATGTGTAGTATTATAAGCTAGTGTGTTTGAACTGTCTTGTCTACAAGGGAGAAATAATAGCAAAATTTTTAGAAAAATTCTAGAGTCAAAATTATTTTGAGCTTCATCTCTCATTTGAGGATGAATGATCCAAATGGGGGATGATGTAACACCCTGTATATGACTACGTTAGCATCAATGAAGGTATTTAAACTTGAGAAGTAAGGTGGTTTTTGAGATTAAAAGTTAGAGTTGAGTGTTAAGTGCAAATAAAAGAATAAGTGTGTCCTAGTGCATATAAGTATTAAGTTAACATTTTATGACTTAAGATATGGAATTAATAAGTGAGCTGCGTGCTTGACTTAAATTAAGCTAGTAGGTAACAAATAGGTGCATCACCTGCTTTGAATTATTGACCAATCTAAGAACTAAGTAGGTGCATCACCTACTAAGACTCCCTTGACTAGCTTATTGGGCCAAATACACTACCACCTACTTGAATTAATTTTGGCCTAAACTAAAAGATAGAAAAGAAGAAGAATGGGCAGCCAAGGCCTAGTAGTTTTAGATCCACAAGGCCCAAGTTCAATGGCCAAGTAGCTGTATAACCTACTTAGAATATTTGAACAAATTAATATATAAAGTAGTTGCATCACCTACTTAAGGTAAATTAACCACATTAATAGAGATAGCAGGTGTATCCCCTACTTGGACTGCTTGACTAGCTTAAAGAACCAAGTAGTTGCATCACCTATGTAGACCTTTTGACTAAAAAATAAATATATTGTCCAAATTAAAGAGAGAGAGGTGGTCATGAGGGGTTCTTTTGAGATAATAGATAAGCTCACTTCACTATTATTTCATTTGTAGAAAAATAACTATGGTTTATCTTTAATAATATCATGGAAGTTATGTAAATCAAGTTATTTTTGTTTGAAGTGTAGGACAACCCTTTTCCCCAAGCATGGAAAACCACTTCTCTTTAATCTCTAAGATATTTTCCAATAATATTTGGTTTAACTTAAAGGTAAACTTAGGGTCTTTATAGAGTACACTTTAAGAAAGAAAATTTCAGTAATAAAGATAAGGTTACTTCCTTAATTTTTACCTCTTTATGCATAGGTCTTGATGGAGGATTTTATTTATGTTTTCATTAAGAACTCATGGGATGGTGATCGGAAGCCATGAGTTCAATATTTTATATTGTGTTGAAGGATTTTAGGACTGTTTAGGTTATGTCTATAGGTGTTGTTGTTGTAGGCCGTGGGTGACCTCATATAATGTTTGAGTGGAGTTATATAAAAGTATAGAAGGAGGTTATGGTGATACACCAAGTGTTTGAGGGGCTGAATAGTCTTACTGCTTGTCAAGTGTTTAGCTACTATTTTAAAAGGATTGTATTATGATTAGTTGCTAATAATAGCTCCATTATGTGCTTATATTATAGATTAATACCTTAAAGGAAAGAAGGCTAATTCATTGTAATAATCAGGTTGCACAATAAGGTATGTAAGGCTATTCTAGTTCGTATTCTTGGGCATGATGTCTTATACTCGTGTACCAATAAAGTGAGATTTATAGATGATCTTTCATGGTAAAACATACATTATGATGGTGTACAAATCCCAATGTAGTTAATTGACCTTTATTTACTACCTAAGGTCTATAAGTGTGTCAAAGTGTCACATGTTTCTCCTATATAAATCAATATGATCCAAATTATACAACATGAGACTGTCACATGCTGGATATACAATCTATCCAAAATTACTTCAATTGTCTAATTGACCATATACTTCTTTTGACTACACATATCCCTTTTTTTAATATAATTCCCTTCGTTCTTGGTTATAAGGTGACCTTATAGATCCCTTACCTATTCAATATATAGTTTATATATCCTTATATGGGATGTACTTTTGTTCCTAATTAGAATCTACCCACTTTCCTCAATAGTATCCATTCTCATATACCCTTTTAATTGTTATTACCTAGTAAGTATCTATTGTACAGTCCAAACCTCTTTAGTTGAGGAGTTACATGTATCCACTTGATATGTACATATTCCCCCATTTGAAACATCTAAATTTCTACAATTAAATCTGCCACAATTACTTATGCAAAGTAAGATCAATGAAATCTGCCACAACCCATATATGTTATTTAATGTCACTTTCTTAGTAGTTATTTAACTTACTAGATCATTTGTTATATTTCTGCATCTCCTTACTTGTCATATGTCTTTTTGTCTCATTAATGAATATGTTTTATGCTAGTGAGGTTCATGGTGTCATATAAGTTACAATGTATTTCTACATTTATGTTACACTTATTTCATATATCATTGTTCTTATCTCGATCACATGTCTTCTTCTATTGGTCCATAGCTCTAAATCTCAATAATGTTATGACCACCCAAGAACAATCTCAAAAATTAACGAAAAAAGGTAAAGTAAATTTATGCATTTATGGGTGGTATCCCAGGGGTGGAAGGAACACCTCGCATGGGTTAATCCCAATATTATAGGTAGTATCCCAGGGGTTGAAGGAAATCCTAGCATAGGTCAATCTCGATTTATTTATTTCTGAGGACCGTATCCCAAGGGTTAAAATACCTAGCATGGGTCACCCTCTTTTACCACTGATCATCTGGTCATTTGTAATGTCTTACAAAGTTAGTAATGAAAATATAGTAATGCAAAGAAAAAAAATGTAATGTACATGATTCTACAAGTATAAGCAAAGTTGGTCTTCTATCATTAGCTATACAGTTGTACCTGGTTTCACTTGAGCTCTTGTTTTATATATGGTTACTTTATGCCTTACATATTCAGTACATTCTTTCATACTGACATCCCTCATAGTGGACACTATGTTTCATGTTGCAGGTACATCCATTCCAATTAATAGATCTTCCTAAAAGAAGCATATTTTACTCAGCAACCGTTGGTAAGCTCCATTTTAATTCGGGGATTTTTCGAGTCTTTAGCATGTATTTGATATTGTAATATATTTAAGGGTATGAAGGGGTCCTTTCTCGATCTAAACTAATGTTGTCTATCTCTTAGAGGCTTTGTAGACTATTGTTAAAGTAAAGCGCAGTGGTGTCTTATTCTCTAGTAATCAAGGCCCCAACAACCAAGTCATTTATATCTATTGTAGGTCTATCTATGTTGGTATTTTATTAAGAAGTCTTACCTATACTTGTTAGAGACTTATAATTATTACAGTTACATACATAGTAATTCCAAGGTACAATTTGGTTCTCTCAAGCCTTTAGAGCCTCAGGGGCCTGTCCGTCTTAATAGGATAGAAGGCATGGCACTAGTGCTATGATCCAGCTCTTGTACTTGAAGGGTGTCTTTGTGGGTTGCCTACAGATGACTCAAATATTTATTTGGCAAACTTTACTGGGATTTTCGCTTTATATACCCTACCGAAAGGGTAGATTAGGAGGCACTTAAACTAAGGTTTTTATTTTTTTCGCTTACTGAAGAAGAATTATTATGGATTGGGGAACTGCCAAGAGGGTCCATTAATACATGGAATGAGCTACAGAGATAATTATTGAACAGGTTCCTTCCACTCTCTAGGTTATTACAGCTCAAGGATGAGATTTATGATTTTAGGTAGCTGCATTCAGAGTCTATGTATGAGACATGATTCCAGTTCAAGAAGAAGTTTAGTATGATACCCAACCACCGAATATTAGTGATAAGCTTGTCGGAGATATTCTATAAATCCCTAACCACTAGTTCCAGAGCAATTACAGACACTATTTTTGGAAAAGCCTTTATGATATTATGATGGAGATAGCTGCGGATATTATAGATCAGATCTCTTTAACTAATCGAGGGTGGAAAACTCAGGAGATTGATAAAGTTTCTGATATTTATGCCATTGGAGATTTCGGTGAACAGTGAGTAACTAAGGATGATGTAGATCAAGAGATTTAACTATTTCTGATAGAGATCGATGAGTTAGTCAAATAATTTTTATCCACCAGTTCTTCTAAAGCTCATGAAGTTGGTATATCTAAGAAGGCAAAGTTGTAGATCGCTAGTTGGCCAGTTTCTGAGCTCAAGGTCAAGGGAATAAGGGTTGGACTATCATGATGAGAGATATAAGTACATTCCACCTGGCAGACGTGAGGTGGAGTCTAGAATAGAAAAGATGTTTACATGGATTTGGAAGAAATCACTTTCAAGTGAAATGATCAGCAAATTGTGTTAAATATATGCATGATCATATAACTGCTGGATGACATGAGAGTTATGGCAGCTATAGATGTAGTGGATGATGACATGATCACAGTTGATATGCATATTGAGGAAAGATTAGGAGTAAAAGCATTAGCTGTGGTAATTATAAACTATAAGAGTGATGGGATAGCTGACTATGATGAAATGCCTAGTTCACTACATGGCATAGACTCTTACTATTATGCCCTTAAAAAGCTGGATCTTGACTTGCAAAATGGAACCACACCTCATGCATAATCATAGATTAAAGAACCATCAGTATTGGAATTAAAGACCCTCCCTCCTCATTTATAGTATGCATTCTTGGGGGCTAATAAGACCTTACCAGTTATTATTGCAGAAGATTTGGCAGGAGCACAGGTGGAGTCTTTGATATCAGTTTTACAAAATTTCAAAAGATCTATAGCATGGACCAATGCAAACATTGTGGGTATCCCATTAGGTATATGCACACATAAGATACAACTTGAGCCAGACAACATTCCTAGTATTGAGCATCAGAGATGACTAAACCCTTCTATGGAAGAAGTAGCAAAAAAAGAGATAATCAAGTGGTTAGATGATAGGGGGGTTTTCCCATTATAAATAAAAAGCTAGTTAGAGCGGTTTAATATGTGCCAAAGAAAAAAAGAATCATAGTAGTTCTAAATAAAAAGATTGGTTTAGTACCAATGAAGCCAGTGACCAGACGGAGATTTATGCATAAGGTAAGGAAATTATTTGGGATGATCCATATTGGTTTAGGGTTTGTGCTAATGGGGTAATTCGGAGATGTATACCAGAGGTAGAGATGATGAGCATTCTAGAGGCTTGTCATTCATCACCAGTTGGGGGCCATCACAATGGTACTCGTTCAACCCTTAAGATTCTACAATATGGGTTTTATCAGCCTACAATTTGCAAGGATGCTCATGATTTTGCACAGGCCTATTACCAATGTCAGCGTCACGATAATATTTCATGACACCATGAACTCCCCATGATACATATTCTGGATTAAGAGCTGTTTTATATGCAGGGGATTAATTTTATGGGTCCGTTTATGAGATCCTATGGCATGAGGTACATTCTGATAGCGATCGAAGATATATCAAATGGGTGAAGGCAGTTGCACTTCTAGACAATGAAGGCAGAAGTTTCACCATTTTTCTAAAGAGAAACATCTTTTCCTGATTTGACACTCCACGTGCAATCATTAGTGATGGTGCTTCTCACTTTTTCAACCACCTGTTCAAGGCATGCTTGATAGATATGGTGTGAGCCATAAGGTAGCAACACCTTACCATCCTTAAACAAGCAGGCAAGTAGAAGTCTTCAATAAAGAAATAAAGTCTATCTTAGCGAAGACTGTGAATACCAATCAGACTAACTGGTCTAGAAAATTAGATGATGCATTGTGGGACTATCAGACATCTTATAAGACCTCCATAGGTTCCTCTCCATATTAGTTGGTGTATGTCAAAGCTTGCCACTTACCGATTGAGCTTGAGCACAAGGCACTTTGGGCATTCAAAAGGCTAAATTTTGAATGACGTGATGCAACAAACTTGAGGTTGAGCAAGGTGAGTAAGTTGGATGAATTTTGGCTCCATGATTATGAGAGCTTGGCCATATACAAAGAAAGAACAAAGTTGTACCATGACAAGAAGATCGAGAAGCGAATATTCAAACCTAGTGAATTGGTTTTGTTATACAATTAAAGATTAGGCTTATTTCCTACCAAGCTAAAATCAAGATAGACCAGACTATTCATTATGATTAAGGTGTTCCCATATAGTGCTATTGAGGTAAAGCGTGATGGTGATATCCCATTTAAAGTGAATAGGCAGCGAGTGAAACACTACATGGGAAACCTGGAAGAAGTTAGAGTTTGTGCTAAGATAGACCTGGGTAAAGTTTGAGTAGCCATGGGAACTAAGTCATGCCATAATAGTAAATCAGGAACTTCTTGGGCGACAACCCACGATAATTTTTTATTTGTATTCGTATTGTGTGATTGACGTTGGATCTTTGCACCTATAGCTCCACAATTATGTTCCTAACTCTCTTATTTTGGTTTGATGCATTAGAGACAATGCATGATTTTTAATTGAGGGTAGGGCTGCTTGTGGGTCTTGATGTCCTCTTAGGTTTTTTGTTGTCGTGCCTCTTTTTCCTAGAGTTTTGTTCCTAGTAGAGCCGGCATGTTTAGTCATACTGTGTTTTGTTTCATGATGTTTTGTGTAATTAGGAGATTTTTAAGTATTTAGGGTAGTAGTCATGATGTGATTGATTTTTTACACCCCTCCAAAATTTGGATTGTTGAACTATGTTGATGTATATATGTGTAAATTTTGTGGATCTTGATATGGCATTAGTTTGAGGGACATAATAACCATTTTCTGACATTTGCATAAACAGTATAGGTAGTAGTTGGAGATATTGACTTTGTGCTATGTTGAGTGAGATACTACCTAGTTCCCTTTGTATGTTGAATTTAGAACTTTCTTGGTTAGTCTTGCCTAGGTTGAAGGGTAGTCGGTTAGGAAAGGAGCATAGGCCTTTTTTATTTTAGTCTACTTTAAGCGAAAATGACCTTCCATGTGTAAATAATATCCCTCGATTCCTGTTTTGAGCCTTGTAATCCTATTTTTCTTGTTTTAACCATTCACCTTCCCATTTGTATTTAAATTTACCTATTTTGGCCTAGGTCCTCCATAGACATTGTGCACCTCAACACAATTAAAATGCCTAAGTTGAGGGTAGCTATCATTGGGGTGTATAGTGTAATATGTGTATGGAGAAGGGTAAAGAAAGAAAAAGTTAATAGGACTAGGTGTGGTAGAAAAAAATAAAAGAAGGAAAAATTGTAAACAAGCAAAAAAGAAAGAATAAAAGGCCACACCCAACCTGAATGTGCATAACATAATAAAAGGGAGAAATCAGGGTAGAATAAGAAGGAAATTGGCTAGTAAGTGAGACCCCAAAGTTAGTGTAGTGCCAAGGAATCTTAGTGACTTTAAATGTCCATATATATATCATACTAGCGCCCAAGCCTACGTTATAAGCCAAGAAAATCCCTATAGTGATCCCAACATGACTATCTGAATGTTAAGGTAACAAAAATAAGGGCAATCCTTTGGTATTTGACATGCATTGATTGGAACTTTTTTGTTGAGCATGAGTGTCTCTTGACCGGCCGTGCATTAACATGCATGACTTCACATAAGCGAGTGGGACATCTTTGTTATGAAGGAACTTGAGTCATGTTGCTAGCTATTTTCTTATTTCAGGTAGTGTAATTTGTACATATGAGTGGTTGTTTATTGCTAATGTAATTTCCATACCTTGATCCCATTGTGTCACACTGTTGTACTCCATGTTCATTCACAGTTGGTTTTGAAAATTTAGATTGGAGGGGAATGTTTTGTTTTGAGTTCATGTAATGATTGACTGCCTTGAATAAAATAGATTTTCCTAGTTAAGTATCGTTTTTGTTTGGTTGTGTTTTTGTTTCCTGAGGATATACAAACATTCTAAGTTGAGGGTGTTGATGTGCAGTAGAAATATAACACTTTCGATGCTTCAAACAAGGAATATATTTAACTTTTTAAGACCTTTTTGTTAGATATGATCAATTTTGCGTATGTTTTGTAAGAAATCGTGTTTTAGATGCTAAGTTCGTGAAAAGGATTAAAAGGGTGATTTTGGCTACTTTTGAAGAAATTATGGATGATCGGGATGTTTTTCGACTTGATCATGATTAAAGCATTTTTGAGAATCAAAGAAGAGCTGAAAAACTGACTCTCAAAACTTTCTAAGTTAACCCACGGACTGTAGGTACATAAAGTAGGTGCGAGAAGTGCAAAATCTTGAGAGATTACTTGTAGGAATTTTTCCTGATACTTGCGGTCCGTACCTATGCCTAGAGCCAGACTACAGGTACAACATGCGTCTGTGCCCAAACCGCAGGTGCAGAACACATGTGGTCACCGACCTGGTTTTTTCCTATTTCATTAAGGCATTGTTTTAGGGTTTTCTCATGATAAATACCCTTTATGTACTTTTTATTAAGGGTTACACACTTTTGATACTCAGAAACATATTTTGATTCCAAGATCCGCCTTTGATCTTAGGTTTTTGATGTATTAACTTCAGTTGATTAATCAAGTTACGATTTTGGTATTTTATTCATCTTATCATTGTGATTTCATCTAAGCTCCTAATTATGAATGTTATTAATTTTTTCACAAGAATAAGAGGCTAAAAACCCATAGCTAGGGTTGTGCAAAACCTGGCTGATTGACGAAGTAGGGGAAGTATGATTTTTGAAAGGAATTAATACCCATGGAATGCATTGCATCATCTATAGTATAATAGTTGTCTTAGCAGTTTGAAACGTTAGGATCCTGCCTAGATATTGCTACTTACTCCAAAAGAGGAGTAGTGACTAGGAAAAGATAATGACAACAGTAATTTGTGGTTTAACTGTCGATCTACGTTACTAGGTAATATCTAAGTAATATGGTTAGCTTTCATCTAATAACTAGAGACTCAAAAGTTAATAGTTAACTGAAATCAAAATAAAGGTTAGTAATGCGACATCCTGAGACTCAAAAGGTAAAGGGTGAAATCCTTATACCTTTCCAAAAGACTGTAGAAGGTACATAACTTATCGATTCTTCATGCAAGTTATTGGAATGGTTCAACATAGCATGATAAACCTATGGAGTTGAGATCCATGAGAACGCAATCCTAGCGTTCACCTACACCTGATTACAACCAAAGTTAATATTGTTACTTGCTCTAGATTACTAGAAAAAAAATCCCCTTATTTACTTTCTAGTACTGCCCGTAAACTTCAATTATCGATAACTATAATTCCACGTATTCCCTTGGGATTTGAACCCAACCTTAGTTGGGTTACTACATCTTGATAGTGACTGTACCATCACCTAAAATGAGGTATTACATAGACATTATCATATATGAAATTCTCTAAGTGTGAGTTTTGGTTAGAGTCTATTTCTTTCTTGGGTCATGCGATGATTAAATAAGGTATTATGCTTGATCCAACCTAGGTTGTCATAGTTCTTCAATAGGCTGGACCTACTTCACCCATCGAGATTTAGAGTTTTGTTAGCTTGGAAGGTTATTATTGGTGTTTTGTTGAGGGTTTCTCATATATTGCAGCTCCATTGACCAAGTTGACTCAAAAGAAGATTTATATCCAATGGTATGAACTTTGTGAAGTGAGCGTTCAAGAAATTGAGGATTTTTTGACTTCAGCTCCTATTTTGGCTCTGCCCAAGTAGGGCGTGGGCTTTACTATGTTTTGTGATTCTTGATATGTTGAATTAGGTGTTATGTTGATGCAGGAGGGAAAGGTAATTACTTATGAGTCTCATCAGTTGAAGCCTTATGAGAGGAATTATCCTGCCCATGATTTGGAGTTGTGCGTAGTTGTGTTTGCATTGAAGCTGTGGAGGCTCAACTTGTATAGAGTCTGTTGTGATATCTTCTCAGATTATCATAGCCTTCAGTAATTCTTCACCCAGCGAGATCTTAACATGATTATCGCACCCCATTTTTCTCGCAAAAAGCGGGATTCGATGTGACCACTCTTTTTTAGATTGGTTGAAGGAAATATAAAGATTCTCCCCCAAATGAATTAAAGTGCATTAGGGAACCGGTCTAGGATAACTATGAACCTATTTTGTTGTTTAGCTTAAGTTCACCAGAAATTCAGGTAAGGGTTCAAATTACCTCAAAAGGAAGGTGTTAGGCACCTTTCGAGATCCACAAAGGTGGTTTTCAGCCGAATTCGTACTTTACGTGGGGATTCTAAGTGATAAATAAAGGTCGCTTATTTTATTAACTAGGTGAAAAAATAATGAATAACTCTTAATTTTTCTAACTATTAGTTGTCCAAGTGAACACAAGCAATGATGTAGGAAATGGAAAAGCGAGAAGATGGAAGGAGTTATAAATTATAGCAAAACAAGACTTCTCATAAAACTAACTACCCCAAATAAATTAACATGTAAAGTAAACGTAAGAAAAATACAAATTCAAAAAAAAAAAATCAAACAAAGAAATATTGTTGGTTTTCATTCGGATCAGAACCCCAATTTGTTTAATCATTATCTGACTCACTAGCCAAATTCTTAAACAAGTGACAATGTCAAATGTCGTGTAATTCCTCTGGGTATCATCACTTCCGAATAACTACCCGTCCCACCCCACCTAAGTTGGTTGTAAATCCTAAAAAAATTGTTCTAAAAGAAAGGATAAAACTAATGCTTTCAAAATGCCTATCGTCCCACTTGTCGCCCAAGAGGCATTGGGCTTTACTATTTTGAATTTGTGATCTAGACAAACAAAGCTATGTTTCCTAGAACTCCAAAATGCGAAATAGGTAGGACATTACGTACCATATAATTGTCTCAAGTTAGCCTCTTGTTTATTAAAAGTGATTAGAGTGGTTAACATGCAAGACAAATAATTATTTGGTGTATTTAAAACCTATAGGCATGATAACTAAGCGAGAAGTAATTGTTGTTGATGAAAAATAGTTTTCAAATTATTTTAAACAATATTATAAATTGATAAAAACATGCTGAAGTAAGGTAAATACATTGGGAGAGTGATACCCATTAATTTATCGTGCAATACATGTTGTAAAGTAATGACAGTGTAGGAAGTTAAAATTAGTATCAGCATTAACAATGTAATTAAATGTTGGAAAATGAATTAACATGCAGGAATTTTTATGTTAACATGCTGAAGGTAGTTAACATGCTGGAGTTTTAACATTAACATGCTGAAGGTAATTATCATGCTGGAATTTTAATATTAACATGTTGAAATTTAATATTCAACATACTGAAAAATGTTGAACTCTACTGTTTTAACATGTAGGAAAATATGTTAATGTGTAGGGATTTTATGTTCACATGCTCTAAAAATATTGACATGCTTAAATTTGTATTAACATGATGAAACATACAATGGCATACTTAATTCTAGTGTTTAACATGCTAAAAATGTATTAATATGCAGAAAATTAATTACTAACATGCTCAAAAATATTGACATGTTTAAATTGTGTTAACATGCCAAAACATGCAATGGCATGCTTAATTCTAATGTTTAACATGCTAAAATGTATTAATATGCAGAAAATTAATTGTTAACATGTTCAAAAATATTAACATGCTTACATTGTGTTAACATGCCAAAACATGCAATGACATGCTTATATCTAATGTTTAACATGCTGGAAAAATATATTATCCTGCAGGAATTTAATTTAGCATGTCGGACGTTAGTTAGATCCTAAAATCAAAATTTTTAATCTAATTAATTAATAAGTTGTAGCTTGAGTGTCTAAACGCTTAGAGTATTAATAAATTCTAGGTTTGTTAGCTTAAATGATTCACATAGCATGTAATACACATAAAAACCTAGTCTGTGTTTACCTATACTATTCATAGAGCACATAAATCCCCGTCCCTAAGTATTCCCCAAATTTTATTATTGCAATATATTGAGTTTACAAAGGTTATTACAACATAAGCGATAAATAGATTAAATAAAATAATTAAACAACTCTCTCCCTATTCCCGTGCGACTCTTCAAATCTTAAACTACTACTTACTACCTATAAAACATGAGCAAAAGAGCGAGGCAAGCACAGAAAGAATACTCGAATATACAAACACATCGTCTTACACAAAGAAACAAAGACAAAATAGGCAAGCACAGAGTAATTATTTGAATTAATTCCTATTGGCAAGTTGTCTAACACAATACAGTTTATCAAAGAAATATATATAAATATATCATTTAGACACTTACCCGTTAGCAGCAAAAATTAATAACAAAGATGTTAGATAGAGCAATTGTAGCAAGTAAGGCGAGAGCTTTGTCGAAACCCCGAACCAAAGAACTTGAGAAAATATTTTATTCTTTGTGTTAAAGTAGCTAGTAACCCCTTTTAGAGTTTAATAATCAGGAAAAGTTGTTTGTTAAGTGAAAAGAGGGGTCTTTTATATAGGCTGAGGGGTGTAAGACTATACCAACATAAAAAAGGCAAAATAATATTTCTGTAAATCAATTATGAGAAAATTTCTCTTGACTAAATCAATCATATACAGATCAATCAAAGAATAAAATGAAAATCAATATTTAGAAAAGCCATTGACAATATTGTTTTTTCTTAATTAACCAGATGGAATCAATTAGAAGCCAATTTTACCGTAATTAGGTGACCAAAAAAAAGAGAATAGAGATTTGTCAATATTTTAAATGAGTGAATAATGTCCCAAGATCTCAGAAATTATCCATAAATAAAACTAACAAAATTTTCATATCATTCCATTTACCATAAAGATCAGATAATTAATCAAATCATATCGTAATTAAGCAAGTAACAGGACTGAAATTTCAATTATCATGATTTAGCAATTAAAATACTCATTAAGTAGGCTGTCAAACCACATACCAGCGTCATTCTGGCGCCAACTAAAGGAAAAGGATTTATAACATAACAAGAATAGACATGCCACTACTAAAAAAAGAGAAAAACTGAATTCTCAAATTTCAACCACAAAACCAACCAAATAGCGTGGTTGGTAAATTAATAGTAGCTTTTTAAAAACCGACTACTTGTGGTCGAATTTTTTAGAAATATATATATATTTTTTAAAATTTATTATTATTTTATTAAAATTAGAAAAAATGAATTTTAAAAAAATTCAAAATAAACCGACCACAAGTGGTTGGTTTTAATAAAATTAATTAATTAATTTTAATAGAAATCCAATCACAAGTTGTTGGTTTTATTTTTAATTAATTAATTAATTTTATCAAAATCGACCACTTGTGGTTGATTTTTCTGAGAATTTTTTTAAAAAATAAAAATCAACAATGGTCCAACATGTAATACAACAACAACAACAACAACAAACGTAATGTATAAACTACAACACATACAAATTGTACAACAAAAGTGTAAAAGTGTAAAAACTACAACAATACATACAAAAGTGTACAAACTACAACAAAATGTATAAATCCAAAGTACAACACATACAAAAGTCAAAAAACTAAAAATCATCTTTATCGAATTCGTCCTCGTCTTCCGCATCCTCATCTATGCTGATATCATCCAAGGGTGTAGACCTTTTATAGACAGAACTACATCACCAGGACATGAAGGAATAATCCTTGCAGTCTGAATGAAAGAGTTGAACTGCTCCTGCAGCATCATGATTTGTGATGATATTTCCTCCTCCTTCTTCTGCGCCCTCTCTCTCTGATCAGCAAGCTCTTCAGTAAGTTTAGAAATTATATTTTCTACTCTTTCAATGGTTTCTCTATCAACTGAAGAGTTAGAGTATGTAGGTCCAGATGAACACCAAATATTCTTGCCAATTTTTTTTGTGGTATCCATAGTAATGGCCTCTAACTGCAGGATCCCACGGTTTTATCCCATAACTCCTCATCTACATGTTGGGGTAGTGGGTCACCCTGACTTTCAGGAGGCTGAGTACTACGATAATCACTAAGAGCTGCGTATATTTGTCTTATATTCAAAGTAAAGTTAAAATTAAAAGTCAAAAAATATTAAAGTACTTATACTTGAATAATATCAACTTTGAGAAAAAGATTCGTAAATTCAAAATTTGATTCTTACATGGGAAGCTTTTGCGCGAGGTTCAACCCAGACATCTTCATCATTTGAATTCATTTTTTCAGATGAGTCTCCTCGAATAGCTCACCCTTTGGTATGCTCCTACCCTTTTCTTTTTCTTACATATGAAAAAATTATCAATGTTCAAATAATTAAAAATGTAAACAGAAACAAATAATTAAAACTGTAAAAGTTACATACCAATTTTTCCTCCACAACAATTATACTTTTGGCATCCGCAGAATGTAGGGAGCCACCCCTGGATGATGCCCAGGCTTTCTTTCCTTTGTCCCTCAACAATTAGTATTCTTCGTTATTCCAACAGCGAATATACTGTTGCCTTAAGGGTTCACTAATCCATTCAGGTCATACCAAGTTGGTTCGGGCATAATTCAACAGACCGTTAAATCTGAATCTACATCTTCTAAAGAAATTTCTCTTTATAAGATATGCATTTGCATCATCCCACCAATAAATTTCTACAACAAAAATAAAAATATAATATTCAATTTTTTGTTCTAACAAAGTGTTAAGTAGTCAATAAGTTAAATCATTACATTAAATTCTTGAAACATTCTTTCCCTGTCAATTTCTGGAACCTTTTGCTGCATTTTCTCGCAGTTTGTCCTACTCCAGAATCCGGCCTAAACCTACAACACAAGATCAAACAGTAATTTAATAGAGCATAATAATATAGTAATGAAAAAATGAATAATGTTATTATATTTAGAAATCTTACCCTGTTGTATATGGAGTAAGATAACGCCTCCCAAAATCATCTCTGTCACCTGGCTGTAGAGTAAATGATGGTGGATGCACTGGCATGGGCGAATCTGAAGCACTAGATGGAGTGCCTCCAAGATGAAGATCCAACAACCCAATAGATTCTGTAGAACCACTATGAGAAACTGTGTGACAACTACAAGAGGGTACTGATGATGGTAGTAGTCCGGATGGGCCAGCGATCATCCCATAGTATTGCAATGGCAGTGGCACAATGGTAGAAGCAGAATGAGTCAGTGTAGACCCATGAAATGGCCCCACATGCATAGGAGTAGGAACCAAATGCTGAGACAACCTAGAATATGAGGGTCGTGCTGTCGCTTCAGCAAACCGACCCTCAGATATATGAATACCTGTCGGTTGTCTATAGGGGGGAGGTTATTTTTTCTTTTTGTTTTTGTAAGAACAAATTTTCCTTACCTTTGTCACCTCTACCTGACATCTAAATTATATAAAGTCAACAAGTAGTTAGTTCCTACAAAATGAATTTATAAGAAAACATTACAAGTAACTAATTTCAAGATACTAATTCACATTTCAAATTGCACCAACAACACGAGATAGAAAAAATATTGTATTACTATATAAATCATGGAAAAGCGTAAACAACAATCTTAAACAGTATATTACATATCAATCTTAAACAAAAAATATAAAGGTAAATATATAGTACAAAGCATAAAGACACGATCAATACAAAATAAATACAACCTACACAAACTAATCCTCCTTTTTTTGAAAACTCTCCACTAAACCATTCACCCTCTTCGGAAGTTTTCTCATCTACTACCCACTCAGCCTTTTCTTCTGCAATATTAATTTCTTCAAATATATTTTTCAGGTGATTCAAAGTATCCACTAAGTCAACGTCCACTAGCTGGTTATCAATTTGCATTTCATTTTGATACGCAGTCTCCAGCACATTCTCAACTTCCACCCGTCCTATAGGCTTTGTTTTGATTATAGCCCACCATTCATACTAATCACTGTGCAATGGATAAGGAGCATAATACATTTGTTTAGCATTTTGCACTAGAACAAATGGATCATAAACAAGATACGACCTATTGTGCTTCACTTCAATAATGTTATGCTCCTTATGCACTCTTGTGTCTCTTATGCTTGGATCAAACCACTTACATCGAAAGAGGATAATTATTTTTATTTAAAAACCATCATACTCTAGTTCTAAGATCTCATGTACGATGCCAAAGTAATCAACATCATCATCACCCTTAACCCAAACACCACTATTGTTTGTTTTCCTTATTCTGGAGTGTTGTTTGGTGGAAAATTTGAACTAATTTACTATGTAATAGGACATTGCATGAGCTTCAACTGGACCAAAATAAATATCTCTCAAGATTTGATCATATGCGGCTGCATTTGGTGACTGATGTACCTAAAAATATTATACATATATATATTATATATATGTTAGTTGAGGAATGTGTAAATGTTTAAAATTTGTAGAAATATTAATACACTAATGAACCTCATATGCAAACCATGTTGCAAGGGATGCATACACTTGATTTCTTGGAATTGAGTCTTAAGTGAACTGAAGATCCAACATGCGAAACACAATTAGTCTCTTTAAGAGAATGAGTAAGCAAATAAGATATATTAAAATTTTAATCTCCTTACTTCAGAAAGGCTCAACTTTTGGGTAATTCAGCAAGACATACAAAGTTGCTAATTTGCGCTCTGTAGGAGTGAGCCAGCGATATTTGGTCCTTTTATCCTTACAACCAAATTGATTGAAAATTGATATCAGTTGCAAATAAGGCTTATTCACATCATCCTGGTGACCAATTGATCGGTTTCTTGAACAAGCAACTTCATCATGGAAGTTGTATGAACAAAATTGAGACATTTCTCTTGCAAGATATGCCTCAACTGTAGAGTCTTCCAACCTATGTTTATTTTTGGGACCTCTTTTCAATTTTTCAATTGTCATTCACAATCTTAAGATTAGATGTTTACTATATTTAAAAAAGATATGTATGAATTTAAATATGTTGGAATTGCTTACCATTCGAATGGATACATCCACCTAGTTTGAATTGGACCGCCTAGCTGAGCTTCATGCACAAAGCGAATGGAAAGATGTTCCATCACATCGAAGAATGCTGGCAGAAAAATCTTCTCCATCTTGTTGGTGATAACAACAATATTACTTTCCATTCGTGCCAAATTATCTTCTTTTAATGTGGTGGCACATTTGTCTTTAAAGAACAAACTGATCTTGCTATTGGTTTCCATATGTTTTCAGGTAAACCAATAAAAGCAATTGGAAGTAATTGTTTCATAAAAACATAACAATCATGTCCTTTCATTCCATGCAAGATTCCTTATGCCATATCAACCCTCTTTCCAAAATTTGAGGCATATCCATTGAGAATCTTCAAACTTTGGACCCACTCACATATTTGATGTTTTTGGTCCAACTTGAATGTAAAACTAGCCTTGGGGTTAAGAACATTTCCTGGGCCTCTCTTGTAAGTATAATTCTCTGCATTTGCAATATTCCAATAAGTCAAGTCTGGCCTTAGGATTATACTTTGTTTTGCAGGTGACATCCATAACTGTGTTGAATAAGTTGTCAAAATAGTTCTTCTCAGTATGCATGACATCAACATTATTTCTAAGTAAATTATCTGGCTAATATTTTAACTCCAAAAATATACTTTACTTTGTCTAGTTATGTGAAACGCCATATCCATCAAGACTGTACAATGGCTCCCCGCTGGCTTTAGGCAAATCCTGAACTATCTCCCAGATGCCATGAACAGACAACCTTGAAGGTGGACTATCGTATTCCCTTTTATTCCTTCTGAATGCATTCTTGAGTCTCTTAAATTCATTATCATGTGGAAAAAAACAATGATGACAATCAAACCATGATTTTTTCCTGTCATGTCTCAATATGAAAAATTTTGTTTTTTCCATGCAGTATGGACAAACCAGCTTTTCAGCTATCATCCACCCAGACAACATTTCATAAGTAGGAAAATCATTAACAATCCATATTAGATATGTACGCAGATTGAAATTTTATTTAAGTGAGATGTCCCAAGTTTCAACCCCCTCATGCCATAAAATTTGAAGTTCATCGATCAAAGGTTGCAAGTAGACATCTATTCTGCTTTTTGGATTATCCTGGCCAGGAATAACACAATTCAGAAATATATAGGGACTAGTCATCAACATTTTAGGAGGAAGATTATAAAGGGTGATAAATACAGGCCAACATGAATATGGCGCAGCACCAACTAAAAAAGGAGAGAAGTCATCCGCACATAATTCCAAACGAATATTTCGTAGCTCAGTTGCAAAATCTGGATAAGTTGCATCAAAATGCTTCCAAGCCTCTCTGTCAGATGGATGACACATAATACCAGTGGGCCTTCTATTTTCACTGTGCCATCTCATATGAGGAGCTGAGGTGTATGAAACATACAACCTCTTCAACCTTGGTATTGGAGGTAAATAATGCATAGTCTTAATAGCAATTTGATTTCCACTAGAACCACGCTTATATCGAGGGTGCTGACAAAACTTACAGGACTCTAGGTTAGCATCTTCCTTAAAGTATAAAATCCAGCCATTTTTACAACAATCAATTCTAACCGAGGAGAGACCTAACTTTGACACCAATCATTTTGCCTTATAGAAAGAATCAGGAACCTCCAAACCGGGGTCAAATAACACTTTAATAAGGTCTAACATTGAGTCCATTCCTCCTTCAGCAATATTCTAATCAGATTTAATACATAATAATGTAACAACAACAGACAAATGAGAGTGTGAACACTCGTTAAACAAAGGATAAATAAAAGTATGCAATTGTTTATAGAATTTGCCCGCTTCGGTATTTAGAACATCTTCGATATTTTCCCTAAATTCGCCCCAGTGTTTCATTCCAAAAGCATCGTGAACCATTTCTATCATCGTAGTATCTTGATATTCATTATGCTCTGCAGACCTACTACTTTCAACAACAACAAAGTTATTTTTCTCAACATCACCATGAGTACCACGCAATCTTAAAAAGTCCTTGTAAAACCTCCTTCTATAAAGATGTTCCTTTACATCTTCATTTATAAGATTTATACTATCACATCTAACACAAGGACAACGAATAGCCCAA
Source organism: Capsicum baccatum var. pendulum (assembly GCA_030864225.1). Taxonomy (NCBI): domain Eukaryota; kingdom Viridiplantae; phylum Streptophyta; class Magnoliopsida; order Solanales; family Solanaceae; genus Capsicum; species Capsicum baccatum. The sequence continues at coordinate 201,259,842 of CM061553.1, forward strand.
AAACATGTCCAAACATCAAATGAATTAGCATGTTCAATAAATCATTTGACACCTTCAATAAATTCCTCCCTAAGACCCATTCAACTATCATTGTTTCATTGATATATCTAGCTATAATAAGGTTCCATCTAGGCAATCAATCAGATTCAACTAATTAGATCAAGACATCAAAATTCAATTATCGCCAAACATAACTACATTCAAAACAAAAAATCACCTTTAAAGTCCTCACACTTAATCATTTTCAACCTACTAAGTCACCAAAAATAATCACATTCAACCTACCAAGTCACCTTTAGAGTCTTTACACTTAATCATTTTCAAGAAAAAAAAACATAACAAGATTAAAAAAAAACACCTTTAAAGACTCTACACTTAACCATTTTCAACCTACCAAGTCGCCAAACATAACCACATTCAAGACAAAAAACACCTTTAAAGTCCCTATACTTAACCATTTTCAACCTACCAAGGCACAAAACATAACCACTTTCAAAATAAAAGAACACCTTTAAAGTCCCTACACTTAACCATTTTCAACCTACCAAGTCACCCTAAAAGTCCCTACACTTAATCATTTTCAACCAACTAAGTCACCTAAAATAACCACTTTCAAAAAAAAAAATCATCTTTAAAGTCCCTACACTTAACCATTTTGAACCTACCAAGTCACCAAACATAACCACTTTCAAAATAAAAAGACACCTTTAAAGTTCCTACACTTAACCATTTTCAACCCACCAAGTCACCAAACATAACCACTTTCAAAACAAAAAATCACCTTTAAACTCCCTACACTTAACAAATTTCAACCTACCAAGTTAACAAACATAACCACTTTCAAAACAAAAAAAAAACTTAAAAGTCCCTACACTTAACCATTTTCAACCTATCAAGTCACCTAACATAACCACTTTCAAAACAAAAAAATCACCTTTAAAGTCCCTACACTTAATTATTTTAAACCTACCAACTCACCAAACATAACCACATTTCAAACAAGAAAACACCTTTAAAGTCCCTACACTTAACCATTTTCAACCTACCAAGTCATCTAACATAACCACTTTCAAAACAAAAATTTACCTTTAAAGTTCCCACAATTATTTTCAACCTACCAACTCACCAAACATAACCACATTCAAAACAAAAAAACACCTTTAAAGTCCCTACACGTAACCATTTTCAACCTACCAAGTCACCAAACATAACTACATTCAAAACAAACAAAAACACCTTTAAAGTCCCTACACTTAACCATTTTCAACCTACCAAGTCACCTTTAAAGTCCCTACACTTAATCATTTTCAACCTACCAAGTCACCTAACATAACCACTTTCAAAAATAAAAAACACCTTTAAAGTTCCTACACTTAACCATTTTCAACCCACCAAGTCACTAAACATAACCACTTTTAAAACAAAAAAATACCTTAAAGTCCATACACTTAACCATTTTCAACCTACCAAGTCACCAAATATAACCACTTTCAAAATAAATAAAACACCTCTAAAATCCCCACACATAACCATTTTCAATCTACCAAATCACCAAACATAACCACTTTCAAAATTAAAAAAACACCTTTAAAGTCCCTACACTTAACCATTTTCAACCTACCAAGTCACCTAACATAACCACTTTTTAAAAAAAAATCACCTTTAAAATCTCTACACTTAATCATTTTCAACCTAACAACTCACAAAACATAACCACATTTAAAACAAAAAAAATACCTTTAAAGTTCCTACACTTAACCATTTTCAACCTACCAAGTCATCAAACATAACCACATTCAAAAAAAAAAATAACCTTTAAAGTTTCTACACTTAATCATTTTTAACCTACTAAATCACCTTTAAAGTCCCTACACTTAATCATTTCCAACTTACCAAGTCGCCAAACATAACCACATTCAAAACAAAAAACTACTTTTAAAGTCCCTACAATTAATCATTTTCAACCTACCAAGTCATCAAACATAACCACATTCAAAACAAAAAAAAACACCTTTAAAGTCCCTACACTAACTATTTTCAACCTACCAACTCACCAAATATTACCACTTTGAAAATAAAAAAACACCTTTAAAGTCCCTACACTTAACCATTTTCAACCTACCAAGTCACCTAACATAACCACTTTCAAAATAAAAAATCACCTTTAAAGTCCCTTCACTTAATCATTTGCAACCTACCAACTCACCAAACATAACCACATTCAAAATAAAAAAACACCTTTAAAGTCCCTACACTTAACCATTTTCAACCTACCAAGTCTCCAAACATAACCACTTTCAAAACAAAAAAAAAAACTTTAAAGTTCCTACACTTAACCATTTTCAACCTACCAAATCGCCAAATATAACCATATTCAAACTAAAAAATACCTTTAAATTTCCTACACTTAGACATTTTCAACAACCCAAGTCACCTTAAAAGTCCCTACACTTAATCATTTTCAACCTACCAAGTCACCTAACATAATCACTTTCAAAACAAAAAAAAACACCTTTAAAGTCCCCACACTTAACCATTTTCAATCTACCAAGTCACCAAACATAACCACTTTCAAAATAAAAAAAAAACACCTTTAAAGTCCCTTTACTTAACCATTTTCAACCTACTAAGTCACCCAACATAACCGCTTTCAAAACAAAAAATTACCTTTAAAGTTTCCTACACTTAATCATTTTCAACCTAACAACTCACCAAACATAACCACATTCAAAATGAAAATTACCTTTATAGTCCCTACACTTAACCATTTTCAACCTACCAAGTCACCAAACATAACCACATTCAAAATAAAAAATTACCTTCAAAGTCCCTACACTTAATCATTTTCAACCTATCAAGTCACCAAACATAACCACATTCAAAATAAAAAATTACCTTTAAAGTCCCTACACTTAATCATTTTCAACCTACCAAGTCACCAAACATAACCACATTCTACATAAAAAAACACATTTAAAGTCCCTACACTTAATCATTTTCAACCTACCAAGTCACCAAACATAACCACATTCAAAACAAAAAATGAAAAACAAGACCAACAAGATGTCAGCAACAATGCTAGTGAATCGAACAAGGCCACATGCGACTTCACTAGACTTCAGTACGAACAATAAGAAGAAGATAACAACAATGCTAATGAAATGAACAAGACCAAACACGGCTTTACTAGATTTCAATATGAATATTGACAAGAATATAACAACAATAGTGAATTTAGAGAAATTAACTTACCTTTGCTTGGCCTAAATTAAAGTGAAATAGATAAGCAAACACCGAATCTAGATTCAGATGTGCTGGTAGCACAAAAATACTAAATTAGGAGCAGAAGAATAATTTCCAACTTGTCATTTAAAACAAAAATATTAAATAAATAGTATCCAAGTAGACAAATAATTTTCAGTCGATAACACCTTCAATCCAACTAAACCAATATAAAAAACAAGCAAAATCATAAAATAAAATCAAGTATCTGGAAAAATCAGAACTAAAGATTCTAACTTTAATAGATTTATATCATGAATAACTTCAACCAATATCAAATACAACCTACCAACCTTAAAAGAAAATCAAATCTCAAAGGTTCACAGCTAAAGTTTCAAACTTTGAGAAATTTCAACCAATAATAACTTCAATCCAACCAAAAAAATATAATCAAGAACTTCAAAAAATCATGACAAAATATTCCAACTTTGAGTGATTTGCCAAAACTCATATCAAAAAACAACAAGCTAAAGTGCTAAACCATAAATGTAAATCAAGAATCTCAACAAATCACAACTAGAGATTCAAACTTTACTCAAAATGCAACCCAAAGAACATCAATGTTGTAGATTTTATACATGTCTCTCTATAGAAGTAGAGTTCTTATGAATCTTACAAAATCACAATTAAAGATTCCAACTTCGAGCTACAAACGGGCTTAACTAGTTCAAAGTAACCTAATCTTCAGCATTGCAGTACGCTTATAAATCAACCTCAAAAAGCACAAATTTCGCAAAATAAAATAAAATAAAAGCTATAAGTGAGCTAGAAAAAAACATACCTGAGCTATAGTCGCCGGAGTATAGTCGGAGCAGTCGTTGGAGAAGGATTTGGAAAAGTATTTTGGGTGTGTTTAGGTCGGTTGGTTGATTTGAGTGTGTGTAGGTCGATTTGTGTGTGTGTGTTCAATTAGGGGTTTTGTGTGTGTTTGGGTCAATTTTTGTGTGTAGTTAGGTCAGGTCAGGTTGGGTCATGTAGGGGTGGGGTTGGGTAGGAGCTAGTTTAGAATTTATTATTATTATTATTTTGTTGAAAACCGACTACTTGTGGTCGATTTTTGACAAAATAATAAAAATAATAATTTCATTACTACAATTAATAAATTTATAAATTAAAATTAATTTTTAGCAAATCAATTTTTTAATAAATTCTATAATATTTATAACAATAACACGAATAGTATATTTCCTCAATCGTATAATAACACCAATGCAGATACGCGTATATTGTTAAAGTTGTAATAACGTAAGACAAGTAATCAATAATTTATTTGATTAACATGTTGTATTATGAGGTATATATATATAATATCGTGAATAAAATCTAATTAACCAAAATTTTATTGTAATTTCAAAATTCATTGATATATATATATATATATATATGTACCTCGTAATACAACATGTTAATCAAATAAATTATTGATCACTTGTCTTACGTTATTACAACTTCAACAATATACGCGTGTCTCATTAACACTAAATAATATATCTATTTCCTCAGTAGTATGATATCAATGTATTATTCTAAATATTTTGATATATAGATTCAGTTATTGAGCTTTCTATTACTGCATACGTCACTACATGGGATATACGTATATAGACATATATTCTATTGTCTTTCAACTTTCAAATACATATAAAGATATTTATGTATATGAACTCTTGAATGCGTACTATATATATTACATCCACAAGTATATTACCTTATAATAGACCACGTTCATTATATTCTGATGAATTAGCGGTTATATATTACATTATTATGACTTTAATAGTAACATAATATCATTATCTAAACGATATGATATATATATACATATTCATTATACAAAGATTATGCATGTTTAACGTCATTTAACCTATATACGAAGGAAAGTATTTATTTGATATATTGAAACATAAGTAAAAGATAAAGATTATTTTTAACGTAATTTTTTTATTTTGTTTGATATATTTTTTAGTGTAATTTTTTCACAAAATTTAAGAATGATTCATTTTTATTATTATTATTCTGGTTATTAACTACGTGTGATTAGTGTAATTTCAAAAAATTATATATATATATATATATATATGATTATATATATAATTATTTTTAATGAAAAAAATACATATATTTGATTACATAATATATATATATATATATATATATATATATATATATATATATAATTATTGCTTATTAAAATTATTTACTTTTTATTTCATTTTTAGTTCAAAAACTAACCACAAGTAGTCGGTTTTTTGAATGATTTTTTTTATTTTAATAAAATCGACCACAAGTGGTCAGTTTGTAAAAATATTTTCTTTTTTAAAAAAAAACTGACCACTAGTGGTCGGTTTTTTTTAAAAATAAATTAAAATATTTTTTAATTATATTTTTTTAAAAGAATCTACCACTTGTTATTTTTTTAAAAATTTTATTTGTAAAATAAATTATAATTAATATAAAAATTATATAAATAATTATTTTAAATTTTTAAAATATAAAAGCGACCACATGTGGTTATTTTATTAAAAAATAAAAAAATTTAAAAAAACATAAAAAAACCTACCACTTTTGTGGTCGTTTTATTGGTAGTATGCCATGGTATTCACCACCAACGAATTTATAAAATTAGCCTAGAAAATGGAATAACAAAAACCCCTAAAAATCAATCAAAAACTTTTAAAAACAAATGGTAGTGAGAGCTCACCAAAATTAGGCATTTTTGTATAGGTGAATCTAACCACATAGACATACATAAAATTGAAAGTATCAACTAAAAATTCATAATCAAGTTTCATCACATTCAAATCCAAAGAAAATGTCGAAAAGGAAAAGGAGTAGGACACGATGTGAACCTCAAAAATTAAAACAAGAAACCAAACCTTTTACAAATTTAAGAATATATCATGAAGATTCCATGTTCTCCGTTGGGTCGAACTGGAGTAGCGGCAACGACGGAGAGAAAGAATGAATGGGCGACAGATAGAGTGGGTCTTTCTCTGGTAGTTAGTGGCAGCAATGGTGGAGTTTCACTGAAGGAGACTAAAAAAGAAAGGGGATGAAAGTGCCATGACTGCTGGCTCGCTGTTGGGCTACCGTTGGGAGTGACGGCTAGTTTACCACGGCCTTCGACTTTGGGTGGAAGGAGTTTTAGTGGTGACGAAGAGGGTTATCATTGTTATTTGGTGGCAGTGACTGGTTGAGGAGATAGAAGAGAAGGATCATCGGCGGTGGATGGACGGTTGAAGCAGTGGTGGTGGTGGCTTGGTGTTGAGAACTGGTTTGGTGGTTCAGCGGAGGCACAGGCAGCGTGGCTGGCCGAAGAAGGGAGCGGGTCATTGTTAATTTTTATAGAGAGAGAGGAATTAGAGAGAAGGAGGTGGATATTTTGGATAAAGAATAAGAAATTATGGTTTATTTAAGTTTTAAAAGGAAAGAATACTAATCTAATCTCAGCTGTTAGATCGATTTTGATCGACGACTGAGATTAGAATAATTTTAAAAATGGGTTAAAAATTAAAATTAATATCAAATTGGCTAAAATTGATATTAGTTGAATACAAATTGGATAGAATTTAATAAAGTAGGAAAATTAATTTAATTAGTCTGCTATTTAATAAATATAATAACATAATAAGGTATCTCTATTAAAAAGTAGGCAACACGGGTAAGATTAAGATTACGTGAAAAAATATTTTACAAAATTGTCATTAATAATATCAGTAAAAATAATAACAATAATAATGAAAAATTAGATATTGTATTTATAAATTGTGAGTGCATGTTTATGAGATTGATTTAGTAAAAATATTAATAAAATTATGTAAAATTTTATATTTGAATTAATAAATTGTAAAAATAATACTAAAAATAAAAAAATAATTTATCGACTTTTTAAATCATGAATGAGGCTTGTCGAGAATTATTTAGTACCAAAATAATGTATAAACATATTAATATAAAAAGTTAAATAATTTTGATAAAAAATAGTAGCCTTAGAGAGCATCGAAAGGTCAAAATTGAGTGTCAACAATGAGGCAACGCCATTGTCTTGAGGTTCTTAAGGATTATGACTTGACCATTCTCTATCATCCGGGCAATGCTAACGTGGTTGCAGATGACTTGAGCTGAAAGTCGATTAGCACAGGTAGCTTACGCATCTTTTGACCTAAGTGAGGTCTTTAACCTTAGAAGTTCAGTCTTCATCTAACCAATTGGTTAGTCTTGATATTTTGACACCTGGACGTGTTTTAGCGTTTATGGATGCTAGATCTTCTTTGATGGAGCAGATTCGAGCTCATAAATTTAATGATGTTTGATTGAGGTTGACTCGAGATAAGGTGTTGATTGGAAAGGCTAAGGGAGCCTCACTTTATTCGGATAGAGTTTGGCAGATTGGAGGTCAATTTTGTATGGCAGGAGTGGGTAATAAAATTAGATTGATCTTGGAGGAGGCCCATTGTTCAACATATTCCATCCATCTAGGTGTGACTAAGATGTATCGTGACTTGAGATGGCACTACTCGTGGGGTGGTATGAGGCGAGATATAGCAGATTTTATGGCGCATTGCCTTTTTTGCATTAGGTAAAGGACAAGCATATGAGACCTGCTAGAATTCTTGAGAGGTTTCTCATTCCTAAGCGTAAGTGTAAATGGATTACTACGGATTTTGTGATCGAGTTTCCTCACACTTCCCATGGATCTGATAGTGTTTGGGTCATCCTAGATCAATTAACTAAGTCTATGCATTTTATTCTGGTGCAGGTCTCCTTCAGTGCTGAGAGGTTATCCCGTATCTATATTCATGAGATTGTGAGACTTTATGGTGGACCGGTGCCTATCATTTCAGACCAGGGTTCTATCTTCACTTCATAGTTTTAGAAGACCTTTCAAGATGAGTTGGGCACACATGTTGGTCTTAGCATAGAATTTCACCCCAAGAGTAATGGTCAGTCAGTGCGGACTATCCAGATTTTAGGGAATATGCTCTGCGCGTGTGATATGGATTTTGGGGGCCAGCGGAAGTAAAATTTAGCTTTAGCAGAGTTTGCACAATAACAGCTACCATTCCAGCATCGACATGGTTCCTTTTGAGGCATTGTATGGTAGGCTTTATCACTCGCCAGTGGGTTGGTTTGATATTTGTAAGGTTAGACCTCGAGGTACGTACTTGCTTTATGGTACTTTGGATAGAGTTTGAGTCATTCAGGATAGACTTAGAGTGGCTCAGAGTAGGTCACAGAGTTATGCAGATCAAAGGCTTCATGCCTTGATATTTAGGGTTGGTGATCATGTTTTTCTTTGAGTTTCAACCATGAAGGGTGTGATGAGGTTTGGCAAGAGGGGCAAGCTTTGCCTTAGGTATATTGGTCCATTTAAGATGCTTCAAACCATTGCTAATGTGGACTATGAGTTAGCTTTGCCTCCATATTTATCATCTGTTCATCTAGTTTTTATTGTTTCTATGCTTTGTGCTTACATTCCTAATAAGTCTCATGTCATCCATTGGGAGTCGGTTTAGTTAGATGAGTGGTTATCTTTTGTTGAGGAGCCAATCTCTATTTTGGCTAGGGATATAAGATGGTTGCGCTCTAGAGTTATCCCTGTGGTTAAGGTTTAGTGGTGGCATCAACCTGTAGATAATGCTACGTGGGAGGTCGAGTCTGATATGCGTAGTTTTTATCCCCAACTTTTTGTTGATAGGTATTGATTTCCTTAGTTCGAGGACTAACTAGATTTTTAGTGGTGGATAATGTAAAGACCTAAAATTTGAAAAAATATGTGAAATTTGTGATTTTATGTGATTTAACTATTTTACCCCTCCTCGTAGTTGCATTGTGGTATTTCTGGGGAGTGGGGTTAATTGACGCAGTTCTCGATGCATTTTGGTATTATTTGTGCGATAATGTGGTTTTTGAAAGCTTTGAGAGCCTTATTTTGGACTTATGTGATGATCTTTTTATCCATCCAATGGATGGTTGAATGGACTATAACAACAAATTCAAAATGTCGATTTAGGGTGGTAACATGTTTGGTTGGATTTTACAGCGTTTAAATCTCATTTTGACACTCAATTTGGAAAATAGTGATTTCTAGTTTTGGGGGTCAATTCTGTGAGAACGATATTTTCTTCAGAAATATGATAACGCCATTGAGTCCAGAGGATCGAATTTATTGTGATTACATAGTTTGTTTGCATATAACGAACTCTGAACAAATCTCGAGAGCCTCATCGAAGTCAGTTTTGTAGTGCACTAGGTTAACTGGTGCACAAAGGGTAAATCGCATATGTGACATGCTATTTATGCCTTGTGGGCCTAAAAATCTGGTGCAAGTATAAAAAGGCTCTTTTACCTAATTTTTTCTCATTCTTTCACCTTGCTCCTTGAGAATTAAACCCTAAAATAACATGAAAGCTTAAAAGTGCAACTTTTGGGTGCTTGGGAAGCTAGATTAACATCTATTTTGTTGATTCTCTTACGGATTTAAGGTGAGATTTCTTCTTTTTCTTACTTTGATTCTTGATTTAATAGTTCAAAACCCCCAAAACCTTATTGTTTGATTTATCCTCAAATTTAACTCATATTCACTTGAATAAGGTTTTTAATCCTATAATTGCTTGTCTTTCCTTGATTTCATCTTCAAAACAACTTCTATTCTTGAATTTTTATGGATCTTAAAGATTTTATCTGGTAAATCTAAAAATGGCTTTTCTTCAAATTGAACCTCATTTTAAACTCTATTTGACTTGAGTTTTCAGCTGTAGAGTTCTAAAAGCATGGAAAACAAGTTTTTGTAATAAAGTTTCAACTTTTCTCTTTTTTGAAAATCTCTTTCGAAGGCCCATTTTGACCCCGAACTAAAAGCAGGCAATATTATATCGTTAGATTTTAGTTAATTGTGGTACCATTCGTGAGAAGTAGGGCTTTGTGGTTGAAGTGTTATAGACAGGTTTTATCCTTCAAGGTAGGTTATGGCTTAACTCTTTCAGATTGGACTGGATAGTAAATGTTGGTACAAAATGCATGTTAAAGGTAGAAATTAATCATGAAAAATGGCTAGCTATGTGTTGTGCCCGTGTGGGGGCCTGTATTTGACTAATTATTGAAATTGTCATATTATGTGATATGTATGATCATGTGGGGTACTATATGATGTTGATAGCCTTGAATACATGTGAATAATTTTATTGTGTTGTTGCAAATACCTATTGTGGTACCTTTGGTGTATTGTGATATATATTCATGCTTTTGGTGTATGAAATAAGTCAAAATTCATGGATAAATGAAAATAATAAGTAGATATTGACTCACGTGGTTGTGGAAATGTATCATTATGGATTGGTTGTAGAAATACTCATTTTGAATGGTTGGAAAAATTGCATCATCATATTATCATACACATCATTTAACTTGTTTGTCTTATTGCTTTATATATATATGTTTGTCGTTTATGTGTACTTGGTTTGTGTCTTATGATATGTATGTGCTTTGGGAAACACGAGAAATACAAAAAATATACTAAATATTAGAATCGAATATTGAATATTATGGACCTTCTTTGAAGGATCATGTCAGAGAAAACTCGATGACTATGTGTCAACCTTGACGACTGTGTGTCAACCTTGATGGCTGTGTGTCAACCTCAAGGCTATGTGTCAACCTCGTGCATCATCATCCATATTATCATCTTATTCATTGCATTTCCTTTATTGTAATTGATGTTGTGATTAGATTTCCATATTGACTTGTTATATGTCTACTTGCTCTATATCCTATTATTATACTCGATCATCTTCCATATAGACGTTCTTTTCTTTTTCTACTTGCATGTGATATCATGTATACTTGTGTTCTACATACTGTGTTGTTGTTGTAATTGTGATATATTAGAATTGTTAGTGGAGGCGGTGTGGGCTACCCTTGTAGGACATTTTTTTATTGTAGGTGATGTGCCCTTAGTGTGTATTTTGTATGCTTTATTTTTCTACTTTGCTCGGCCGACCTATGATACCTATTGAGTCCAAGTGGACCGTACTCACTTCTAATGTATCCTTCAAGTGTAGATTTAGGTTTAGGTGCGTCCCACATTGCTTGACTCAGGCAATTGTTGGAGCTTTCATGGTAGTTGATGATTTTTAGGCGTTCGAATGTCTTCTGCTACCTTTCGTTATAGACTATATCTTTATTTTTATTTTTTAGATAGAATTTCTCTTGTATTTGGATATCGTATTTATTTCCTTGGATTCAAGTTGTACTAGATACATTCTTATACTGTTGACACCTAGTTTTGGGAGTTATAGCTACATTGTTATGTTTCTTTCAGCATTAATTATACTTTTATGGTTCAACTTCATTCTAAAAGACTTACCTTGGGGTTATTTCTGTCTTTTTATCCTTCATGTATCAATTTTTGTGATAGGATAAACTTGTTAAGGTTTGTTGCGACAAGTGTCATCATGACCTATGGATTTTGGACCGTGATAATAAATAATAGTGCGAACATAAATACTTAAGCGATTGTGGTAGTTTTATTATCATTCATGACATGTTCTTCTTTTTGAAAATACAAAACATATATAATAAACCAATAAAACACAAAAGAAAAATAAGAAGAAAGAAAAATAAAAGCTAGAGATAGAAGAAAAAAATAAAATGATAAAAGAAAAAAAGAGAAAAAGAGAAGTAGAAGTTGGAGATAGTAGAGAGAAAAAAATATATAAAAGAAAAGAGAGAAATAAGGGCTAAAGATACACCTTACTATAATTACTACACATATCTATATGGGCCCATATGAAATTTCATTTTGCATACATCTCTTCCTTTTAAACGTCTAATGCTCTTTTATTTCAATATTAAGAAGAAGAATATCAATGTAAAGAACAAGACAAGAGGAACAATAAAGAACAAAATAACAAGAGAGCAATATATGACGAGTTTCTTGTTTTCACGTGTGTATAACATCTTCCTCAAGACCTCTATTTATAGTATTACATAGAGGGACTTCAAGAGGTGTCACAAACAAGACATTAACTCATAAGGATGTGGAGAAGAATATGGGGGAGTGGATGGTCAATGAGAAGGTAGTGGAAGTGTGGGAATTACTACACTTAAAGAAGGAGTAATGCCTATAAGTTATGGACATTCACAATAACTTAATAATTATTTACAATACTCCCCCTTGGATATCCATTGAAAGACAATATGCCTCGTTAAAACCTTACTAAGAAAAAAACCTGTGATAAAAAAATCTTTGTGAAGGAAAAAGAGTACACATATATTCTTATATGCATTGCTTTCTGCCTCGTTAAAAACCTTGCTAGGAAAATCCATTGGGATAAAACCTAGTCCAAGAGAAAAGAGTGCAACGTGTACTTTAGTCCCCCTGATGCAAACATCATTTCATTTCTCGAAGATGATGCATCCCAATCTTGAATACCATCTTCTCAAATGTTATGGTTGGTAATGCTTTAGTGAACAAGTCTGCCATCAGTCGAACGTATTTGTTGAATATCTACTCACCTTTCTTCTCAAGACCATGAGTGAAAAAGAATTTTGGTGTAATGTGTATTGTTCTGTCTCCTTTAATGTAACCTCCCTTTAATAATGCTATACATGCAAAATTGTCTTCATACAATGCAGTTGGAATATCCTTATTCAAAGTAAATCCACACATTGCCTAAATAAGTTGAGTCATTGATCTCAACCAAACATACTCCTATCTGCATGATTTGAAGAAGTTGTAGGTAATGTTTGATTTATTGAACGTTATGATAAAGTATGCCACCATATGTAAATATATAACCCATCTGAAACCGAGTCTTATGTCGATCAGACAAGTATCCTGCATCTGCACAGTAAATCATTTCTAACTTAGATTCATTAAAATAAAATAATCCCAGTTCAATGGTTCCCCAAAGATATTTGAATATATGCTCGACACCATTCCAATGTCTTTTTGTTAGGAAAGAGCTGAATCTTGCCAAAAAAAACTACTGCAAAACAAATAGCTAGTCTAGTATTTTTGGCAAGATAGAATCCCGATTGCACTAAATATAGAGTTTTATCACTAAGAAGCTTTTTATTATTTTCTTGAGGTTGAAATGAATCTTTGTTTATATCAAGCGACCTGACAACCATTAGGGAACTCAATGGATTTAATTTATCCGTGTAAAATCTCCTTAAAACTTTTCAGTATATATTACTTGATGGACAAAAATTTCATTTGTCAAATGATAAATATGTAGGTCAAGACAAAATTGTCTTTTCCGGATCTTTCATCTCAAATTATTTCTTCAAATACTCAACAAATTTTGAAAGCTCTTTTCGAGTGCCAGTGATATTCAAGTAATCAACGTACATAACTATTACAACAAATTTAGATCCAGACCTTCTTATAAAAATACAAGGGCAAAAAGGATTTTTTTACCCTTCTTAAGCAAATATTTGCTAAGAGGATTGTACCACATTAGACCTGATTATTTTAAACCATATAAGGATTTTTGAAGCTTTATTGAGCAAGTTTCTTGAAAACTTTTATATGCTTCAGTGATACAAGCCAAATTACCTCCGAACCTTTGGATTGGATATGTATGATGCTGGAGGTGCTTGACAAAAGTGCTATTAAAAGATGTCACATGGATGAAGATTACCATTATGGAGGGTCAAAGGACTTTGACGAGGTCGAAGGAATGGAAAATGGGTCTCAAAAGTCCCTTTGAACGGACATACGCCCAAGGTGCTTTGGATCCATCTTTGATCCGCTCTAGCATTTCAAGAGCAGGTCAAAACATCCCTTATTCGGATTTTCTTGCATTTGAGTCACTTCTGGACCCTAATTGTGTAATAATTGGCCAATCTTTAAATACTTGGGAGCTAGCTTATTTCTTTAATTTTTTTTATGATGATGAATGTTAGAAAACTCTTGAGAGAGTAATTGAGAGCTTGGAAAAATGTTTGTTGACATTTCTTTAGAAATGGTGGTTGTAAGGGTGTTTCTCTTCCCTTGCGGTCAACATATGAGGTTAAGTGCTTTGTTTAGCTTAATTGATTGAGGATTAAGGGTTTAATATATCCTTTGTTTGCTATCAATTCCTTTTATTGTGTCAATATATATCTTTTTATCCCATTACTTTTCATATTTCGGTTTTGTTTTTTCTTTAGTTTGTTTTATTTGTTTTGTCTTTTATATTTTGATCATTATCATTTGGTTTCATAGCCAGGCTTTATTTCGTTCGTACAAAGTCAATCGTAGGTCTGGTTGTCTTAGTAAATCAAAAAACACAAAAAAGTTACTATTCATATTTTAGGTCTTAGGCCACATTTTGAGTTTTTGATTTTTGAGTTTTCTTGTGTTTCTAGTAGTTTATTTTCATTCCCTAACATTATTAGAGTCCATATATCAAATTTGAGTCTAATCGGAGCTTATTTGAGTGTTCTATCCTTGTTGGAAGCTTGAGTTTTGAAAAAGTTTAAAGTGGATTGAAGATTTTTGAAGTTGGTTGCAAGATTTGAAGTGTTGGGTGAGGAATTTGACCAAAATAATATATGGAATATGTTTAGAATGATGAAAAGTTCATAAGTTCAAAATTTCAACTCATTTCGAGCTAAGGTTTTCTTGGTGTGTTCTTTAGGAGATTGTTATATTCATATTGAAAGTTCATCCAAAAGAGGGTGTTTGATCCAAGAAGAAGGAACAAAAAGAGTGAAAAGTTTTTGAACGAGGGCATCTATATAGATTACAAGTATATTCCAAGAAAAGTGGACACAAAGATTCATTTGAGGGGCATTTTTGTCCTTGAAACAAGTAAGGGACGGCCAACTTGTCCTTGACCTGCGCCCAAGGTGCGCTGCAGATACTCCCAACCTGCTGCCACACCTCAAGGAAGCGTCTAAGGCCTCTCCTACTGCCAACCTGTGCTGGAGGTCCTCTGGAACTACTGCTATAGCTCAAGGTAGTGAGCAACCTTCCCCACCTATGATGGAAGTGCTCTAGAGGTGCACCTAAGGTGTGTGACACCTCCCAAACGCATATCAAGCCTCCCCAGCATCAAATTCAAGTTCCAAATGCATTCTAACACTCCTAAACTCCAATTTGCTCAGGTTTAATTCTTTATTTTCACTTTTTGATTCCTAAATTCATCTCTTGATTCTTAAACTATCAACAACTAGTAATTCACCTACTAAGTTGGTTGATTAGTTCTTGAGTCAGAATTCTTTCATCGTCCTATTTCTTTTGAGCTTTTATAGTTTTTATTTTGTCATAACTTTTTTATTTATGTTTTTAAGTAGTTTTTATTTCGTTGAGTCATTCAAATAAGAAACCACTCCGACCACAAGTACAAATTGACACCTTATGTACCACCGGAGTATAAGCAACTTTCAACATTCGCCAGTCAAATTGTGAGAACTACAAAGGTGATATTATTACAAGTGTTGGTGAGTATCATTACTACTATCTTATTTATTCATTTTGTAAGTACAAGGCTATATAAGGAAGTATTTCTTTGATAGCCTCGGATAATTATGACTACGGCATAAGAGACTATGATTGTGGTGGAGATAGTTATGACTATGAAGAATATGGAGATTATAAGGGTTATGAATAATGCCATGATCAAGATATGAATGAGAATGAGGGCTACTATTCCGAAGGAGAATGTGATATGAATGACTATCCTAGTTCTTATAGTGAGTATCTGATAACGCTCAATCTACAGCTCTTATGAGTGTAAAGCGGTCGTTTGTCAAATATAGAACCCAACCTGGGTTGGGTGTCGATCCCACAGGGAATAGCTTGGCCAACAAGTAAGCAAAATTACTAAACTTTTGGTGCAAGTCTCGTAAGAAGGGGGGATTGTAATGTGTAACCAAAACAATAAAGTATGAGCTGAAAATAATAAAGTAAAGAGAGAGATTGTTACGTTGGTTGTAAACAATGAGAATTGAAGCGTTGGGGTTATGTCCACCTTCTGAGGTATACGTCTCTATTGCCTATGAGTGTGTAGAATTCTGACATGCAATTGCTTATAGAGAATTGTAGTCGATGGTAAATCCAAGCGTCTCTCGACCTAAACAAGGACTATTTCACTTTAACTCTCTCGAGCTTAAAGCGTGTCTAACGGTACGAAGTCTCCAAGAGGTTAGTCCAGTTACGGCACTAGCTTTTTAATAGGAAAGGGTGTCCTACTACCTTGACATTATCTCTTTTCCAGACAAATAACCTTTCTCTCGAACAAGTTAAATGTTAGACTGGCGTATTCTTGCGTTTGCAACCGCAAAGAATGTAGATTAAGATGAAGAGAATAATGATATAAGCAATATACGTGTCACGAACTCACAAACTCACAGCAATAGATAGTATCTCATTCGGCTTTCATAACCCCAACAGAGAGGTTTAGTTACCCATGAATGCGAAGGAGATCACGATTTGCATTGTTATTGTTGAGTAATGGCGTGTGGATTAGGTGATAGGCGTGTGGATTGGGTGATAGGCATGATTCCTTAGCAAGTAACGATTCTCTTGTTGTGGAATTTAATTGTTGAGTAATGGAAAGATTAGAAGAGTGAATAGATGTATTGTTAAGAGAGGGATGTATTGAAAGATAGAAGAATGAATAAAAATCTCTAGCATGATAGGGTATTTATAATACCCATATCCTACTCCTACTAAGCTAATGAAATAAATAACCAAATCCTAATAGGCTAATGGAATACTTAACCCAAATGTACTAGGTTAATGTAACATTATCATAATCCAAATAAACTAATGAAATACATAACCCAATTGTACGAGGTTAATGTATCATTGTCCAAATCCATCTTTGTGTCTGTAAGTCCCCAAAGTCTTCAAAAATGTTGTTTTAGCCCGGGACAGATTTTCCATGCAGCAGTTTTGGTCCTTAGGCGTCCAAACTCCCTTTCCTTCCTTCGTGAGCTTTCTTTTGCGTCAAGTAAGCCATAAATTGCTGAATTATGCATCATTTATACCTGAAACTTTACTAATCATGTTCGTTAGCTCATTTATAGGAAAAAGGACTAAAAGTGCATGAAATATATAATTTGTTCTCAAAACTAGGCTAAAATATGGGCAAAATATATTGATATAGGCGCGTAAATTTGCCTATCATCAGTATCGAGATGATGAAGATCCATGTGAGGGTTCTTATGAGGAAGATGGGGTATGTGAGAAGTATTACACTTCCTACTCCAAGCATAGAGGCAATGTAAGGTATAATCTATTCTTTTAAAAATATTACAAGACTCATGGTGAGAATGTACGTGAGGATTGTAAAGTTTTGTATTCCTCTTCTAGTGGTACTTCTTATTAAGGTCAAATTAATGTGAATGGCTATAAACTATAGTAGAGGTCGCCCCATGGGAATGAAAGAATATGCATCTCCAAAGCCTAGGGAAACCATATCTTAAGTGTCTTGTTCTAGTGACAAAACATATGGAGGTAGGAACCAACGTAGATATGAAAGGTATAAGTCCAATTGAAATCTTCCTACCCTTTCTATCTTCAAAGGAGAGCAAAATCCCAAAATTTATCTTGATTGGGAATGACAATGCGAAAGGATCTTCAAGGATTATGATATGGGCAACGTAGGACAAGCTACATATACCTTTCAAGGTGCGACATCGATATAGTGAGAACTTTCAAGAAAATCCAATCAAACATAGAGTGCCTTGAAGGAATTCATAAGGTCTATTTTTGTACAAAAGGGGTTTAGGAAGCCCTACAACTTTGATCTGAGAAGACAAGTATGCCAAGGAAGGTGGATATTTGTGGGGTCCCCGGATGCATTCTTACCCTTGATGATTGATGAACGGAAAATTTGCCACTCATTTGCATTTAATTTCGTGCACACTATGGTGAAATAATAGAATTTATGAGACTAGTTCTATGTAAAATGCACTAAATTTTGGTGTTTGTGATCCTACTGGCAAGCATGATGAAAAAGAGTTAAGACAAAGCTGGTAATGGTCAAAAGATTGACAACGGCTAAAGATAAGCTCCAAGAGATGAACCTCAAGTGTTGCTATCACAACCTGAAGGTCGCAATCGCAATTAGTCAAAAAGTCATAGTATGGCAATCGCACAAAGATGCCACACAATTACAGAATTGTGACTATAGCTAAGGGAGTGTGATTGTGATAAGTCTGGAAAGTTTGGGGGGGAAATTTGGAATTGCCCAGAGCTGCGTGCCAACATATAAAATATTGAAGCCTCTACGTATTCCTTATCCAATTTTCTAGTTTTGAGAGAAAAAAATCTTTATTTTGAGTGAGAAAACAATTGTTAGTTTTATTTCAAGAGAGATTATAGTTATAGATTGACATTGAAGCTTGGGTTTATATTTATTTGTCTTATGATGAATGAATTTCATGCCAATTTGGGTATATTTCTTTCCTTTAATTTCATGAGTAGCTAAACTTTTATCTTGGAGTTATGTTTGATTATGTGGTGATTAATGTGTAGGTGTTAATTATTAATCCAAATAATTAGTTAATTGTGATGGGTTTTACTTTTTCTTTATGTTTGAATTGAGATTTGTGGGTGAAAACCCCAATTGTCTTGGATCCCATATCATCCTTGAAACAGGGATGTGGGTGAAGAGTAATTGTGAACATCAACTTGAATTAGCTTCTTTCTTAGCATCATCTTAGAAATAAAGGTGTTAGTTGAATTAGCTATTTTCTTAAGTATCATCTTAGATATAAGGATTCTAGTTTGAGGTAATGGATTGGCAAACTTGTCATGCTCATGAGGTGTTCAAAAGAATCCATGAGTGAAATTTAGTGTTTTATCAAAAGGTTAACACTAAGACCCTAAATCTAGCCTACCCAAAATCTCTAGATAAAACTTGGACTAACTCTCGATTACCCATACATGTATACCACCTAGGATAGCATAACCCCAAGGTTCCTCTAAACTCGGCATACCTATCAATCATTCAATCTCATATTAGTGTTATTTTAAAATTGTGTTCAATAAACTTCCAAATCAAACCCCCTAATTTAATTTCATATTTTATTTAAATAGTGTATTATGGGTTAACATATAGTTAACTCTCAATACACGTAAGCTTTGAAAGATAGTTTGCACTACTCGAGGATTCGACCCCGACTCATGTTGGTATATATTGACAACGTCTGTCTTGAACTTAATTTGACGTGTAAGTTGAGCGTTATCAAACACCATTTCCGGGGGGTAAAATATAGTTTTTAGATGTGTAGTGTTATTAGCAACCTTGGGTTAACTGTGGTGTATGAGTTTATATTATTTGTTTTCTTTATCTTTTATTAGGTGATTTTCATAGTAATCACAACTCCATGAGACAACATGGGAGCAATGATGGCTCATTTGATGGACACCTTGAGGATGAGGATTATCTTGATGATGTGAGGTATGCTAGTGATATCTGCATTCCACCGACCGGGGGAAATGGGGTATTGTCATTAGTGTGATGCTCTATATGTTACAAATTAAAGGTCAATTCGGGGTCAAGCTTATGACCATACAAACCTACATTTAAAAAACTTCATTGAGGTGTGCTCCCCATTTGATATTACCCATATTACTCAAGAGTCTATTCAGTTGAGACTTTTCTAATTTTCTTTGACGAGTGAAGCGAGTTTGTGGTTGAGATATCTACCTACCGGGTCTATTACGTCTTGGGCCAAACTTATAGAGGCATTTTTGGATATATATTTTTCTCCATCTAGAATTCTACAACTAAAAGATGAAATCACAATTTTTTGTCAACTTAGTGGTGAGCTTATATATGAAGTGTGGAAAAGTTTCAATGACAAAACCATGCAATTCCCCAACCATGAAGTGTTGGAGAATATGTTTCTCCAAATATTTATCGAGCGTTAGACCAATTAAATAAAACCGTTGATGATAACGCATATAGAGGTCTATTGTCAAGTTATCCTATGGGGTTGTATCGACTTTTCCCGACCAAGTTACAAAACAAAATATAGGGTGGCACACCCGGGACTCCAAAATAGCCATAAGGTCTCCAGCTGCATCTTATGTCAACAAAGAGCAAACAAAGAAAGATAAGGAAAGGGATGAAAATATGTCCAAGGTGATGACCCAATTAGATCTCCTCACTAAACACCTCATGGGATGTAAGACCCCGCAAAATCCTAAGCTTAACTCAGTCCTATAAAGCTTATTAAGGGGTCCCAGACGTAGAAATTTTAGCTAAGTAATCAGACTTGGTGTCATTTTAGCCTTCGTAAGTTGACAACTCTATTTCATGACCTCTATGACCTTAAAATGTCAATCTTTAGGTTGATTCATGATCAAGAATGTCATTAGGTGTTCTCGAATAAGTTTTGAATTTTGTGGACCTTATTTAGACGATGTTTGAGTGACCAAAATAGTAAGTCGATGTGATCTCGACGCATCGCATTGTCAATCACACCGACAGATAATTTTTCCCTTAACTCAGTGCAAATTCTAGTGAACTGATGCAGGCTCGACGTGACGCGTTGGCCATCATGCTAATGCCAACGGTGCGGCACATCGGTTTGCACATTGACAGTCCAATTTATAGTTATTAAAAAGTTGCATCCTTAAGGTATTTGGGTCTTTTTCCCACCCCTATACAGCCCAAAAACACGATATTCAACTCTCACTAAGCAGCATGCACTTACTTTCTCTTAAATCTCTCAAGAACAAGAACCTAGGTGATTTAATTTCAAAGCCAAGGCTCAAGATTTTGCCATTGTTCTTTAAGAATTAAAAAGCCAAGGTATGTGAAGTTTTCATCCAAGGGTTCCTTCCACCCTTGAAGTCTAAGAAACTCTTTTAAACTTTAAGTAGCTTGATTTCATGCTTTCCATGATTTAAAATCAAAGTGTATTCATGATTATTGCGATAATTAGATTTCTGTTTCATGATTTATTTCAAGATTGATGTAGAATTAATTGACATGTGTGATTTATCATGAGAATTCATGTTGAAACCTATGGAATTGTGAATTTGGAATTGAATCATGATGCTCACATGTTGTTATAGTGTCTTGTACATAGATTATGCTATCTAAGTGTTTGATGAATTACTCATGTGAATGTAATGATAAGATTATATCATACTAGTATGTATACTGTTTCATGCCATGCAAGTGTTTGATAAAATGCCTCTATAGATGCATTATGAACAAGTGTGCATTTTTATGCTATGTTATGCAAGATCATATTAAGCTTTAGTTTTCATGCTATCGAGTCCTGGGGGTATTTATACCCATAATTTTAGCTATTTACCGAGAGCCAATGTTAGTTACAGAATAATCTCAGTCACGGCTTGATCAGTAGTACTCTCGGTCAGTTACAAGACTCAGGAGAACTAACTAGATTCAGTCTTAGTCCCATCTAGTTCAGTATTCAGTTCAGACCTCATTAAACTCAGTTAGTTAACAGAATTCAGTAGTATTCCGTCAGTCAGCGAAACTCAGTAAAAATCAATAACAATTCAGTCAAGCCTAGTGTGAACTAGGAAATCAGTACAGTGTCTATTAAGTTAAGAGTAGGATTTAGCACCGAGTTAACCCAGGAATGGGGGCATTCTTACCAACAGAGGGTTTGGCCCTTAGTAGAAATCCCTACGTTACAGAACTACGTAGCTAGTGTAGGTTGAGATATCTTCCAGCCAGACTAGAGTTGATACATCTCATACAAGTTTTCTTGCCAGCGAGGGTTGATGAAAGAGCTTCTTGTCAGAGAGGATTAACTCATAGTTGTATATACTCGTGGCACGGTACTGATACCCTTCCAACTGGGGTTACAAGTTGGACCCCAATCTATTCAGAAAGGGGCATGTCGGTTAGATGATTACCTCCCACAGTCTCAGTTTCAGTTCCAGTCTCAAAATAGAACTCAGTTTAGTTCTATAGATTCAGGACTGTCATATACAATCACTCATTTTAATGCAGAACACAGTTTAGTTCCACAGGATCAAGACTGTCAGATACAGTTGCTCAATTATCAGCTATATAGTATTAGTAAACCCAGATATCAGTAAATTAGTAATTCAAAACTCAGTATCCAGTGTTATCACTATCTCAGTTACAGTATATGTGTTCACGCATGTACTCACATTCAATTATATTCATGTCATTAAATCAATATTGTTCATGCATATGAACCTATGTATTTTGGCCTACCTCACTTAGCATACCAGCACATTTAAAGTACTGATGCATATTTTTCTCTTGCGCTGTGATATTTTATATCATAGGTGCAGATGCATGAGATCCTGAGCACCCTTAGCAGTTTAGATCTTCAATAGTCAGAGTTAGTAGTGAGTCCTTATAGTTTGAGGACATGATTATTTTATTCAGCATTTCGGCTTATTAGTATAGTTTTTAGTAGTTGGATTTAGTTGGGGGCTTGTCCCATCAACTCCATAATTCATACAATAGAGCCTTTTTCATACTAGAGTATTTTCAGACAAATATTTCAATTTTGGTATGGTTATACCATATTCAATTTTATTTCAGTATATAGCCTTATGGAAAGTTTTCACCTAATTTCTGCATAATTGTAGTATTACTATTTAGTTATTGCAACAGGTACCAGTCATGGGTTATCTTGTGGTCCTTCGGTATTATGAGTACTGTGTAGCGTCCGGGGTACAAACTCTGTGCATTACAAACTTGGTATCAGAGCCTAAGGTTCAACAGAGTCCTAGAAAGTCTTAAAACTACATCTAGTAGAGTCTTATGCATGGGTGTGTAGCGCGCCTCTAGACAGGAGGCTATGAGATGTTTTAGGAAATCCCTTCTTTCAGTACTTATATCGTGCGAGTGAGCATGAGCTCCAGTTAAACCCTTTGTCTAATCCAAGTTTATATTTCATTTATAGAATATACCTCCAAAGAGAACTAAGGGAAGAGGAACGGGAGACCAGCCAGAACCCCAGCCCGTCCAGCCAGATTCTCTAGATAAACATGTCTCTCACACTGAGTTTAGAGCAGCTTTCACTACCCTAGCTCATTCTGTGCCAGCCTGGAATGAACGTCCAACTATTGTTCTGGCCAACACAGTGGCCAATACTGCTGCTGGCAAGATTTGGGATTTCACCCGAATGAACCCTCCATCTTTTACTAGATTTAAATCAGATGAGGAACCCCAAGAATTTTTTGATCAGGTGCAAAAAGTTACAGATATTATGGGAGTGACTGCTGTTGAGAGCGTTGAGTTAGTCACATATCAGTTACAGGATGTGGCACACTCATGGTTTGAATAGTGGCAAGTAGAAAGGGCCACACATATAGGGCCCATAGAATGGGAAGAGTTTGTTATTGCTTTTTTGGATAGGTTCTTCCCGCTAGAGTTAAGGGAACCAAGGTTTTGGAGTTTATAAATCTAAAGCAACGCAATATAATGGTACAAGAGAATTATCTTAATTTTACTTAATTAGACAAATATGTTCCGCATATGGTAGCAGATAGCAGATCTAAGATGAGTAAGTTTGTGTCTGACGTGTCTAATAGTATAGTCAAGAAGTGTAGGACCACAATGTTGATTAAGAAGATGGACATATCCAGGTTCATGGTCCATTCTCAGAAGATAGAGGAGGCTAAGAATAAAAAGAAGGAGATGAATAACAAGAGAGTGAGAATAGGTAGTTTCAACTTTTCTCAGCCTAAGTCAGAGGGTAGGAATCGTTCTTAGTTCTTCCTAAAATCCTCAGTTCCAGCTCCATTTTCAGCCAGTGCTCCTGTTCCAAAATTCAGAAACAGCAACAGTGATAGGGCGTCAGGCCCTAAACCCCAGGGTAGTGTTAGCAGTACCCAAACTAATATCCTTTGTCAGAAGTATGGCAGAAACCACCAGGGTATCTGCAGAGCTGGCAGTGACGTGTGTTTTGGATGTTATAAGCTAGGACACAGGATTAGATAGTGTCCTCAGGTGGGTTCGCAGAGTCAGCATAATCATCCCCCAGCTCAGTCCAATCACCTAAATCAGTAGGGTGACACTTCCAGTGCCACTAGTGGGCAATGCCCTAACAGACTCTATGCTCTTTAGTCTTGATAGGACCAGAAGAGTTCTCCTGATATGGTCACTAGTACGTTACAAGTTTATCATTTGTATGTTTATGCTTTGATAGATCCAGGGTCTTCTTTGTCCTTTGTTACTCCTTATGTAGCTGTTGACTTTGGAGTTAGCCCCAAAATCCTAGCAGAGCATTTCTCAGTCTCTACCCTAGTGGGTGAATCTATCATATCCCGGTGGGTATATAGGAATTGTCCGATTATGGTATCTCAGAAAGTCACTTCAGCAGACTTAGTCAAATTAGAGATAACTGATTTTGATGTCATTCTCGGCATGTATTAGCTTCATTCCGTCTATGTCTCAGTCGACTGTAGAAATAGAATTGTCCAGTTTTAGTTTTTAAATGAACCTATTCTAGAGTGGAGGGGTAGTACTTCAACACTTAAGGGTCAGCTTGTTTCCTATCCTAAGGGCAAGGAAGATGTTATCTAAGGGATGTTTCTACCATTTCATTCGAGTCTAACACTCTAGTTCAAAAACCCATAATCTTGAATCAGTGTCAGTAAAATGTGAATTCCCAGATGTGTTCCCGCAGATCTCCCTGGAGTTTCTCCCAAAAAAGAAATTGACTTCTGAATAGACCTTCTTCTAGATATTCATCCCATATCTATCCCTCCATACAGAATGGAACCTGCAGAACTCAGAGAATTAAAAGATTAGTTAAAGGATCTCCTAGATAAAGGATTCATCAGACCTAGTGTATCCCCATGGGGTGCCCTAGTTTCATTCGTGTGTAAGAAAGATGGTTCTCTTAGAATATGTATTGACTACCATCAGTTAAATAAAGTCACGGTTAAGAACAAGCATCCACTTCCCAAAATCGATGACTTATTTGACCAACTTCAGGGGGCTAGTTACTCTTCTAAGATAGACCTCAGGTTAGGCTATCATCAGCTCAGAGTCAGAGAATATGACATTCTGAAGATAGCTATCAAAACTCGGTATGGTTACTTCAAATTCATAGTCATGTTTTTTGGTCTTACCAATGCCCAGCAGCCTTCATAGACTTGATGAATCGTGTGTTCAAGCAGCACTTGGACATGTTCGTTATAGTCTTCATAGATGACATTCTTGTCTATTCCCGCAGTGAGCATGATCATCCAGACCATCTCAGAATAGTATTATAGACTCTCAAAAACCATCATCTATTCGCCAAATTCAATAAGTGTGAATTTTGGCTAAGGTCAGTAGCCTTCCTTGGCTATACCATTTTCAGTAATGGCATAAGAGTTGATCCCGAAAAGACTGTAGCGGTGAGAAACTGGACTAGACCCATCTCACCATTATATATCAGGAGTTTTTTGGGCTTGGCTAGCTATTATCGACGGTTTGTTCAAGGGTTTTCATCTATTGCATCCCTTATGTCCAAATTGACTCAGAATAAAGTCAAATTCCATTGGTCAGTTTCTTGTGAAAAGAGTTTTTAGGAGTTGAAGAATCGACTCACTACAGCTCTAGTTTTGACCCTACCAGATGTCCAGATGGGTTTTTGGTATATTATGATCCCTCCAGAATTAGTTTGGGGTGTGCTTTAATGCAGAGAGGAAAGGTCATAGCCTATGCCTCTAGACATCTTAAACTCCATGAAAAAAACTATCTTACTCATGATATTGAGTTAGTAGAAGTAGTATTTTCCTTAAAGATTTGGAGGCACTATTTGTATAGGATGCACGTTGATGTGTTCACTGACCATAAAAGCCTACAGTATGTGTTCTCTCAGAAAGATTTAAAACTTCCTTAGAGAAGGTGGTTGGAGTTGTTGAAAGACTACGACATAAAAGTCATGTATCATTCGGGTAAAGACAATGTAGTGGTTGATGCTCTTAGTAGGATATTTATAGGTAGTGTTGCTCACATAGAGGATTGTAACAAGAAGTTAGTTTAGGAAGTTCATCAGTTTGCTCGACTAGGTGTTCTCTTAGTCGATTCAGTAAAAGGTAGTGTATGGGTGTAGAGTAGTTTAGAATTATCCCTGGTTTTTAAGGTAAAGGAAAATTAGGATAGGGATCCCAGTCTAGTCAAGTTGAAGGAATCAGTCAGAGATCAGAAAGTGGAGGTCTTCTCCCAAGGGGGATATAGTGTTTTGCATTGTTAGGGTCAGCTATGTGTGCCTGGTGTAGACGACTTAAGACAGCGAGTTCTTGAAGAAGTTTATCGTGTGTTATACTCTATTCATCTAGGGCCCACTAAGATGTATCGTGATTTGTAGGAGATTTATTAGTGGAGTGGGATGAAGAGAGACATTGCAGAGTTTGTAACTAAGTGCTCAACATGTCAGCAGGTTAAGATCGAGCATCTGAAGACAAGTGGGTCCATGAAGGAGTTCAATATTCCCACCTGGAAATGGGAAAAAGTAAACATGGACTTTGTGATGGGTTTACCTCATACTCGTCGCCATCATGATTCAGTATTGGTTATTGTAGACAGGATGACCAAATCAGCTCATATTCAACAAGTCCATACCTCTTATTCAGCCGAGGATTATGCCAAACTCTATATCAGGGAGTTGGTAAGATTGCATGGTGTTCTGTTGTCCATTATCTTAAATAGAGGTACCCAGTTCACCTTTCATTTCTGGAAGGCTTTCCAAAAGGGTCCTGGTACCCGAGTTTACCTCAGTACAGCCTTTCATCCTCAGATAGATGGTCAAGAAAAAAGGACCATTCAAATTTTAGAAGATATGTTATAAGCGTGTGCGATATACTTTAAAGGTAGTTGGGATGACCACTTTTCTTTGATTGAATCCCATATAACAACAACTATCATTCCAGCATTCAGATGTATCCATTTGAGGCACTTTATGGGAGGAGGTGTAGATCTTCTATTGGTTGGTTTGAATTGGGTGAGGCTGCAGTGGTAGGGCCTGACTTGGTATTCTACACCTTAGAGAAAGTTTAGTTGATCAGAGAAAGTCTTAAGACAGCTCAGAGCCGACAGAAATCGTATGTAGATGTGCACAGAAAGGATCTCGAGTTCAAGATTGGTGATTATGTATATTTGTAAATCTATCCTATGAAAGGAGTGAAGAGGTTTGGCAAGAAGGGAAAAGTTAGTCCCAGATATGTCGGCCCTTACCAAATTCTCATCTGTTTCATAGAGGTAGCTTATGAGCTTGAGTTGCCTTCAGACTTAGCTTCAATCCATCCAGTGTTCAATGTCTCCTTGCTTAATAAATGCATAAGTAACCCAAAAGTTGTAGTCCCTATAGAGGGCATAGATATTCAGAACAACCTCTCTTATGATGAGATTCCAGTCGAAATCCTTGATTATCAGATTCGCAGACTGAGGAACAAAGAAGTCCCTCTAGTCAAAGTTCTTTGGTGGAATCAGTCCATTGAGAGAGCTACTTAGGAAGCAGAAGTAGACGTGCGAACCAAGTATCCTCACCTGTTCTATGCAAACTCAGGATCAGCCTAAGGTAACACTTTTCCTTTTAATTTATTCAGTCTCATGTTCAGAAATAGCTACCAACTTGGTATCAATTAACGTTGCATACTCATTCATGCATTCATGAATCAGTTCAGTTATGTACTCATGCATCAGACATGCATGTCTAGTATATAAACTCATCTTATCAGTAATCCCAGTCATGCATTCATGAATCACGTTCAACTATGTACTCATGCATCAAATATGCATATTCAATATGATAATTCAGTATATCAGTAATTTCAGCCATGAAATCATGCTTCAATTGTGCATGTCCAGTATCTAAATTTAGTCTATTAGTATTCTCAATTTAAATAGTCTCATTCGAGGACGAATGTTCCCAAAGGGGAGATATTACAACACCCCACAATATCCCACGCTTAACTCAGTCCTTTAAAGATTATTAAGGGGTCTCAGACTTAGAAAATTTTAGCTAAGTAATCTGAATTGGTGTCATTTTAGCCTTCGTAAGTTCGCAACTCTATTTCACAACCTCTATGACCTTAAAATGTCAATCTTTAGGTTGATTCACAATCAAGAATATCATTAGGTGTTCTCGAATAAGTTTTGGATTTTTTGAACTTCGTTTAGACCATGTTCGAGTGACAAAAATAGTGAGTCGACGTCATCTCAACCCATCGCTTTGTCCATTGCATCGAAAGATAATTTTTCCCTCAGATCAGTGTAAATTCTAGTAACTTATACAGACTCGACATGGTGCGTTGGCCATTGCATTGATGCCAACGATGCGGTGTGTCAGTCTGCGCATTGACAGTCCGATTTATAGTGATTAAAAAGTTGCGTCCTTGTATTTGGGTATTTTTTCCACCCCTATTCAGCCCTAAAACACAAGATTCATCCGTCATTAAGCAATATACACTCACTTTCTCTCAAATCTCTCAAGAACAAGAACGCTAGGTGATTTAATTTCAAAGCCAAGGCTTAAGATTTCTCCATTGTTCTTCAAGAATTAAACAGCCAAGGTATGTGAAGTGTTATCCAAGGGTTCCTTCCACCCTTGGAATCCAAGAAACTCTTTTAAACTTCAATTAGCTTGATTTCATTCTTTCCATGATTTGAAATCAAAGTGTATTCATGATTATTGCTATAATTGAATTTCTATTTCATGATTTATTACAAGATTGATGTAGAATTAATTGACATGTGTGATTTATCATATGAATTCATGTTGAAACCTATTGAATTGTGGATTTGTAATTGAATCATGGTGCTCAGATATTGTTTTACTGACATGTACATAGATTATGCTATCCAAGTGTTTGATGAATTTCTCATGTGAATGTAACGATAAGATTATATCATGCTAGTATGTATACTTTTTCATGCCATGCAAGTGTTTGATAAAATGCCTCCACAGATGCATTATGAACAAGTGTGCATTTTTATGCTATGCTATGCAAGATTATTGTAAGCTTTACTTTTCACGCTATCGAGTCTTGGGGGTATTTATATCCAACAATTTAGCTGTTTACCGAGAGCCAGTGTCAGTTATAGAATAATATCAGTCATGTCACGATCAGTAGTATCTCAGTCAGTTACAGGACTCAGGAAAACTCAGTAGATTCAATATTAGTCCCATCTAGTTCAGACCTTAGTAAACTCAATCAGCTAGCAGAATTAGGTAGTATTTTGTCAATCAACGGAACTCAGTAAAAATTATTAACAGTTCAGTCAAGCCTAGTATGAACTAGGAAAT
The DNA here is from genome assembly GCA_030864225.1 of Capsicum baccatum var. pendulum. Lineage (NCBI taxonomy): Eukaryota > Viridiplantae > Streptophyta > Magnoliopsida > Solanales > Solanaceae > Capsicum > Capsicum baccatum. Next base: position 201,289,335 of record CM061553.1, read on the forward strand.
CAGTTCAGTGTCTATTCATTGGGAGTAGGATTCAGCACCGAGTTAACCCAGGGATGGGGGCATTCCTACCAGTAGAGGGTTTGACCCTTAGTAGTAATCCCTGAATTACAAAGTAGCCAGCGTAGGTTGAGACATCTTATACTACCAGCGAGGGTTGATGAACGAGCTTCATATCAGAGAGGGTTAACTCATAGTTTTCTTTACCCGTGGCATGGTACTTACACCTTTCCAACTAGGGTTACAGGTTGGACCTTAATCTATTCAAAAAGTGGTATGTTGGTTAGATGATTACCTCCCACAATCTCAGTTTTAGTTCTAGTCTCAAAATAGAACTCAACTCAGTTTTACAGATTCAGGACTGTCAGATAAAGTCAATCAGTTCAGTACGGAACTCAGTTTAGTTCCACAGGATCAAGATTGTGAGATACAGTCTCTCAGTTATCAGCTACATAGTATCAATAAACTCAGATATCAGTAAATTGATAATTGAAAACTCAATATCCAGTGTTATCACGATCTCAGTTACAGTATATGTATTCAAGAATGTCCTCACATTCAATTATATTCATGTCATTCAGTTAGTATTGTTCATACATATGAACCCATGCATTTCAGCGTACTGCACTTAGCATAACAGTATATTCAAAGTACTGATGCATACTTTTCTCTCGTGCTATGATGTTTTATATCATAGGTTCATACGCACGGGCTCATGAGCACCCTTAGCAGTTCAGATCTTCAGCAATCAGAGTTAGTGATGAGTCCTCATAGTTCGAGGACATGATTATTTTCTTCAATATTTCAGCTTATCAGTACAGTTTTTAGTAGTTGGAGTTAGTTCGGGGCATGTCCCATCAACTCCATAATTCAGACAGTAGAGGTTTTTTCAAACTAGAGTATTTTCAGACAGATGTTTCAGTTTTGGTATGGTTATACCGTATTCAGTTTTATTTCAGTATTGAACCTAATGGCAAGTTTTCGCCTAATTTCTGCATAATTGTAGTATTACTATTCAGTTATTACGGAAGGTACCAGTCATGGTTTAGCTTATGGTCCTTCGAGATTATGAGCACCGTATAGTATCCAGGGTACAGACTCAGGGCGTTACATGGGAACACCTACAAAAGCGATCAATGTTGTTGCCTCTCAAGATACCAAAAGTTATGATGAGGTTAAAGCTAAGGCACTCATTAAAGATATAAGGTTCTTGGCAAACCATCCGGGGGGTTCCCGCCCAACCTACCAAAGGCAAGAAAGGAATCAAGGTTGGAATGATTAAGACTAGAATTTTGATTGGCTTGATAGAGAGAGAGAGAGAGATGGAGATTTGAGAGACAAGGAATCAATCTCTATGGATTCAAAAAAATTTAAAGTCGAGGATATCCTTGCTCGGATTTTGATGCGTATGGAAGGTACCGATGAGATAGTTTGGGAATTAAAAGGGGATTTGTCTAAACTTAACCAAATGACCATATCATATTCAGCCTCAATCAAGTAATTAGAAACTAAAGCGGGCCAAATTTTGACCCAACTCAATGCTAGGCCAAAAGGAGTCCTACTAGGTGAAACTGTGGTAAATCCTACGTACAATACTTATGTTCTGGTCATAGTTACTAGAAGTGGTAAAAATCTTGGCAAAAATATGGTTAATGTAGTTACATGACGAACAAGCAAGTTCTAAACAAAAGAGACTAGAAGAGCAACGTGTTGATTCTTTAAAATTTAAGGAAACGACTATTGAGGAATCAATTATCATTAAAGAAAAGGATGAAGATGGGGGAGATCCTAAAATGATTTATGGGGATGAACAAAAGATTAATGAACCTCAAAGTGTTCCATTGCCCCCAATGCAAATTCTTTTACCCTTCTCATAAAGGCTTAAAAAAAATGACAATGCCAAGTTCAAAAAGTATTTTGCAAAACTTATAGACCTTTCGATCAATATTCCCTTGCTAAAAGCCCTCCAAGAGATCACGGGGTATGCTAAGCCCATGAAGAACTTGATAGCAAAGGAGCGTCTTATGGACTGTAAGACTATTGAGGTAACTCATAGTTGTAGCAATTCATGACAAGCACAATGGTGGAGAAAAAGAAAGACCCGAGTGCATTCACCATACCTTACACTATCGGGATATGCAAATTTGAAAAAGCATTGTATGATCTCAGAGCTAGTATCAACTTAATGCCATATATCGTGTGTTAAAAGCTAGTCTTGGGTGCTCCCACATCCACCACCAGAGACACTTAATGATCAACCGTTCAACTAAGAAATCGATGGGCGTGTTGTATGATGTGTTTGTCAAGTTTGACCAGTTTATCCTTCTAATGGATTTTGGCATCCTCGATTGTGAAATTCACCATGAGATACTAATCATACTTGGGAGGTTATTTTTAGCAATAAGAACAGCTCAGTTTATATTATATGTGGAGAGAAGAAGTTTTCAGTGCATCATGATGAAGTCTCTTTCCATGTGTAAAAAAACAAAAAACAACAGATGAAGTTACAAGTAGTGTCCGTGGTTGACGTTGTGGATAAGGAAATGGATCTTGGGTCACTTTACCTCAAAGATCAAACTTGATGATAGATCTTAAAGATAGATGGACATAGTGTCGTGTTCTTGGCACTCTGAATGTCACGACCCAAAAATGAGGGTCATGATGGCACTTGTCGCAGCGTACCTTAAAGATTAAGTCTGCCTATCCCCCAAAATGATACAAAAAAAAGACAGAAAAATCCTAAGGTAAGGCTTATAGAACGAAGCCGAAGCATTAAGTAATCATAACAATGCAGAAAGAACTTATCCAAAATACCAATCATGCCCAAATCCTGGTGTCAATAGTATAGGAACTACTAATACAATCCAAGTGTCAAATAAATCAGAACTTTATTTTTGGGGTCAAAACTTTACTTTAGAGGTTTGGGGTCAAAACGGACCTCCGCAATGTATTTCTAAAAAGAAAGAGAAAAATCAAAACTTTACTTTAAAAACATGTTTCCCATATTTTTAGAAATCTACAGCTAAAAACTCAAGTCAAATCGGGTAAAAAACGAGGTTCAAATTGAAGAAAAACCATTTTTAAGCTTTACTGGGTAAAATATTTGAAATCCGAGTTAAAATCAAGAATTAGGATTATTTTAAGGGTTGAATTGATGAAAAACTAGTAATTATAAGATAAAAATATTATTCAAATGAAAAGAAGTGAAATTGGGGTTTAAAATCATGCCCTAAGATTTTTGGGGTTGTTAAAAATTAATCAAACATGCTAACACCAAACATGCTAACACCCTTAAATTGGCATTCCAAATCTGTTGGCGAAGTCGGATTTTTCATCCAAAGGTCGTTTCGACCAACTATGAGTCCCACATACATATTTTCTATTTTTTAACTTTCCAATTAATAGGTCGAAATGAGCTCAGATGCACCAAGACCCAAACTAAAGGTCTACCTAGCCTAAAATCGATATTCCAGACCTGGTGGTGCAATTCGTTCGGCCATACATCGTTCAGATCAAAAGATATCCCCATAAGTCTAAAATAAGGCTCTCGAAGTCATCAAAAGCCATAATATTGCATAAATAGTACCAAAATGCATAGAAAAACATGTCAATCACTCCTACACCCGAAAAATATCATAAGGTAACTACCAGGAGGCATAAAATAATAAAATCACTCAAAATTAGAAACTTCACGTATTTCATCAAATTTTTAGGTCGTTACGTCATCCACCACTAAAAATCTAGTTCATCCTCGAACTAAGGCAAAGAAATGCCTCAATCAATAAAGAGCTGGGGATAAGAACTATGCATATCAGACTCGACCTCCCAAGTAGCCTTATCTGTAGGTTGATGTCGCCATTGGACCTTAACCACAGAGATTACTCTAGAGCGCAACCGCCTAACATCCTCAGCCAAAATGGATACATCTCCGTAAAAATTTACAACCGCCCATCTAACTAAACTAACTCCCTACGACTGATATGAGACTCATCATGAATATAGTGGTGAAGCATAAAAACATGAATAGCTAGATAAATAGCTAATAGTTCAGGAAAAACCAACTCATAATCCACATCATCAACTGTCCAAACAATCACAATTGGACCAATATACTTAGGGCTAAGCTTGCCCTTCTTCCCAAATCTCATCACACCCTTCATGGGTGAAACTTGAAGAAAAACACGATCACCAAAACCAAATCTCAAGGCACGAAATCTATGACCAGCATAGCACTTCTGCCTACTCTAAGTCACTCTAAGTCTATCCTAAATGACCTAGACTCTATCCAAAGACTAATGAATCAAGTCTGTACCCCAAGGTCTCACCTCTAAAACATCAAACCAACCCACCGGGGAGCCACAACTCCTTGAAAGGAGTCATGTCGATACTGGAATAGTAGATATTATTATATGTAAACTATGTTAAAGCCAAATATCGCTCCCACTAGCCACCAAAATCCATCACACAAGCGCAGAGCATATCCTCTAAAACCTAAATAGTATGCTCTGATTGACCATCAGTTTGGGGGTGAAACACCGTGCTAAGATCAACCCGAGTACCCAACTCATCCTGAAAAGTCTTCCAAAAGTGAGGTATGAACACAAAACCTCAAACTGAAATAATAGACTCTTGCACACCATGAATACACATAGTATCACAAATATAGATAGGGCAAACCTCTCAGCACTGAATAAGACCCAAACAAGAATAAAATGAACTCACTTGACCAATCGATCCACGATGACCCAAACACTATCGGAACCATGAGATGTACGAGGCAAACCAGTCATAAAGTCCAAGGTGATCTGTTCCCACTTTCACTCGAGAATGAGTAACCTCTTAAGAAATTCACTAGGTCTTATATGCTCGGCCTTTACCTACTGAAAACATAGGCAACGAGCCATAAAATCCGCTATGTCTTACTTTATACCACCTACCAGTAGTGTTGTCTCAAATCATGATATATCTTAGTCATATTTGGATGGATAAAATATCTGGAACAATGAGCCTCTTCCAAGATTAACCTAATCCAATCGCCAACTCTCGGTGCACAAACTTAGCCCTTAATTCTAAAAAATCCATCTGTATCAAGTGATGCTTCCTTAGCCTTCATACTCAACACCAAATCTCAAATCAACCTCAATCCAGCATCATTAAATGGTTGAGCTCAAATCTATTTTATCAAAGAAGATCTAGCCTCCATAAATGCCAAAATATGCCTAGGTGTCAAAATATCAAGTCTAATTAGCTGATTAGCTAAATACTGAACCTCTAGGCACAAAGGTCTCTCTTGGTTCAAAAGATGAACCAAGCTACCCATGCTAGTCGACGACTCAAGGCATCCGCAACCACATTAGGCTTGCCCGAATGGCAGAGAATAGTCAAGTCATATTTATTAAGAAACTCAAGCCAACAACGTTGCCTTATATTAAGATCTTACCGGGTGAAAAAGTACTAAAAGCTACGATGATCTGAAAAGATCTCACAATAGACTCCATACAAGTAGTGCCTCCACAACTTCAAGGAAAACACAACTGTGCACAACTCCAAATCCTGCATAGGATAATTCCTCTCATGAGACTTCAATTGATGAGATAAATACGTAATTCATCTTGCTCTCCTGCATCAATAAAGCACCTAATCCAACACCAAAAGCATCATAAAACATGGTAAGGACCACGCCCTCCTTGGGTGAAGCCAATATAGAAGATGAAGTCAACAAGTCCTTGAGCTTTTGAAAGCTTGCCTCACAAGCATCAGACCAATAAAAGGAAATCTTCTTCTGACTTAAATTGGTCAATGGAGCTACAATGGAAGAGAAATCCTCAACAAAATATCGATAATCAATACACATACGCATAGATCCATCCTTTTTCTTCATAAACAAGATAGGCATACCCCAAGGTGATACACTAGGTCAGATAAATCCCTTATATAATAACTTCCATAGTTGATCCTTTAATTCCTTCAACTCTACTGGGGCATCCTATAAGGAAGAATATAAATGGGCCTAGTGTCCGGCTCAACACTAATAGCAAAAATAATATCTCAATCCGGAGGCATACCAGATAAATCCATAGAAAACACATCTAAAAAAGAAGGTGAAACAATACTAGTATTATGAATATGGGTCAAGTAAGATAAACATCCTCTCTCAACTAATTTATGAGTCTAAACATAAGATATAGTCCTCTTAGGACCCGAATAACATGCACTTTTCCAAGTTATCCTTGGCACAACCAGTGAAGCTAAAGTCACTTTCTTGGCATAATAATCAAGGGCATCATGATAAGGAGCCAACTAATCCATAGCCAAAATAACATCAAAATCAACCATATCTAACACAAGTAAATCTACCAAAGTTCCATGTCTAGCAAAAGTCATAACACAAGATCAGTGCGCCCGATCCACCACAAAAAGAATCACCTACTAGGGTAGATATATAAATAGGGATGGCAAGAAGCCCACTAATAGAATCAAAAACCATAGCAAAATATACAAACACACAGACGAAATTCAATCTAAGATCAAATAATACAGATACAGAACTAAAAAAATAAGGGTGATACCTGTGATTACAACATCTGAAGCCTCTACCTCCGGTCTAGCTAGTATAGCATAGCACTGGCCACGACTACTAATTACTTTGGTAGCCCCACGATTATCCCCACAAGCATCACTATCTCTGCCCCTCGCACCTCTGGTAACACCCCTACCTCTCACAACTGAAATAAAGTAGCTTGAATAACTCAGTGTGGATAGTTTTAGGACAAATGGCCAACCTCACTGCACATATATCACATCCTATGGCCCACTCTAACAAAAGAAGGAACCACTGGGACCGAATGGCCACCCTGCACTACTGAACCTGAAGATCCACCACCTAAACTCTATAAAGCCACCTGTACTGCCTATCGTGGCATTTATGAGAATCTCTAAAATCTCTGTCGTGCAAGATTTTACTCCTGAACTGACCAAAATATCGTATTTTCTTGATACCTCCTTGAGATGCACTAAGATTACCCTCTGTCATCTTAGCATGATCTATAATACTCTGAAAAGAAGCCCCAACCACAACCATCTAATACATAGCCAACATAAGAGAGCCCTCTACACCTTTTATAAACTTCTAAATCTTCTTAGACTTAATAGAAATGCTATTGTAGGAATACCTGGATAGGGCATGGAAGCTTGACTTATACTTAGTAACTGTCATGGAGCCTTACTCAAAATGATCAAACTCATTCTGCATACGGTATCTCAAACTAAAATGCATAAATCTCTCTAGGAAAACCTAAGCGAACTGATCCTAATTAATCTCAGGAGAATTATGGGGTTTATAAATGACAAGCGACCTCCACCAATCTCTCCCTACATCTCTCAATTGACAAGATGTATAAGTAACTCCATAAGACTCGAGCGAACCCAAATTATGCAACTTCTCTTGGTAATCAATTAGAAACTCGTAGGCATCCTCGTTCACTACACCACTAAATCTGGGAGTACCCAACTAAGTAAACCTCTCAGACCTCTGCTGATCCTCAGAAGACATCACTGCACTAGTTACATGAGGAGGCATAGTAAATCTGGAAGATTATGATCCCATTTGTGAAGGTAACATTTATGACGGCTAGACTCCTGATCACGAAACCCTATATTCAGATATAAATGCTGAAGGTGGAATAGGACTGGGGTCTGAGGAGTACCCAAACTAGAAGTAGGTGCAACAGAAGGATCCACACTCAGAACTGGAGGAACACCCGACATAACTAAAAGAGAACCCTCTAAATTGGTCAGCAAACGTACCAATAATCCCTTCAATACTGGGGAAGAAAAACTCTGAAGAGATAGAGTAAGACCTATACCTCCAACTTGCTCAATACAAGATTTAGGGGATAGTCCTCTAGCACTCCTTCTAGATGGGGCTGCACCACGAGGTCGTCCCCTCCCTCGAGTCCGTCCATAACTCAAGGTTTTCCCTCTAGGTGAAGGCTCTACATCACTACACTCGTGGGACCTAGTCAACACCATATGCGCAGAAAGAGTGAAACATAACTCAAAATATAATATATGAAAGAACTTCGCATAATAAGGAATAAAAATAAGGAAATTCTCCTAAAGACATCCTATAGCCTTTCAAAGATAGATACGGATGTTTACGTACCAACCCGTGAGATTCTATTAGATATACCACTCTTACATAGTTGAGACCAATGAAACCTGGCTCTGATACCAATTTGTCATGGCCTAAAAATGAGGATCATGATGGCACTTGTCACAGCATAGCTTAATCAAAAATATCTCAAGGTAATATCCCAAGGTAAGGCTTCTAGAGCAAAGCTGAACTAGATGAGTAATCATAATAATGCGGAAAGACTTATCCAAAATACCAATCATTCCCAAAATTAGGTGTCAATAGTTTAACTACTAATACAATCCAAGAGTCAAATACTTTAGAAAAATAACCACAAAGGATTAAAATATTTGTCTCTAAAAACTTATAAAGACATAACTACTATAAAAAGATAGAGGTGAACTTTGAATACATGAATGTCCATCTGTTACCTTGAAAGTTCCAACAATCACCCCAAGTCAAGCAAGTTAAGGTGCACTCAAGCTAGGACCTTCTCTAAAAGGGCGCAATAGGCATAAGTACGGTCCACTTGTACTTAGTAGCTATCATAGGCCGACCAATCAAAGTAGTAAATAAAGCATACAAAATATACACTAAAGGTACATCACCGGCAATCGAAAAATGTCCCACAACGATAGCCTACACCGCTTGCACTAACTATTCTATAATATACATATATAATAAAACAACACACAAGATAGGGATACAAATATACATAATATCACATACAGGTAGAACAAAAAAGGTACATATATAATCAAGATCATCAAGTACAATTAAAGAAATATAGAACAATTAGATGTTAACAAGTAAAGATATAGAACAAATAGGTAGATGACAAGTCAATATGGCAATTCAAACACAACATAAACACAATAAAGCCAGTTCAATGTATATGATGATGATGATGATGATGATGCATGGTATTGGCACAAGGCCTCTAGTTTGGCACACATCCTCAAGTTTGATACAAAGCCTTAAGTTTGGTACACAACCTCAATTTTGTCACACATCCTCAAGAACACCAATATTCGCAACTCTTCTCTAGCATGATCCTTCGAAGATGATCCATAAAATCCAATATCTGATACCAATATCCAGTATTCCAATGTATCCAGTATTTTCAAAACACATAATAATATAAGACATAAATCAGGTACACATATATGACAATAAGTATATATAAAGTAGTAAAATGAACAAGTGAAATGGTGCGTATGATGACATGAGAATAATGATGCATTACCATTCAGAATAAGTATTTCTACAACTAATTCACATGATGAATTTTCAAACCCAATCCACATGATGTATTTCTACAACCAACCATAATGTTACAATTCCACAACCACGTGAGCCAATATCCACTCATTACTTCCATTTCATCCATAATTTTCACATGTCTCATCTACCGATAAGTATGGATATATTACAATATACCAATGAAACCACATTAGGCATTTCAACAATAAAATATGATTATTCACATGTATTCAAGGCTATTATCACCACATAAGACCCCACACGGTTACACATATCACATCATATCTCAATTTTAATAATTACATCCCATATAGGCCCCACACGAGCACAAAACATAGATAGTAAATTTTTATAATTAATTCCCATCCTTAACATGTATTTTATACCATCATTTACTACTCAGCTCAGTCTGAAAGAGTTAAGTCATAACCTACCTCGAATGCCGAAATTGGTCAGCTACACTTTGACCACATGACTTTACTTTTCATGAATGATTTTAAACTCCACTAAAAATATCAAATATGAAATCTACACATCAAAACAAAACCAATGACATCCATATTGACTACTTTTGATTCGGGGTCAAAACGAACCCCTGGAATGAGTTTTCAAAAAAAAAGGGCAAAATCAAAACTTTACCTCAAAAACATGTTCTCCATATGTTTTGAAATCTACAACTGAAAATCCAAGTCAAATCGAGTCAAAAATGAGGTTCAAATTAAAGGAAACTATTTTTAAGCTTTATCGAGTAAAATCTTTGAAATCCGATTTAAAATCAAGAATCAGAGTTGTTTTAGGGTTAAATCGATGAAAAGCTAATAATCATAAGATAAAAATATTATTCAAGTAAAAAGAAGTAAAATTGGTGTTTAAAATTAAGCCCTAGGATGTTTGGGGTTTTGAAAAATTAATCAAGAAATTACTATGAAAAAAGGTGAATTCTTACCTTAAATCCATAATAAAATCAAGAAATAGATGTTAATCTAGCTTCCCAAGCTCCCAAAAACTTTAATTTTAAGATCCCACACTATTTTAGGGTTTAACTCTCAAGAGGCAAGATGAAAAAATGAGCAAAATAGGTCAAAAAGGGAGAAAATATGTTTTATGTAGCAGAAAATCTGCTATAACAATAGTTTTTTTCTTTTTAAAGTTCAACCTGCACTTCGATGGGGTATCCAGAATTCATTTGGAGTCTGATATACGCAAATGAACTATACAAACACACTAAATTCAACGTTATGAATGTGTTGGAGAAGTTGGATTTTTGAAAAAACATCACTTTCACAAAGTTGACCCCTGAAATCTGAAATTGTAATTTCCAAACCGAGGGTCAAAATGAGATTTAAAAGTCATAAAATCATACCAAACATTCTAACACCCTAAAATTGACATTTGGAATCTACTGGCAAAGTCAAATTTTCCATTCGAGGTTGTTTCGATCAAATGTGGATCCCACACCCATATTTTTAATTTTTCAACTTTTCGATCAATAGGTCGAAATGAGCTCAGTTGCATAGGGACCCAAACCAAAGGTCTACTTAGCCTAAAATTGATATTCCATAGCTGTTGGAGTAGTCCATTTGGTTATCCATCGCATGGATCAAAAGATATCCCCATATATCTAAAATAAGGCTCTCAAAGCCATCAAAAAGTACAATATCACATAAATGGTACCAAAATGCATCAAAAATCATGTCAATCACTCCCACACCCCAGAAATACCGTAAGGCAACTACATGAATAGGTAAAAAATCAAATCACACAAAATTATAAATTTTACATATTTCATCAAATTTTTAGATCGTTACAATGAAGGTGCATTTGAGCAAGTGAAATCTAATAGGTGAAGTGGAATTCACTTAGAGGTGAAACAAGTGAAAAATAGGGGAACTGAATCTAATCTTAAGTGTCGCAATAGTGATACTCTAATTGTGAATGCGATCTAGAGGCTCAGGTTTTCCCAGTCATGCCTCAGGTACCGCGATCATGGCAGATGACCGCAATTACAATCCCTGCATGGTTACTATCGCAGAGGCTGAATCACAATCATGAATATGGAAATTATAAATAGGAACCATCTCCAAAATGGTCCTACACTCAACTTCCTTCAAATACCCAAAAATCTTTAAATTTTCATCACTGTGATCAATGTTAGAGAGCATATCATCCTTATTTACATCCAAGCATCTGGCCTTTAAAGCTGAAAAATGGCAGAATATGATTAAATTTACTCCCTTACCTTTGAGTGTCAGACTGTCTACTATAAGGACCTAGCTAGGAGGAAGTTTCTCCTTGAGATAGACATATCTCTAGAACAAGTGCCTGAGAAGCTCCCGGCCTTTCATGGGAGATTGAAGGCAACAGGGTGGAGATGTTTTACCCTAAATCCATGTTAGGAAAATGAGCAATGGTCTAGATAATTCAATGCAAATCTCAGCATAGTGAAAATCTCAACCCCAATTATGAAGATTTTGGGTAAAGAAGTTTGTTTTGGGGCCGAAAATATCAATGAAGTATACGAGCTGCCAAATTATGATATGAGAGTGTATGAGGCCAGGGATTATGCTCTAGGAAGCAGGTTGGTTGCTCAATTGTGCCCAAGAAGAGAAGTCTCATGAGCCACTACAAAAATAGGGATAATGTTGAATGAGTTCATAGTCGAGGCTTGGATTTGGTTAACCATCATTTGTAGCCGTGTATCTCTGACCACCAACATGACACATGTACTGATTAGGTGAGCCTAGATGGTATCTTGTATCATGGACAATATTTTTTTAAATGGTCACTTTGTGTTTTCGGAGATCAAATATTTCAAGAACAAAGATGGCCCCATGCTCATATTTTTATTCTTTGATCACAAAAATATACAAAAGGACTGAGGTTAAGAAATACCTGGGGGACAACTGGATATCCCCGAAGACACTTATTTACCCATTAAAGATGAGTGGTGAGGGCTCAACTTTAAAGAGAAAGAAAAGGAAGATCGATTTGGGTAAGTCGGTGAATGATGATCTTGATGCTTGTAGGCCATTCACATCGAGACCATTTAAGTAGCTCTCAAGTTAGATATGGATAGTGAAAGAATTGGTGTCTAAATTTTCTCAAGGTTTGGGTGAGTTTTCTACCACTCGTCTCTCCTACGTCGCCCAAAGTGATTATGAGAAATTTCTTGAGGATCAGAAGGAACAGGGGGATACCATATCCATACTTGAGTAGGCCTACTCATCCTTGGCACATTCATATCGAGAGTTGTGTGATTCTCATGATAAGATACAGAGAAGGAATAAAAAAAAAGAAAGTTTTTCACTACATGTGGAAAGGGGTAAAGGGCTTGTAGAAGATCCTGAAGCCTAGAGTGACACCTCCCTACCCCAGAGCAGATACTGATGATGATATTTTGACTAGGTGGTCAGATCATGAAGAGCTAGAGTCTGATGATAGTGATGAGAAGACAGAGAGTGATAGCAGCACTTAATGTGGTTTCACAAAGCCCTTTAAACTCATTTTATGCTTTCATGATATGCAGTAAGGACACTGTAAGCTCTTTAGTTGGGGTTCCCGTCTCCATAATGTATTTCATATTTGATTCTTGGGTCTATATTATTTGGATAATTATTTAGATGTTTAGTGTTTTATTTGGATGATTTGATTTTTATTTGCTATGGATAGTTTGATAATTTGGGTTGTAATATTGGGTATATTGATGATGCATATATTTATGGATTAATCATTTTTATTTTTAGTTTTTCCTTTTAATATGGATGTTGGACGAGCCTTTCCCTATGATAGATTGAGTGACGATATTTGTAAGTGAAAATAATAGTGTTGAGGTATTGGAGTCATAGATGTAGGGGAAGTCTAAGTACCTATGACATTCCAAATTAAGATTGACATTGCAACTATAGTCAAATTTGAGTAGCCATAAGTATTGCCCTCAGTTGAGCCCAAATGCAAAATGGTGACTTGATTGGTGCTAGCAATAGTCAATCTTACGTGGTAAAGTACAAAATGAGAACCTTTCCATCAAATTTTTTTTGTGAAAATCAAGGGCATGGATTTAAATCATATTGCAACAAAGCTAGGCCTCTTTTATGACTCTAAATTCATTAGTTGGGGGTAATGTGATAAATAACTTCTTTTGTGCTTGAGTAGAAAATGCAATCGATCCTTATAGAATAGTTTTCATGACATGAGAAATAATTTAATGATTCTTCTGCATAATTGTGTCATCTAGAACTTGTCTCGTTGTTCTTTCAAAGCTAATCTTGATTACGCGCGATTGGAGAAATGATCTTAGGCCATTTTTGCTATTGTTGAAAACCACTTTAGCCTAAAAAAAAACTAACCATGTATGAATGATAGCCCCAATCACTCATTTTGATCCTATAAACCTTTCTTTGGCAACCATGTTACAAGTCTCTAACCATTTAAAAGTATCCCTCTCTTGAACCTTACCCTCCTTGAACTTAAAATTTGCAACTTGAGGCTAAAAGCCTAAGTTGGGGGTGTGGTGAAACTTGGAAGAGGTGATCTTGTTCATGGTCTTGTAAATGAGTGCCTAAAAGCAAACCAGTGATGGAAAGAAAAGGGAACAATAAAAGAAACAAAAAAAAATACACGTGAGTGCAATAAGAAAGGAAATCGGAAGAGAATGAATTCAAAAAATGAGTGAACGAAAGTGAAAAATATAGGCACATAAGTGAATTAGGAATAAATGGAGTGGCCAATGATCCAAGTTTGATCTAGTTAGAGTGTATGCAGAGTTCAAGGAGGGTGTAGTAACTTTTATCCCAAATGCTTATCCTATCCTTCCTCAAGCCTACGTTACAATCTTGAAAAAATCCTTTAAGATCTCCAACCAAGTTTCTTTGAGTTAGTAGCGATTGAAAAAAAAAGGCAAGCATATGGCATGATACTTGTTTGCATTGGAAAATTCTTGATGAGTGAGAGTGCTTGTACATTAGTCCTTTGTTGCATGATTGAAATTATGGTGTGTTGGGACTTTCTTTCATGAGGATGCATGTGAACTAATATAGACTAGTAAGATTGTCATGTTTCAAAAATGAGGTGAAGGAGTGTAATTGAGTCACTATTGATAGAGAGTCACCTCTTGAGAGCTAGTGGTTGTTGCTTGATTATTCTTAAAACTTCTTTGCATCCTTAAAAATGTGATTGATTTTTGAAGGGGTTGTGTAATTAGCACTTCTCATGCTTGTTGACTAATCATTAGTGCGAATCAAGTTTGTAGTTATGATGATCATGAGATTGAATAGTGTGAGCTTCAAAGTTGATTAGTCTCATTAAGTGTGAAGTAGTATTGCTTGAGGACAAACAAGCTCGTAAGTTGGGGGTGTTGATGAGTGGAAAATTTTTCACTCATTTTCATCTAATTTAGTGCACACTATGGTGAAATAATTGAATTTATGAGACTAGTTTTGTGTAAAATGCACTAAATTTTGATGTTTGTGATCCTACAGGTAAGCAAGATGAAATAGAGTTAAGATAAAGCTTGAAAAGATTGGGAATGGTTAAAAGATTGACAAAGGATGAAGATAAGCTCTAGGAGATGACCCTTAGGGGTTTTGATCACAACCTGAAGGTCTCGATTGCAATCAATCAAAAAGTCATAATGTTGCGATCGCACAAAGATTCCACGCAATCCCGGAATTGCGACCGCAACTAAGGGAGTGTGATCGCAATAGGCTGGGTAGATTTGAGCAAAAAAGGGGGAATTTCACAGAGTTATGTCCCAGGATATAAAAAAATTGAGCCCTCTACATGTTCCTCATCCAATTTTCTAGTTTTAGTAGAAAAATCACTTTATTTTGAGTGAGAAAACAATTGTTAGTTTTATTCCAAGAGAGATTTTGGTTATAAATTAAAATTGAAGGTTTGGTTTATATTTATTTGGCTTATGATAATTAATTGCATGCCAATTTGGGTATATTTTTTCCCTTTAATTTCATGAGTATCTAAACTTTTATCTTGGGGTTATGTTTGATTAGGTGGTGATTAATATGTGAGTGTTGATTGTTAGTCCAAATAATTAGTTAATTGTGATGGGTTTTACTCTTAGTCTATGTTTGAATTGAGAATTGCGGGTGAAAATCTCAACTGTCTTGGATCCCATATCATTCTTGAAAGAGGGATGTGTGTGAAGAGTAATTGTGAACATCAACTTAAATTATCTTCTTTCTTAGCATCATCTTAGAAATAATGGTGTTAGTTGAATTAGCTATTTTTATAAGCATCATCTTAAAAATAAGGACGCTAGTTTGAGGTAATGGATTGGTAAACTTATCATTCTCATAAGGTGTTCGAAAGAATCCATTTGTAAAATTTAGTGTTTTATCAAAAGGTTAACACTAAGACCCTAAATCTAGCCTATCCAAAACCCTTAGCTAAAACTTGGACTAACTCTCGATAACCCATGCATGTACACCACCTAGGATAGCATAACCCCAAGGTTCCTTTCAACTTGGTAGACCTAACAATTGCGCAATCTCATATTAGTGTTATTTTGCGATTGTGTTCAACAAAGTTCAAAATCAAACCCCTAATTTACTTTCATGTTTTATTTAAATATTGTATTACGGATTAACACATAGTTAACTCTCAACACATGTAAGCTTTGAACGCTAGTTTGCACTACTCAAAAATTTGACCCCGACCCATGTTGGGTATATATTGACAACGTCTGCCTTGTACTTAATTTTGTTTCTATGGAAAATGAAAAATGTAAATAAGTGTAAAAATATCTTTTATGTGTTTCTATGTGAGTTTTCCCAAAAACCTTATATGTATAAGCTAATTTCACATATAAGGTTTTGCATATTAAAAAAATTATGATTATTTTTTTGAAATAATTTTTTAATTTATTTAAAAGCAGTATTTAACAACGAAAATTTCTAATCCAACTTGGAGGTGTATCTAAATTTAGAAAATAGCTTACAATATTCTTTTACAACTCATTTTTCACTTTTGATGTTTTATTTAAGTAAATTCACGTATTAACATTATTAATACATACATACATACATACATACATATATACATAGATACATATATTTATATATACATACATACATACATACACACACATATGTATATATATATATAACGCATACTAAGGACCCGTTTGGTCAAGAATTGTATTCACCTTATTCTTAAATATGTATTCATTTACTCTGAAATTTTTGTTTGGCCATAAAAATACTAAATACAACTTAAATTATATTTGACATTTTGAAAATATTTATTTGTGTTCTCTTCTTTCACTTTTAAAATTTTTCCTCAAAAAAAATCTAACGTTTTTTATTTTCATATAATCATCCCATTTAAATTATATTTAAAGTACCAATCATATTTTATTTATAAAAAAAAAAAACTACATCAGATTTGTAAATTATTAACTCCAAGTATTATGGTGAAACACAACTCCAAATCCAAATAAAAATTTTTTAATAAAGTAATTATGTTTTTCATGGTCAGACATCTGCTAAATATCCATCAGTTGAATATAAAATATACTGCTTATTTTAGGAAAAAAATATAAAATTAAACAATTTCGTGCCGCCACAATTTCTTTTCTTTCTTTAGAGTTGGGTAGGACCTAAGATAGAAGTCAAAGAAGTAAAAAGAGTGAAATCGGATAGAAATACCTACAAAATATTTTTACAATAATTAGCATTAGCATTTTCCATTTTCTATAGAAAGAAAAAGCTTTAGCATTTTTGTGAAATTTATTGTTTTTGTTGTCCAACCATACTTCTTCATGTTATTATAAAATATATATTTAACAATGTTTGTTCATTTTGAAAATCAATAATAATTTGCTTATTTTTACCCATTTTACTCAATTTCTTTATTAAAGAATTAAATTTATGATATTCAGAGGTGGTATAATAAAATTATCCTTATTATTTATTATTTTTTTAATGATATGTCTGTTATAAATATATTACCATATATAGTGAATGTCAAATTTACCATATATAGTCAATGTCCATTTATGGAAAAGTTAGAAATCCCAAGATTAGTTGTCCCCTATAAATAAAGGGGTTTTCCATCGTTGCAATTCACTCATCAAGAAATACCTCAAGAGAAATAAGAATTACTCTCCATTCTCTCTTTACTCTTCTTCTTTATTCCTTATTATTTTGTAACACGTTATCAGCACGAGACTCTACCGAAACAAGGTGAGATTATAAATCTAAAGGTAATTTCAAGGTTAATAATTCCTTATGTTATTTGTCTTTTGCTACTAATCATATAATCATTATTGGATTTGAGGAAATATAATTGGTTTGGAACCACTTATGCTTTTAATTTGTTCATGAAGAATAATATTATTAAAAGATATGATGATGAATTAAGTCTCATCTCATCAAGAAGGTAAGACATTGGGTTACAAGTTCCAATGGACCATGATGATAAGATATTAGATTCAAAGTTCCATAGAGTTATAGCCTATGACGTCTTTATATGGCTAAGACATTGAGTTTAAATCTCAATGCACCATATTAATGATATTAAGATGGCTAAGGCAAAAAATAATGTGTATTTGATGAATAAAGGTATATGACATGAACGATTACGACATCCCAAAGATGTGCATATTGAGTATTGAATATATATTGAAGAATTAGAAAATTCTTCATTACTTTTAATATTGTCTGTTCTCATGATAAGTTGGTTGGACCAACTAATGTTGAAATTTGATCCCTCAAAATCTTAAAAGTATAAAAGGTGAATATAGGGCCGTTCACAAGTCATGTGATCTATTAAGATGCATCGATATAAGATGATCACTTGTACATTTCTTGTCAACCTGCAGTTTGACATTCATAAAGTTGCTTGCTCAATACAATTGAGTTAAGAGCATAACTTTCAAATTGTATAATCAAGACAATTCATCTTGATGATGATGGTTTGGCTTGGAATACCTTTGATTAATAGCTAAACTAATACTAAGGAGGAAAAAGCTTCATATGTTTGTATGAAATATGATATGTTGCAAACAATAGCACTTGCATGCATTAGACCAATAAATTATGATTATTTCTTTCCTCTAAATTGGTTCAAGGTCAGGAACCAGCTATTCCATCTAATAATTTTGATGTGCGAAGTACGATTAATGAATTTACCTTAACGCATAAAGATGAATTCCTCAAAGAAGATGGAGGATGTATGTTAGTTTTTTTAACATAAGGGGGAGATTATAAGCAGCTATAAAATATGTTAAGAATTATCATCAAATCCTTATTTAAAAGATAATTTAAGTCAAATGTCGTACGCATCTCATATTTAAGCTGCAAGTGGTCCTATTTTGTATTTATAAAGGAAAAAGTCTATGTATATATGAAATGTGGTAGACCAATCGATTCCAAATTAAATAATCCTTGAAAAGGATAAGGAGTAAATAATCATAATAAGAAGGCAATGTGCTCCTGAAGAGCCTATGACATAATACTTCATGAAACCTTATGAGAAGTTCAGGTACCTGAAAATAAAAAAGTGATGAGATCTCAAAATGTTATGTCACACTGTGAACTGATACAAAATGATATATCATCAATGATATGTTTGATATAATATTTTTCCAATATTGTGAAAGATTATAAGGATCTGAATTTTACGTCTATTAAGCATGCTGACATGAAAACATTTATCAAGTGATATGACAAGATGCATCTTGGTAAGCATAAAACTTATTTCATTTGTAGCCGAGACTTTAGAAGATGTCACATAGGAAATATTGGATATTGTCACTTGACAAAAATCTATATGAAAATCCCTAAAGGTTTCAAAAATCCTGAAGCATATAAAGTTTCTGGAAAACTTGTTTATTATCCTTATAAGGGATAAATTGATGGTTTTAATATTATTGAAACTCTTGGAGAGTTTTCAAAAGCATAAAAATATGTGTTTAAATGAGAAACATGCATAATTGAATAAGGATCCATTTCGCACTAAAAGAAAAAGGAATGTGGAACTCCTTGGTCCTAAAGTAGCATAACTTAGTGTAATTGGTGCACTAATGTATCTTGCAAATACTACAAGGCATGATATAGCCTTTTCAGTCAATTTGTTAGCAAGGTATAGTTTTACTCCTGCTAGGAGACATTAGAATGGGAACAAACAAATGGATCTTATTTTATTCTAAAGATAGCAGTCCCGATCTTGTTGATTATGTTGATGTTGGAAATTTATTTAACCCGCATAAATCTTGATCTTAAACATGCAATGAGCTCATACATGGGGATATTGTCATATCTTGGAGATATACAAAGTATTCTATCTAGCCACCTCATTGAACAATGATGAGATGATAGCTATTTATGAAGCAAACCGAGAATGTGTATGGTTGAGGTTTGTAGACACGTAAAATTTATTGGGTCAAATTCATATAAAATTGGATTTGACCTATATTTTATTGGGTCTAAAATTATTTTGGGCTATAAAAATAATAAGTCCATTTTATTCCTCATCAAGGACTTCAAGGTCCATCTCACCTTGAGGCCTAAACTTATGCCACGTGCCAAGTGATGTGGCATTCCAATCAAATTAAAGACCAATGAAGCAAGACCACACACATCAAATGATATGGCAATCCAAGTCAAGTTCAAGAGCCAGTAAAACATCGCCAAGTATCCCAAATGACATATTTTTGGCCAATCACAAGTAACCTTGTCACATAACATTTGTCATAAGCTTGAAAATTGAATGGACCAATCAGAATGAGGTAAAAGAGGTTATTTACACTTGGACTGCCTACCCTCTACAGTATAAATAGGAGGTTTACACAATTTTCTGAGGTCATTCTGCAAGCATTAGAGGAACCTTCTGCATTGACTACACGACTCTTCAAAGAATTAACTAACAGAGTTCTGCCCAGAGATCAACTCGACAAGTCGAAGTGCTATCAAATAATTCTTGGAGATCCAAACGCATGTCTAGGAGGCTCAAATCATTTGAAAGTTTGAGAATCACGCTACAAAGGACCTCGAATCATGAAAAAGCTTAGGAGAGAAGAATTAAGAGAATAACGGAATTATACCCATAAAATTACTTTAAATAAATTTATTTTTTTTGTTTATTTTTATTTTTTCTTGCAATTAATTTTTTGCACTATGAAAATTTATTGTGAACAAATTTTGGCACGCCTAGTGGTACAAGTTCTGGTTTTCATCTCTTCTTCCTGCAACTCAATTCAACTACTGCAATGGACTTCAGAAAAGTCAATAAGGTTTCATGCAAGAAGTCTACTACTGCCACATCTACTAAGATCAAACTTGTTGGCCCCATAAACCAACGCAATCTCAACGTTTGTTCTTTGGATGGATCCCAATACTTTACCTTTTTGGAGATGAAAAAAAGGAGAAAATCTCATATTTTGGTTGTAACTACAACCCTTGGGGGAAACTTTGCATCTATTTTATCAAATTAACCATTTAAAAATATCTACAACTTTGGAGAATCTGAAGACTTAATGAATTCTCCAATTTTAACGAAAGTCAATACCTTCATGGTTAATGTAGTTGACATAGATGAGAAGTTCGCAATGATGGAAGAAACCATTAAAGTTTTAATAAAATCTGTCGAGGATAAAGATCTCCAAATTGCTCAACTGATGAACAAGTTGGAGTCCTTCACCCCTGGAGAATCAAGCCACAATCCTGCTTGTCTAACCGGCTTTACTCAGCAAAATAAGAATGTTAATGAGACACCTGTCAAGACTAGATAAAAAAAAAAGCAGTCTACTTTGGTTGCGACTCTAACAGTTCAACAACTGCAAGATATGATTGTAAACACTATCAAGGCATAATATGGTGGTACATCACAAAGTTTCACATGATACTCAAAGTCATATTCTAGGAAAATCGAGGTCTTACCAATTCCAATTGGATATCAACCACCAAAGTTTCAACAATTTGATGGAAAGGGAAATCCAAGACAACACATCGCTCATTTTGTTAAGACTTGTAGCAGTGCTGGTACAAATGGTGATCTTCTTGTCAAGAAGTTTTCTCGCTCTTTAAAAGGCAATGCTTTTGATTGGTACGTAGAATTGGAGTCTGAATCAATTGATGCTGGGAGCAACTAGAGAGTTAGTTCCTAAATTCTTTCTACAACACTTGTCATACGGTCAGCATGTAGAATTAACAAACACAAGACAAAGTATAGATGAGCCTATAGTGGACTACATAAATCATTGGAGAATATTGACCTTTGATTGCAAGGATCAACTTTCTGAAACTTGCGCAGTTAAAGTTTACATTCAAGGGATGCATTGGAGCCTTGTGTATATCCTCCAAGGAACTAAGCCTAGAACTTTTAAAGAATTAGCTACACGCGCTCATGATATGGAATTAAGCATTGTGAGTCATAGAATGACGTCACCTATTTTTTATCCTAGAAAAGAAGCCACAAAATTAAATGACTCATCAGAAGATAAAATTGGGGAATCTATGGCGACAACTGTGAGTTCTAGAAAGGCCTCCACAAGACAAAAACTAAAAGAGAAATCTCCAAAGAAACAACTGCAAGAAGTGAAAAATCAACCAACCTTGAAAGAGTTACAAGCAAGGGTATATCCTTTTTCTAACGCTGATGTTCCTGAAATTCTAGACGAGTTGCTAGACAAAGAAGTCATTAAACTCCCTAAGTCAAAGTGACCTGAAGAATCAAACAAAGTTAATGATCCTAAGTACTGCTAATTTTACCTCATTGTTGGTTATCACACTATAAAATGCTTCATCCTGAAGGAAAAGATCATGACATAGATGCAAGAGGAAAAGATCATCATTGATGATGGCGATTAGGTTGGTGCAAATTACATAAGCGCCAAACTGAAGCATAAAAAAAGTTAAATTTCAAAAGCTCTACAACCCATGCATTCTGTGGAATCACCAAAAGTTGAAGAAGCCATCATGCTATAGTTTGAGAGCTTTAACCTAATTAGGGTTCCAGCCATGAAGAAAACAACAAGCAAATTCATGGAAAACGACTTCTCCAATGGCAAGAAGGGTGACACTTGGACATTGATCACTCGCAAAAGAAAAAAATGTCAAAGAGCTTCTAAACTCCAGCTTTCAAAAATAGATAAAAGATTAAATGCAAATCTGCTTCAACCAAGAGAGCAATAAATTCCAAACTGAAGTGCAACAATACTTCATTACAAAGAGTTGAGAGGAAAGTTACATTACAAGAATTATTCCCCAATCTACTCGATGCACTATCCTAAACTGTAATTCAAGATACTCCTTGATACACGAGCCTAAACTGCAAGTTAAGCTACTCCTTGATGCACGAGCCTAAACTACAATTCAAGATGCTCCTCGTTGTACGAGCCTAAACTGTAAGTCAAAAATGCTCCTCAATGCACGATCCTAAAATGCAAGTCAAGATGCTCCTCGATGCATGAGCCTAAATTGCTAGTGAAGATGCTCTTCGATGCACGAGCCTAAACTACAAGTCAAAATGCTCCTCGATGCATGATCCTAAACTATAAGTTAAGATGCTCTTTGATATACGAGCCTAAATTGCAAGTCAAGTCACTTCTTGATGCATGAGCCTAAACTGTAAATCAAACTTCTCCTTGATGCACGAGCCTAAACTGTAAGTCAAGTTGCTCCTTAATGTACAATCCTAGACTGCAAGTCATGATACTTCTCAATGCAAGAGCCTAAACTGCAAGTTAAGCTACTCCTCGATGCACAAATTCACGAGCCTAAACAACAAGTCAAAATAATTTTCGATGTACGAGCCTAAACTAAAAGTCAAAATGGTCCTCGATAAATAAGCCTAAACTATAAGTCAATTTTCTCCTTGATGCGTGAGCCTAAACTGTAAATCAAACTACTCCTTGATGCACGATCGTAAATTGAAAGTCAAATCACTCTTGGATCACATGAGTCTAAACTGTGAACGGCTCTACAAAAAAAAAGAGCAAAATAAAGAAAAGTATGGAGCTTGAATGCATATCTGGAGTCCTTTGAAGATGTCATCTTTAAAGCAAAAGGATTCTTCATTATCTCCCAAGTAATGAAGTCTTCTCGACAAGTAAAAAGACTTATGGTACTTTGAATACTACTCTAGTCCAGCCTTCACCAAAATATAGGAGAGATGTGCCCAAAACTTGAAGTAGAAGAATAAATTCATGAAGTATCAAAATCTAACAAGAAGTAGAGTATCACAAGATTTAGGCTGAACTTCGAACAAGAACCAGAGAAAATATAGAAGTTCAATGATGGTAGTTTTCATGTGAAATGTAGATCTGTGATTTTACTTACCAATACGAAAAACAACACCTAAATCTGATACTTCTACTTTGAGATATATAATTTATCGTGGCGCTGCGCAAAGCTAAAATAACTAGCGAACCAAGATTAGAAGGCCATCTTTGGAGTGATATCTAGGAAGATTAGGATGTAATATGATTGTGGTTTCTTTTTGAGACGTATCTCTACGAATCTACTTTCCAATGCAAAAAATGGTACCTAAATTCGATACTTTCATGTCGAGATATGGAATTTATCGTGACGCTGCGCAAAGCTGAAATAACTAGCGAACTAAGATTAGAAGGTCGTCTTTGAAGCGACGATTATTCATGAGACGTATCTCTACTAATCTGATTTCCAATGCAAAAAAGGCACCTGACTCTGATACTTCCACGTCGAGATATGGAATTTATCGTGACACTGCGCAAAGCTAAAATAACTAGCAAACCAAGATTAGAAGGTCATCTTTGGAGCAATATATGGGACGATTCGGATGCAATCTAATTGTGGTTTTCGTGTTGGACATATCTCTACAAATATACTATCCAATTCAAAAAATAGCACCTGAGTCTGATACTTTCACGTCGAGATATGGAATTTATTGCAATGCTGCGCAAAGATGAAATAATTAGTGAACCAAGATTAGAAGGCCATTTTTGGAGCGATATTTGGGATGATTCAGATGAAATTTTTTGTTGGTTTCCATGTAAGATATAGATCTACGATTCTAGTTTCCAACGAAAAAAAAAGGCTCCTAATTTTGATGTTCCTATATCAAATAGGAGATTTTTCGTGAGACTGCACAAAACAAGTAAAACGTGATGAAATAGAACTGAAAGTCTGATTTTGAAATGATACCTGGGCAGATCTGGAGATAAATTTAGTGTGGTTTTTGCGTATAACGTAGCCTTATGTGTCTACTTTCCAACACTACAAGTAGTTCATGATTCATACATCTTCACGATGCGTTATGAAGCTTATTCCACCAACGCCCCAAAGAGCCCGAAAGCTCAATTGTGAAAAAAAACAAAAAGAGGAGAAGAACGGGAGTTGAATTTCTGCTCAGGCTGAATTACAATGACTTAATGGGGTGGTGATGTCCTTTTATAGACTCTGAAAGGCCCTAGTTTGATTTCAAAAAGGAATTTGTTGAACAAGTTGTCTTCAAGAAGAACTGGGACATCCAAGTGTCCAAAACAAGTCAAAATCCTAATCCTTTTCGAAGTGGGATAACATCATTATTTAATCCTATTGAAATTCGATATAAGACTAATAATTGAATCCTATAAGGTTTGGATATAGTTAGTTTTAAAAAAAAATTACATTCCTAAGGAAGGGATTCACATTATTCTACCTAGATTATGATGACTTCGAGGAGTCGGATTTCGACAAAATGCTCAAGTCTTGCAAAAAAAAATGAGGGCTCCACAAATACTTCAAATCTCATCTCTAACAGGTCTGACAAATCAAACACCTTGACAAGCTTTGAAGTAGGGGGCATCTGTAGACACATAAAATTTATTGGGTCAAATTCATATAAAAATTAGATTTGACCTATATTTTATTGGGTCTAAAATCCCTTTTGGGTTATAAAAATAATAAGCCCATTTTATTCTTCATCAAGGACTTCAAGGTCCATCTCACCTTGAGGCCCAAACTTATGCCACATGTCAAGTAAAGTGGCATCCAAGTCAAATTAAAGACCAATGAAGCAAGACCACATACATCAAATGATATGGCAATCCAAGTCAAGTTCAAGAGCCAATAAAACATCGTCAAGTGTCCCAAATGACATGTTTTGGGCCAATCACAAGCAACCTTATCACATAACATTTGTGATAAGCTTGAAAATTGAATGGACCAATCAGAATGAGATAAAAGAGGTTATTTACACTTGGACTGCCTACCCCCTACAACTATAAATAGGAGGGTTACACAATTTTCTGAGGTCATTCTGCAAGCATTAGAGGAAGCTTATGCATTTCTAGGAGGCTCAAATCATCTGAAAGTTCGAGAATCACGCTACAAAGGCCCTAGAATCATGAAAAATCTTACGATAGAAGAATCGAGAGAATAACGGAATTTTACCCGTAAAATTACTTTAAATAAAATTATTATTTTTGTTTATTTTTATTTTTGCTTGCAGTTAATTTTCCGCACTATGAAAATTTATTGCGAACAAGGTACATGATACATCTTATTTGAGAAAAATGTGGTTTGAAATATGATAAAGTATCCACAATTTTATATGAAGATAATGCACCATGCATAGCACAACATAAAAGAGAGGATTCACATAAGGAGATAGAACGGAGCACACTTCATCAAACCTTTTCTATATACATGAGCTACAAAAGAATGGTGATATTAATTTGCAACATATTCGTTCAAGTGACAATGTGATTGATTTATTCACCAAGTCTCCTCCAATTGCAACTTTCAAAAAGATGGTGTACTAGATCGGGATGCAAAAGTTCAAAGATATTCTCATTAGGGGGAGTTAATACGCATTGTACTCCTTTTTCCTTATGATGTTTTGTTCCACTAGGTTTTTTAGTAAGGTTTTTAATAAGGCAGTCGATATGCGTATTGTTAGAGATGTATACTCTTTTTCCGTCACTAGATTTCTTTTCATTGGATTTTTTCTAATAAGATTTTAGCGAGGCACATTATCTTTCAATTAGACATTCAAGGGTGAGTGTTATAAATATATTGTCATATATAGTGAATGTCATATATAGTGAATGTCAACTTTATCATATATAGTGAACGTCTACTTTACCATATAAGTCAATGTCTATTTATGAAAAAGTTAAAAACCTCAAGATTAGTTTTTCCCTATAAATAAAGGGGTTTTCCTTCATTGTAATTCACTCATCAAGAAATCTCTCAAGAGAAATAAGAATTACTCTTTATTCTCTCTCTACTCTTCTTCTTTATCCTTTATTATTTTATAACAATGTCAAATTAATAGTGAATACATTTTGTTAGACGGAGGGGTACAAAAAAGATGAGAGAGCAAATAAAATAAAGAAGGATAGAGTGTTAGACAAAGTAAATATGAGACCCATATATCCATTTGTCATGCAAAGGGTAGAAACTCACTCAACTTTTTTTGGTTGAGTCTCACCCATTATAAAAATTTACCAATGAAGTATTGTTTGTACTCCTTTCGTTTCCTTATGTTCACTTTTATGTGTTTAGCATTTTAAATATACATTTTTAACTTTACGTGTCACTTTTATTATATTGAAAAAGGACTACTATTTTTTTCTATTTTACCTTCGATTATTATTGTTTATCCCTCAAATCATTCCCCAAGACTTAATACAATACATCAATTGATATAAAAGTTGTGATAAAATACTTACATTAATCATTATTTCTTATGAAATGTACAAAATTCAAAGTGAACGGGCAAAATCAACGAAAAAATAGTACTAGTCAGGAAAATATTTTGGACATTTCTCCTTTACATTTGAGATGAAAGAGATAAAATTTTAATTGGCTTTTTATTTTCTAAAAATAAAGGGGCGGCGAAACGAAATGCAAGCGGTGAGGGGTCGTTTGCTGGTGAAAAAAAAAGTGAAGAAAAAAGTGAAAATGTACTTAAAGGAAAGAACAAACAACAAAAACAACAAGAGGAGACAAATTATTACATTATATCATGTATGGATGAAATAAGCACTACAAACATCAACATAGCTAAGTGGTGGGGGAAAAAGATGGTGTCTCCATGGAAAAAGGGACAACAGATAGGCCATTTTCATTCTACAGGGAAATTAGGTCAGGGGTATAATTGAACTCCTAAAAATAAAAATATTTTATCAATGTCTTTTCTAATTTTCTTACGCTATAGTAATTAGTAGGAGGGTAAAATTTTACAACATATTTAGTGTAGCGCTATAAATTTCGAAGAAATAAGATACAAGCATGCCTTATTTCTATCTTCCAAGGATAGCGAGGTTATTTTCATTTCAATTATGAGGAAGGACTCTTTTTTTAGTATACCACTCCACCTGTAAGAAGTGGGAACAAATTAAGGGTGTGGGCCCATGAGATTTAGCTGGGTTGTGGGCCGGTCCAAATCCGGGCCTGGTTAAAAGGGTCGGTATGATTTTGGCCCAACAGTAAAAAATTTAAAAACAACCCTGAATCGGCCCACTTAACCCAACCCGATCCAACCCACCTAAATGTAAGACCCCGCAAAGTTCTCTCTTAGTCTGAGTCTTTAGAGCCTGTCAAGTGAAGTATAATTTCGACCCTAAAAAAATTAAGGAGTGACTTCCAAAGTGATTAGTGTTTAAACCTTGCTGAATTTTCCTAAAAATGACTTTTTATCATGTGGTAAATTGAATTATATTTACAATAATCCCCATTTCGTTGAAATCCGACATCGAAAGAGAAAGATATGGCCATTTTACAGAAAGAAGTAAAATCGCCCAGGTGCAATGGAGAGGGACGACAGACCGTCGAGCTTACGATGGACCGTCACCCAAACCATCACAGAGGAGCCAGTGAGACCGCATTCTGGATAAACGTGATGGTAAGGTCAACAGACCGTCAAGACCTCAAAGGACCGTCACACCTATCGTCGTGGACGAGGCATTGAATCGAGTTCTGACCCAGGTGCAACGGTCAGGCCCGATGGACCATTGGGACCTCGACGGACCATCGCACCCACCGTCGCAGATCCCATTCAGTAATTCTAAGTTATTTTTAAAAAGGCATTTCAGTCTTTTTCCACCCTTTCCACATCTAAATATATCAGATTCAAGGCGTAAACATTATATTCTTCATAGGCATCAAAAATATTAACCCTCCGGAGCAAATCCAAATCTTCCTCCAAGAAATTCAAGAACTCACCATAGATTTTACAAATTGAGTTAAGATTTAAGATTCAAGGTTCCCAAGTCAAAGGCTTCAAGAACCCTCTCTCAAGAGTACGAAAAAGAGTCTCAAGTAAGCTTGTTCATCTATAAGTCATAATCTAAGGTATGTGGGGTTTGAACAAGGGTAATCCTTTCACCCTTATGCCCAAAGGCTTATTTTTAAATTATAATTTTTCTGCAATGTATGAGATTTTACATGAAATTGAGTTAAGGTTTTTCACCCATTATCATTAGTTGCAAGGTTTTGATACTTCCCATGAATTGAAAGTCAAATAGCATGATTTTGCATATGTTTCTATGCTTATTGATGAGACTTATAGATTTCAAGATACCTTATGAGTAATTGCATTCTTAAGCATGAATTTTGAGATGTTGACTTGAGATTTACTGTTTGGGTCAATAGATCCCCATTATAAGATTTATTGTTCAAGAATTTTTGGGTCATGAGTACCCCATAACCAAGCTATTATCCGATTTTAGTTAAAGATTTGACCCCTTGGGTCTAAGTTAAGATAGGAATCCACATTTGATTATGATTTAAAGCAAAGAGGAATATATTTTAGTTTTCATTATGGACCCTTGATTTATTTTGAGATGGATTTCCTAAGAGTTCTGAGTTGAGTATGGGAGTAGTATTTAGCACCGAGTTGGGTATAATTCCAAGGTCTCATACCCCAGAACTATATGCCACCATAGGTTTGAGATTTATGGTCCCAAGGCCGAGATAGTGATCACTAAAGATGAGGTTGTACTCCGATGGCAAGGATAGAACACTCTCCCCAATATGGTCAAGACGTTGGAATCCATAGACCTCACATGGTTTATGTCAGTTAGAAGAAACTCCGAAGTTCCAAGTGTCCCGAGTCTAAAAAAGTTCCAGAGTTCCCAAGTGTTTAAAGTTCCTAAAAGTTCTAAGTCCTTAAGTTTTAAAGAAGTTTTACTCTCCACAAGATAAAAGCATGAGTTTGAAAGCATTATTTAAAGCCTCATTTAGCCTTTAAGTACTGAGAATAAGACGAGATTATAGATTTTAAAGTTAAGTATAATGACTCACGAGATTTGTGTTACATGCTTCGCTATTCATAATTCATGAGTTTTATATTTTAGACTTATTCAAGTTGTGTGAATCATTCCTATTTGCATGCATGATTTTATTAAAGAGTTTTGATACTATTTTATATAAATGCATAAACCCCCATATACTCAGTACATTCCCAAAGTATTGATCCACATATAAGTTTGTGTGCTACATTGTCTCATAATGTAGGTTTAGGTGCTCAGTCTCAGCAGTGACCGTGATTCTCGAGTACCTTTGTCTACATTCCACAGTTGGTGAGTCCTCGTGGTTCGAGGACCTATATTTGCAGCTTTCCCATTTTGACAGAGTTTTGAGTTTTACTTTCAAATCATTGCGAGTCAGTTGGGGGTCTATCCCAATGGCTCTCCAGTTTGAGTAGTAGAGGCTTTGCCAGACTAGATTGTCAGTTGAAGTTGTATTCTAGACTCTCAGTATTTTTACTATCCAGACATTGTTTCTAGTTATTTTGGATTACAGTTGACACAGTAAGGCATCATTGTTTAGCTTATTTATCCTAAAGTATTAGAATTAGTAGCAGGCTCAAAGGGTTAGCTTAGGGCTACTTATATCCTTAAGCACCATGTGACATCTCATGATGAGATTTCGGGCCATTACACTAAATCCGGTCAAAACCAATCAAAAACCAAAAAAAAAAAGTTTTTTCTCCAATATACACTATATATAGCCACCTATATACATTTTAAATACGTTAAACAATATATATATACACTATATATATAGTATATACTACATTAGAATTTAAAAAATATATACACATAATACATATACACAATTACACATGTAATCGTGTATATGACTATACGTTAGTTAAATATATATACTACTCTAAATAAAACATATACTACAAGATATATACTACAATATAATGATATATATAATAATTGATAAAACATATGCACATGTATATGTTAAATATATACATCTATAGAAGATATATACACATATATACGTACTATTGAATATATGTACTACTTTAAATAAAACATATACTACAATATATATATATATATATACTACAATAGTACAATATATACACACACAAAATATATAGTTTATAAAATATATACACATGTATACATTAAATATATACACCTATAATAGAAGATAAATACACATATATACGTACCATTCAATATATGTACAACTTTAAATAAAACATATACTACAATATATATTCATATACTACAATATATACACACACTAAATATATAGTTATATGCTAATTTCTAAAACATATACACATGTATACGTTAAATATATACTACTTTAGAAAATATACACACATATATGTACCATTCAATATATACGTACTACTTTAAATAAAATATACTACAATATATACACACACTATATATATAGTTATATACTAATTTATAAAACATATTCACATGTATACGTTAAATATATAGTACTTTAGAAAATATACACACATATATACGTAATACTTTAAATAAAATATACTATAATATATATACTACAATATATACACACACTATATATATAGTTATATACTAATTTATAAAACATATACACATGTATATGTTAGATATATACATCTATAGAAGATATATACACATATATACGTACCATTCAATAGATGTACTACTTTAAATAAAACATATACTACAATATATACACACACTAAATATATAGTTATATACTAATTTATAAATATATACACATGTATACGTTAAATATATACTACTTTAGAAAATATACACACATATATACGTATCATTCAATATATACGTACTACTTTAAATAAAATATACTACAATATACACACACTATATATATATAGTTATATACTAATTTATAAAATATACACACATGTATACGTTAAATATATACTACTTTAGAAAATATACACACATATATATGTACCATTTAATATATACGTACTACTTTAAATAAAATATACTACAATATATATACTACAATATATACATACACTATATATATAGTTATATACTAATTTATAAAACATATACACATGTATACGTTAAATATATACATCTATAGAAGATATATACACATATATACGTACCATTCCATATATGTACTACTTTAAATAAAACATATACTACAATATGTACACACACTAAATATATAGTTATATCCTAATTTATAAAACATATACACATGTATACGTTAAATATATACATCTATAGAAGATATATACATATATATACGTACTATTCGATATATACGTACTAATTTAAATAAAATATACTACAATATACACACACTATATATATATAGTTATATACTAATTTATAAAATATATACACATGTATGCGTTAAATATATACTACTTTAGAAAATATAGACGCATATATACATACCATTCAATATATACGTACTACTTATAAAATATATGTACTTCTTTAAATAAAACATATGCTACTTAATATGATAAATTAATAGTACTTTATAGTAAATTAGTAATATATTAAAACTAAGTATTTAATTTTAACTAAAAATTTAATTTAAATCATTAAATGAAAAAAATTACAAAGTACGGACTAAGGAGTGAATGAATGTTGAATTGTATTGATTGCAAAATGATCCAAAATTTATAATTGTTTACAATTGTAATTTATAATACTTTTTATGTAATTTTTTAATAATATATGTTGCTCTCCTTGTCTAGAGTTTTGTGTCGACAATAGCCAATTATATTTTTTAAATAATTTAAATTTTTTATCATTGTGATATATAATATTTTTTATATCTCAACTTATATGGCACAATGCTTAAATGACCATAATAATTAATTAGAGGTAATATAGTAAAATCACAACTGAAGCAGCTGAAGCAGAAATCAATCAATTTTTTAAAAAAAATTGTAAATTATTGTTATTTATAGTACTTTTTATTTCATTTTCAAATAATATATATTGCTTTATATTTTCTTCTGTCTCGTCCCAATTTATGTGGCACTAATATAATTTTGATAGTAAATCAAATATTTTATGTTGACATATCATTTTGTTATTCTTATTTTTCTAATACATAAATGACTTATAATAAGGAGTGATATAGTAAAATCATCGTTTGAAAGATGAAAATTTAATTTAAAATTTTTTATTTTATGTCTATTTTATTTTTCATGAAATATTATTTATTTTCTTGATACCTAGATAACTCATAATAATTAATTAATAGCGACTGATTATGTTATTACTATAAAAATTAATACAATTTCATCATATCCAATAGTAATCATCTATAATTCACCGAAATAGTATATTAATTAAATACGAAATGCTATATTTGCATATGCAAAATAGGGTATTATTAAACATTATTGGATAGTGCATTATATTTATCTTTCACAATAATAAAACTTTACTATATATTTTTAAAAAAAAAAAACTTGATACATATTGACCCAACACAAATTCGAAGAAAATATTCATTAGAAATTTATTTTATTAAATTAAATTTATTAATTTTTTACTTTAAAAATTTAAAGTTAAGTTTAAATATTAATATTTCTATATAATAAAAAATAATTTTAAAATTTAAATTTGCTAAAATAAATAAATAAATAAAAATATTAATTTTCTATATAAAAGTTAATTAAAATAATAAAATTGATTTACTTTAAATATTTAGTTGCAATTAATTAAGTTAATTTTTTATTTTGTCATGATTTATGTTGCACCGATAAAATTTTGAGAGTTGAATAGAACTTTTATCTATTTTTAAAAATGTATTTTAAATTGTTAATTATTGTGATTTATAATAATTTTTACGTAATTATCAAATAATATATTTACTCCTTGTGTCCCAATTTATGTGACTTCGATACAATTTTGAGAGTCAACTAAAATTTTTACATATCTTTTAAATATTTTAAGTTGTTAATTATTATGATTTGCAGTACTTTTTTATCTCAATTTATGTGGCATTGCTAAAATAACGAGAGTCAATAAAATTTCTATATGTGGTAACAAATTATTGTGATTGTGGTAAAAAATTAGTTTTGAACATGATAACTAATTAAATAAATAAAAAAAATTACTTCCAATATGTAGTTATAGTTAATTAATATAAATTAATAAAATATATTAAATATTTAAATTATTATGATGAAACAATGGAATTATTATATATTGGGGCATGATATGTAATTAAGTGGTAGTAGAGGGTTCTTTTCTGTAAGAGTCAATAATATTTTTGTATATCTTTTAAATATTTTAAGTTATTAATTATTGTGATTTGTGGTAACAAATTAGTTTTGAACATGATAGACAATTAAATAAATAAATAAAATTACTTTCAATATGTAGTTATAGTTAATTAATATAAATTAATAGAATATATTAAATATTTAAACTATTATGATAAAATAATAAAATTATTATATATTGAGATATGATATTTAATTAAGTGAAAGTAGTTGGTTTTTTGGTAACGGTAAGAGGTGGTCGCAACCACCTCTTCTATATAATAGAAAAGAAAAGAAATGTACGTCAATCATTCAAATAATAGGTGAAGTAACTCATATAGACCCTCGACTTTAAAATACTCCAGAAGAGTGCATAAAAAGCTATATAGAAAAATAAAGAAAATAAAAAAGCATTGACAACAAATAGAAAAGATAAATCAAAATATACTAAGCGATAGCAATAATAAAATTAAAGAATAAGCTGGATATCAATTCATAGAAATTTTCATACTACGTACTAATTGTATATCATTTAAATCTTTTTCTCGAGGGCCTTCACTTCAAAAAAATGTAATCATTCATTCACCAACAAATGCATTGATTTCATGAAATAGTAATGGTTGTGCTTAATAAAGTTCTTTTAAGAAACCAACATGAGTTTGTGGTATAGTGGATGGGGTTGTTCCACCCTTAACCAGAGGTTGAGGGTTCGATCCTGGATATGGAGAAAATTCTATTGGGAGCGCTACCACCTTAAAGGGCCCTGCAATGCGCGGTCCAAATTAATTGGGGCTCCAATCCGGGGCATCGAACACCGAATGGGAAACCAAAAAAAAGTTCTTTTAAGAAAATCTCCGTCCATTTCAAAATAATTAAATTATTGGGGTTATGACACACCCCTTAAGAAAAAAAAAAATTTCATGGGTGGTCATCCAACTTTGTGTTGATTTTCCAAAAGTTACTATTCTTTATTGTATTTCACAAAAGTCATTTAACTTTGTTTCATCTTTCACAAAAATTCTTTTGAAAAAATTTAGTTAAAAAAACTACATAAAATGTGAGATGAAATAAAAAAAAAATCTCTTATGTTTGAGGGTAAATTCAAAATGGTCCCTCAAATGTACTTTTGAGTTATTTTGATCCACTATATTATTAAAAATGAACCTTTTTATTTACATATATTTGACAAAGTCTACCGATCAAATTCAACGAAATTGAAAAAAAAAATTAAACCAAAAAAACTTAAAATTTATTTATAATAAATGTACAATAATTTTATTCTTGTTTACTATTACACTAATTTTTTGATTAATTTATAGACATCTTTTCTTAATTTTTATTACATAGTTTTAGTAGATTATTAAATAAATAAATATAATTGTTAAATTATTTTATACTAGTTTCTATGAATATTATTATCAATATATTGATCATGTGGAGTAACCTACAATATTTTAATAAGTAGAGTTACTAAAAGAAATTTAAAAAATAAAATAATGTTACTTATTATGAGATAAAAAAGTTTAAAAGTTTTGGATGATAGATTTTTTTGAAGGGTTAGGAAGGAAGCCGAAAAATTTGTTGAAATTAGTTGAAAATAGGGGTATGGCGAAAATTTTAAATTTATACCAGTGTTTTACTCCTTAATATTTCAATTATTTCATAAAAAAAAATAATTCAAGTATACATTTTTGTACTGTGTCAAATACATTGAAGGAATTGTTATAAAAAAATCAAAAAAATCAGAGAACGTGTGATATCATATGTAATATAAGAGATCAACGTTATGAAACAAAACTTGTGAAGGGTTCTATGAAATTATTCTACAAATAAATAAATTAACCTAGAAAGTAACACCAAATCCTCCAATAAACTTTAAAAAAAAAGATGAAAATTGTAAAGAATATATCTCTAAATGTGATTCAATATTAAATTCTTTTTTTCTTAGTTTTATAAAATTTAACAATCAGAATTTGGTAAGAATTTTATGAAGGTTAAATGTACTCATATTTAGCAAGCTTGAAATATCAAAACTACTCAAAAATATATTTGAGAGGCCATTTTGAACTTACCTTCAAACACAAGGAATTTTTTTTATTTTTTTATTACACATTTTAATTCAATTTTGTTAAAGTGACTTTTGTGAAAGACAAGATAAAGTTAAATGACTTTTGTGTAATAAAACAAAGAATAATGACTTTTGGATAATGAACGCAAAGTTGAATGGCCATCCATGAAATTTACTCTTACTTTTCACTATTACTCTTTTAATTATTCTTAAACCACTCTTCTAAAAAATATGAAGTATTTAAGAACCTCATTAAATAAAGAAATAAAATTAAAAAATATTTTTAATATATCTCTTAAAATATAAATAATTTATTTATTTTGAACATTAAAAAATAACTTAATAATTCATTTATAACATGAAATATGTTATAAAACAAAAAAGAATAAAGAAGAAGAGTAGAGAGCATAGAGAGAGTAATTCTTATTTCTTCTCTTGAGGGATGATTTACAATGAAGGAAGCCCTTCTATTTATAGGGGAAATTTGCCCTAGTTTCACACTAAAAGACAAATACATCAAATCCTGATAGACATCAAATAGATCTTGATAGATCTTGATAGACATTCACTATAATTGATATATACATAACACTCTCCCTTGAATGTCTAACAATACGCATATAGGCTGCCTCATTATAAACCTTACAAGAAAAACCTAGTGGGACAAAACCTCATAAGGAAAAAAGAGTACAGCGCGTATTAACTCTCCCTAATAAGAACATCTTTGAATCTCTGCATTCCGATCTTGTGCACCATCTTCTTGAAAGCTGCAGTTGAAAGAGACTTGGTGAATAAATCAGCCACATTATCACTTGAACGAATCTGTTTTACGTCAATATCACCATTCTTTTGGAGCTCATGTGTATAAAAGAGCTTTGGCAAAATGTGTTTCGTTCTATCTCCTTTTATGAATCCGTCTTTCAGTTGTGCTATGCATGCTACATTATCTTCATATAAAATTATGGGTACTTTGTCACATTTCAAGCCACATTTTTCTCGAATGAGATGTATGATGGACCTCAACCACACACACTCTCGGCTTGCTTCATGAATATCTATAATCTTAGCGTGATTCGTTGAAGTGGCTACAATAGACTGCTTTATTGATCTCCAAGATATGGCAGTACCCCCACAATCTTTAGAATATATCTTGGAGATCAATAAAGCAGTCTATTCGTTGAAGTGGCTACAATAAAGCAGTCTATTCGTTGAATCCAAGATTGCAGTTGAGACCGAGCTTTATGTGGGTCGGATAAGTACCCAGTATCAGCATAACCAACAAGATCGAAACTGCAATCTTTAGAATAAAATAAGCCCATATCGGTAGTTTCCTTTAGATACCGTAATATGTGTTTGATCCCATGTCTCCTAGTAGGAGCATAACTATACCTTGCTAGCAAATTTACTGGAAAGGCAATATCAGGCCTTGTAGTATTTTCAAGATACATTAGTGCACCAATTGCACTAAGATATGGTATTTCAGGACCAAGGAGTTCCTCATTCTTTTCTTGAGGTTAGAATGGATCCTTATTCACATCAAGTAATCGAAAAACCATCGAAGTACTTAATGGATGTGCTCCATCCATATAGAATCGTTTCAATACCTTTTTTGTGCAGGCAGATTGATGAACAAAGATTCTGTTTGTCAAATTCTCAATTTGCAAACCAAGGCATAACTTTGTATTTCTGAGATCTTTCATCTCAAATTCATTCTTTAGGTAATCAATTACCTTTTACAGCTCTATTAGGGTTCCAATAAGGTTTATGTCACCGACATAGATAGCAAGTATAACAAACTCCGACGTTGTTTTCTTTATAAAAATACATGGGCAAATTTCATCATTTGTATAACCTTCTTTAGATAAATATTCACTAAGACGGTTATACCACATGCATCCAAATTCAAACCATACAATGATCTTTGCAATCTAATAGAATACAATTCCCGAGGCTTTGAACTATATGCTTTCGACATTTTAAATTCTTCGGGAATTTTTATGTATATCTCATTATCAAGTGATCCATATAGATAGGTTGTTACCACATCCATCAAATGCATTTCAAGTCTCTCATGGACAGTGAAAATAATAAGATAGCAAAATGTTATTGCGTTCATAACTGGTGAATATGTCTCATCATAATCGACACCAGGCCGTTGTGAAAATTCTTATGCAACAAGGCGTGCTTTATACCTTTGTATTTTATTTTTTTCCCATTTCTTTTTCGCACAAAGACCCATTTATAGCCAACCGGCTTAAAACCATCAGGTGTTTGAGTTATAGGTCTAAAAACTTCATGTTTGGCAAGTAAATTCAATTCAGATTGAATTGCTTCTTGCTATTTTGGCCAATAATTTCTTTGTTGATATTCTGTGACAGATCGAGGTTCAAGATCCTCACTGTCTTGCATGATTTTTGTTGCAACATTATATGCAAAGACATAATCCACTATTATTTCAGATTGATTCAAATTAGTTTCAACGTCACTTGAATTTATAGATAGTTTCTCATTTTCTTGAGTCTCAGGCTTATTGATTCCTTCAGAAATATCAACATTGCTCAAATCTTGAACTTCCATATGTGGATCTTTCGTAGTGTCATCTTGACCATTTGCTTCTCTTTTTCTAGGATTTCAATCCTTAGAACCTAATGGTATGCCACGTTTCAAGCGTGCTTCAGATTTATTAGCTACGATACTAGTGGATGGTCCTTTAGGGGTATCAATTCAAATTGGGATATTCTCTGCAGGAATATGTGATTTAGTGATCCTTTTCAAATCTGTAAATGCGTCCGACATTTGATTTGCCATTCTCTACAGATGAATAATCTTTTTTACTTCTTGCTCACAAATACAAGCACGTGGATCAAGATGAGATAGTGATGGGTTTTTTCACAAAATTTCTCTTTTGATATCACTATCTTCTCCCCTTAATTTTGGGAAAAGTATCTTATCAAACCGACAATCTGCAAATTAAGCAGTGAATATATCTCCCATTAATGGTTCAAGAGAGCGAATAATAGAGGGTGATTCAAACCCAACATAAACTCCTAACCTTCTTTGGGGGCCCATCTTGGTGTGTTTTGGTGGTGCTATACGCACATATACACCGTACCCAGAAGTTCTCAAGTGAGATATATTAGGCTCTTGACCCAAAACTAATTGCAACGGAGAAAATTTATGATAATTTTTCGGTCTAAGACGAACAAGTATTGCAGCATGCAAAATTGCATGACCTCAAACAGAAGTGGGCAGCTTTGTTTTCATCAGTAATGGTCTTCCTATCAACTGTAGGTGTTTAATTAATGACTCAGCAAGGCCATTTTGAGTGTGAACATAGGGTACAGGATGTTCCACTCTTATCCCAATCAATAAGCAATAGTCATTAAATGCTTGGGATAAAAATTTTGCATCATTATCAAGGAGAATAGACTTAATTTGATTATTAGGAAATTGAGCCTAAAATCGTATTATTTGTGCCAACAATTTTACAAATGTCAAGTTGTGAGATGACAAAAGGCACACATGAGACCATCTAGATGATGCATCTATTAGGACCATGAAGTATATAAACGACCCACTTTGTGGGTGAATTGGTCCACAAATATCCCCATGTATGTGTTCCAAGCACGCGGGAGACTCAATCCCAACTTTTGTTGGTGATTGTCTCACAATCAGCTTGCCTTAATAACAAGCATTACATGAAAATTCACCATTCGAAAGAACCTTCAAGTTATTTAATGGATGCCCATTTGAATTTTCTACTATTCGTCGCATAATTATTGATCCTGAATGTCCCAGATGATCATGCCAAAGTACGAAAGTATTGGAATCAGTAAACTTTCGATTTAATATAGAATGTGCCTCAATTGCACAAATTTTTGTCCAATACAGGCCAGAAGATAAAGTAGGGAAATTTTCAACAACACATGTCTGCCCAGAGACATTCTTGATGATACCAAGATATTCAAGGTTCATCTCATCAAATGTCTTGATATGATAACCATTTTCACGGATATCTTTAAAACTCATCAAGTTTATCTGAGACTTAGGAGAAAACATGACATTATTTATGAGGAGTTTAGTTCCCGTGGGCAAGATTATAATGGCTTTTTCAAAGCCTTCAATCAAATTAGCACTACCAGAAATTGTAGTAACATTAATCTTGCCCATGTTTAGATGAGAGAAATATTTCTTATCTTTGAATATCGTATGTGTAGTGCCAGAATCAATCAAACAAATATCTTCTTGAAAATTATCCATATCTTCAACCAAATAAATATATATTAAGTTTTTGTACAAAGTGAAGCTTATAAGAAATTCTTAATCACAAAAAATAATATGTCCAAATTAAAAACTATTGAATATAATATTTGATAAAAAAATATAATATATTATTATTATAATTAATAATATGGAACATTAACATACAATAATATAATATTGTTATATTATATTTGTTCAGGACGTTGATATGCAATAACAATATAATATTACTATATTATACTTGATAAAGAATATGATAATATTATTGTATTATATAATATGGATAATTAATGACAATATGTATGTGGACATTATTAAAAGAAGGCAAACAACTTGTTAATCAATAGTACTATCGTAGCCGTCGTTTTAACGTGCAAACAATATTAACATGCAAACAATTTGTCCTTTTTTTTCAGAAACGTGTAGTACTGGAAAAACAATAGTATTGTTATTTTTTTTATTTCAACAAAAAAATGAAAAAATTAAAACTCAATTTAATTTAATAATAAATTACAATAATGTAATTGATCTAATCAATAGTAATCAAAAACTAATAATCATGCAAACAACTACTTTTACATGATTCTTTATTCACAAACTCTTATCAATAAAAATAAAACAAAATTAAAAATCATTCATTCTTCCATGTTTATGGAACCATCACCAATCAAGTGATCAATCTTTCCTTCAGGGTGCTCGTAAAAGTCTACTACATCCAAGCATATGATGTCAACATCATTTTCAGAGAGAAAGTTAGCCTTGGAATTTCTCTCTTTCTTCTTTAATGATGCTTGATAAAGATCAACCAAGTGATTAAGAGCACGACAATCACGTGAATAATGTCCTTTTCCTCCACATCGGAAATAAGTAACTGCTTCACGTTTCTCATCTTTTCTCTTTTTGTTTGATGAATGACTAACACCCAGAACAGGATTTCTTTCTTGGTCATTGTGACCATGACCACGTCCACGACCAGGGTCGTGACCCTTTCCACGCCTATCATAGTGAGCGTGCACATCATTCACTTTAGGGAATGGTGCAGATACAGTTGGTCAGTTCTCGTGATTTTTCATCAACAAATCATTATTTTGTTCAGCCACGAGAAGATGAGAACTCAGTTCAGTATACTTCTTGAAACATTTTT
This sequence comes from Capsicum baccatum var. pendulum, assembly GCA_030864225.1. NCBI lineage: Eukaryota > Viridiplantae > Streptophyta > Magnoliopsida > Solanales > Solanaceae > Capsicum > Capsicum baccatum. Next base: position 201,330,654 of record CM061553.1, read on the forward strand.
CTCGATATTGTTGCTGTAAGAGCACATTCGAGGCATAAAAAGTGGAGAGCATTTTTTCTATCATATCATTATCATTGACCGTCTCTCTGCAAAGTTTCAATTTAGAAAAAATTCTGAACAAGAAAAATTGTATTCATGAACAGACTTGTAGTCTTTAAATCTTAGATGCATCCACTCATATCGTGCTTTCGGGAGAATGACCATCTTTAAGTAGTCAAACCTTTCTTTTAGGCTATTCCACAATACGGGTGGATCCTTAGTAGTAAGGTACTTAATTTTTAGAATGTCGTCAAGATGATGATGCAAGAAAATCCTAGCATTAGAACGGTTTTGACTAGATTCTGTATTTTCATTCTTTATGGCGTCTCCAAGACCCATAGCATCTAGGTGGATTTCAGCATCCAACACCTATGAAATATAGTTCTTTCCTAAACTTTAAAGGGCAACAAACTCATACTTTGTAAGATTGTTAGCCATATGGAAAAGGGGAAGAAAAATAATAATAATACCTTAGCCTTAGCCTTCAAATTTGAGACGGTAGAGTCTCGTGCTGATAACGTTAAAACAAGAAAGAATAAAGAGTAGAGAGAATAGAGAGAGTAATTCTTATTTCTTCTCTTGAGGGATGATTTACAATGAAGGAAACCCTTTTATTTATAGGGGAAATTTTCCCCTAGTTTCACACTAAAAGATAAATACATCAAATCCTGATAGACATCAAATAGATCTTGATATATATTGATAGACATTCACTATAATTGATATATATCATAACAAAATGATGGGAATAATAGTATATGGATATATTGGTAGTGTCAAGTGTGTGAGTGGACTTGTCGAAGCCCGAAGGATAGCTGGATTATGACTTCTCAATGGTGATATATCAATTTAGGACATGTGACATATACAACCGGAGCATGACTTATACACCCGGTGTTTGGCCATACTTCCTGATTGGATCATTTGGTATGCCGAATAAGTAACGATATTTCAATATTAAACTTCTAATAAAATTTATTCTTTTATTTTATTTAGTTAACTATATGAATTTATTTTGGATAAGAATAAATTCTTTCATCAATCAAATGCAATTGAAATTTTATTCAATACTTTAACAATGACAACAACAATAAATCTAGTAGATTCCCACATCCATACTTAATCATAGAATATCCTACATTATTCTATGTCACTTGATGATCTTTTATTCCATCTCTCGAGCTCAATAAATATAGGCAATTAATAAACATATTTTTATATATAAAAAACCCTTTTATATAGAATTCTTTATAATCATAAAAATATTATCACATTCTTAAAATTATAAATTCTAAACATACTTCCTACATGCAAAAAAATCTTTCTAACTTTCTTAAGTTTTGTGTCCCGTCAAATATCACCCTCGCATAAAATAGAAATTTTATATCTTAAAAAGTTAGAGTTTTCCTCTCATTTGCCCAAGAAAAAAGAGTTTGACAAATCGAAGTAAACTACAGTTTGGGCAACAAAGGCATAAAGCATAATATTGGTGCTTGACCTCAAAGAGGGAAAAAGAGAACGATAAACTTCAACTCTTCTTAGTTCTTACTATTACATACACCATCCATTTCAAATAATCTCGCCACCATTGTAATGATTTTTTAGTGTGCAATTTGAATTAGTCGAAATTCTAATGATGGCATTGGACACCGAATAAAAAATTAAAGAAAAAATGATCAACTTCAACTCTTCTTACTATTTTATATGCATCTATCTCAAACTATCTGTCATGCTTTAAAAATAATTATCTCAAATTATTGATTATCTTAAAAGATAATGAGAAAGTTTATGATGTTTTCTCCTTTTAGCAAAAATGTATATTGTAGCATTAGTTTTCTGATGAGTAAAACAATTTCACTGCTTTATTGTTTTAGCTACTCTAGGTGATTAGTTAGTGAGTAGTTATGCAAGTTGTTAGGAGTAGTTATTAGAAGGTTTTAGAAGATCATGTGTGACTTATGTGAGTTTATAAATACCAATCATGGTAGTCACATCATATAACATTTTTAGGTTATCAATGAAGCTAACTTCTTCACTTCAACACAATAACCAAAATACAGTTTTTCCTTCTTCTTGATTGTTGTCAGTTTCTATCTCTATCGAGTTGACTCAGATGATTTTAACATGGTATCAGAGTCATCGATTGATGGAGGTTTAGAAGAAACATTGATAGAGTTTAGATATCTATTGTAGAGAGATTACCAATCTACATTACTAGTATATTTTTAAGTAGTTGCCGAGAAAGTTTCGATCTCTGTTTTCAATTGTTTACAGCAATTTGGTGTGTATTATTGTTGGAAAATCCAATTTCAATTCTAGTGAAATTCGATATCTACCTCAACAGTTTTCTAAGTAAAAAATGGCACCCAAAATTGATCCAAGTGATCCTTTGTTTATGGGAACATCAGATGTGTCCAAAGCTACCCTAATTCCAATTAAGCTTATTGGATTAGAGAATTATGGAGTATGGAGCCGATCGATGAGGATTGCATTAACGGGGAAAAGGAAATACAGTTTTGTAATAGGTGCTTGTAGTGGAAATGTATACAGAGAAGAATTGCATGAGCAATGGGAAACTTGCAATGAAATAGTGTTTTTATGGTTAATGGGCTTTGTCAGTGCAGAATTATTAAGTGGTATTGTATATGTAACAAGTGCATTTAAAGTTTGGAAAGATATAAGAGAGAGTTCTGACAAGGTAAATCGCATGAGGCTTTATCAGTTACATAGTGAAATTAACTCACTATCCCAAGGAACTGATTCTGTAGCAACTTATTTCAAAAAATTGAAGAGCTTATGGAGTGAATATGATGCAGTAGTTCCTGCACCATCATGTGTTTGTCCAAGGTCCAAAGACTATGTCGGTCACCTATCTGAATTGAGACTAATACATCTTTTAGAAGGCTTGAAGACAAATTTTGTTAAAGGGAGTTACACCTATACTTAATTAGGCCTATGATATGATTGTAGAAGATGAAATTCAGCATTTGTCTTGTGCAACTACCACAAATAAAAAGACAAATCCAATTACAATGTATATGAGTAAAATCTCAGAAAGAACTCATGGATCCCAAAATCACAAAAGGAAAAAATATGATTATTGCCACTTCACTGGGCATACTAAAGAACTTGCTAAAAATTAATAGGCTATCCTAATGATTGGAAGCATAAAAGAGATGGAGGTTACAATGGTAATTCAAGAGGATATGGAGGAAACAACAATCATAACAATCATACTTATGGAGGGTCTGGTGGATATGGAGGTCAAAGATATCAGTTTTCTGGTCAAGATAATAATCAGTTCTCTTCCCATAATTTCACTAGACATCAGTTAACTAATGATGCAAGACAGTCGACTCCATCTAGCAGTCAAGGAAATAAAGACATCAATAATGTTGTTTTGGCCAAGGGGCAGATCTTCTCAAATGAAGAGTATAAGGAGATTGTAGCCATATTGAACAAAGATAAGAATGATTTCAAATAGGTTAACATGTCAGGTATAGCTACTTGCTTGGTATCTCATGTTAGTTCACATGACTGGATAATAGATTTTGGTGCCATACAATATGTTGCAGGGCATAAATATGTTTTTTCTCAATTTCATAAAATAGATACCACTAATCAGGATAAAGTAAATCTTCCTACTGATGCTAAAGCAAACATTACACATATTGGAGATACGCAAGTCCTTAAAGCTGAAGTTGTGGGGGATGTATTATTTATTCTTAACTTTAAGCTAAACTTGTTATCAGTATCCAAATTAACCAAATAATTCTCATGTTGTGTATCATTCTATTTTCATTTTTATATATTTCAAGACCTTTAAAGTGGGAAGTTGAAGGGTATTGGTAAGGAAAGAGGAGGTTTATATATCCTCAAGAATATCTGTAGAGTAGATGAGATGCATAGATATAGTCAAAAGTTGGTTGTAGAAGTGAGTATAAAAGATTGTAATTTGTGGCATAGGAGGCTTGGGCATCCTTCTACTCAAGCTCTGAAGTCACTAAACTTGTTGTGACACACAGAAGACATAGAGTCTTTAAATAAGTATCATGTTTGTCTATTAGCTAAACAAACTAGACTGATGTTTCCTACAAGTAGTTATAAAGATAAAAGATGTTTTGATGTTGTGCATAAGGATCTTTGGGGTCCTTATAAAATTCTAACTTTTGATAAGAAGCATTATTTCTTAACTGTTATGGATGATTGCAATAGGTATACTTGGCTTCATTTGTTAGAACTAAAATCTGAATATGCTGTAGTTGTTAAGAATTTTTTGAGTATGATTTGTAATCAATTTGAAGCTAAGACAAAGGTTATTAGATCTAATAATGGGACAGAATTCCTCAACTCTAAGTGTAGAGAGTTATTTCAGTCTTTGGGCATAATACATCAAAGTAGTTGTCCCTATACACGACAACAAAATGGTATAGTTAAATAAAACACGGACAGCTATTGAATATTGCTAGATCCATTAGATTTCAAGCCCAAATTCCCATCAGATTCTGGTGTCTAATTCTTGAAGCTACAATTTATATTATTAATAGACTACCATCTTCATCTATTAGAAGTAAGAGTCCTTATGAAATATAGTTTTCCAAGGTTCCATCCTTAACACATTTGAGAATTATTGGTTGCAAATATTATATTTCAATAGTACCAAAAGCTGATAAGTTTTTAGGAAGAGCAAAGTCTGTAGTATTGATGGGGTATTCTGCTACTCAAAAGGGTTATTTACTGATGGATTTGGTCACTAACAAGCCGTTTGTTACTAAATATGTGTTCTGAGAGAATTAGTTTCCTTTTGCAGAAGTAACAACTTTAGAATCATCAGAAGATTTTCTTAAGATTGATTTAAAGTATAGTAAATCATGGAACTAATGATCTTTATACAGCTTGCCCTGAGATATCAAAATCTCAGTTTCAGGTTCTTGAGTTATCAGAAGAGGATTTACATCAGTCACATGTTCCAGCAAATACATTAATTGATGCACCTTCTAGTTCACCAGATGTAGGCGCATCAACATCATTGTTACCTACAACTGATGCTCTAAGAAGATCATCTAGAATAACTAAGCAACCAGCTTGGTTAATGGATTATACTTTACTAGGGAAGAAGAAAGGGACCAGATACCCCATAACCAACTATCTATCCTATACTACTACTACTGAAGGTTACCAGTGTTTTTTCTCCAACATATTAGCACTGGTTGAACCCCAAACTTACAGCCAGGCTATCAAGGATGAAAAGTGGATTGAAGTCATCCAGTTATAGATTAAAGCACTTGAAGATAATCATACCTAGAAGGTAGTTGATATGCCTCAAGATAAAAAAATCATAGGATCAAAATGGGTGTATAAAGTTAAATATAAAGCTAATGGAGAAGTGGAGAGATTGAAAGCAAAATTAGTAGCCAAGGGCTACAGCCAACAAGAAGGGATGGACTATCATGATACTTTTTGTCCTGTGGATAAGATGGTTACTGTCAGCTATATCACTGAACTAGCAGTCTCCAGGGGTGGTGTATGTACTATATGGATGTCTACAATGCCTTTCTTCAAGGTGACCTTGATAAAAAAGTTCATACAGAGATGTCAGAAGGCTTTAAAGCATGAAGAGAAAACAAAGTGTGCAGATTGATTAAGTCCTTATATGGACTTAAGTAGGCTTCAAGACAGCGGAACATCAAGCTCACTGCATCCTTGCCTCAAGCTGAATTTAACCAGATTACATATCACTATTCTTTGTTTACTTTAAAGAAGGAAGAAGGAATGGTTATGAACCTAGTATATATGGATGATCTTCTCATTACTGGTGTTAGTATTACTATGATAAATGAATCAAAAGCAACCTTGCATCAGCAGTTTAAGCTCAAAGATTAGGAGACATCAAATATTTCTTGGGAATAAAAGTGTTAAGATCTGCAACTAGGTCATATTAAATCAGAGAAAGTATATTTTAGAACTCATTTTAAAGACTGGACTAGCTGGGGCTAAACCTGCACCTACCCCATTAGAAGTTAATGTCAAGTTGACCTCAGTTAAGTTTGATAAAACAATAGGTGCCACAGGTGATTTGGTTCTTAAGGACATTACTTCTTATTAAAGACTAGTTGGGAAGTTGATATACGTAACCATAACTAGACCTAACATTATCTATATTATGTAGACCTTAAGTAAGTATATGCAACAGCCTAAAAGGTCTCATTTGGAAGTTGCTAACAGGGTAATTAGATACTTAAAAAGAATAGTAGGCTAAGGTATTTGGCTTAACGCTCAGCCTACTGCAGATCTTGTGTGCTAGTGTGACTCAGAATGGGCAACATGTGTAAATACAAGGAGATCTATCACAGGATATGTGGTGCCTTTTTGTGAATCATTAATATCCTAAAAGTAAAAAAAAAACATATTGTATCTAAAAGCTCAACTAAAGAAGAATATAGAAGCATAGCTTCATCTCTAGCAAAAGTCACATGGTTGAAAAAATTATTTGCAGAATTGAATGTGCTTGTCAATAAGCCTATCACACTCTTCAGCGATAGTAAGTCAGCAATCCAACTAACGGCCAACCCAATCTTTCATGAAAGAACAAAACATATTGAAATAGATTGCCACTTTATCAGAGACAAAATCAAGAAAGGGCTTGTGTAGACTGTGTATGTTCCCACAACTCATCAAGTTGTAGATATAATTACCAAGAGCCTAACTCAAGACCAACACTTGTATCTTCTAGGCAATCTTGGCATGCTTAAAATTTTGCACCCTTCAGCTTGAGGGGGAGTGTTAAAATGTATATTGTAGCATTAGTTTTTTGATGCAGTAAAATAGTTTTCACTGATTTACTATTTTAGCTACTATAGGTAATTAGTTAGTGAGTTGTTACACAAGTTGTTAGGAGTAGTTATTAGAAGGTTCTATAAGATCATGTGTGACTCATGTGACTCTATAAATACCAAGCATGGTATTCACATTATGTAACCTTTTTCAGCTTATCAATGAAGCTGACTTCTTCACTTCAACATAAAACCAAAATACAGTTTTTTTCCTTCTTCTTGATTGTAGTCAGTTTCTGTCCCTGTCGAGTCGACTCAGATAATTTTAACATTTTTAATTTTAGTACTCCCTCCACTCTAAAATAATTAAATTATTGGGGTATGTGATATTTTGGCTTTTGATGGAATATTTTACATCTTTTTTAAGGGATAATTAAACATTTCAAGCAATTGTTGTTGTATTTTATACTGGATTTTAGTGTTTTTAGGTCAATAATTTAGATGAAGAAGAAACTAGGAAAAGTAGCAGAAAAAAGGACACTGACGGTCAAACTGGTGGACCGTCGTCAGCCAAGTAACGGATCGCTAGGGTAACCGTCAAGACTAAACAGAATAGGCTAAGTGGATGACTCCTATGACAATCTAAGTGATGGACCAATGAACCTCAGATGACCTGTTAACTTGGTCGTCAGGCTTAAATAATGAATGGCATCTCAAGTGGTCAAGTGATGGTTCACGCGACGGACCGTCAGGCCAGTGACGGCCCAACAACATAACCGTCGTACCTTAACCAGAAAGTAGCAGCTTGGGACCATCAGTGACGGTTCAAGTGACGGACCATCAGGCTACCGATGGGCCATCAATGTGACCGTCAACATCGATGTGGCATTAATGAGTTTGAATTTCAAATCCCAGTACCTGGGAATATATAAATACCCACTTTAGGTTTAATTTAGGTACCTTTATCATATTTTTATGTTTTAAAATTTATTGTAATGTAGTATTATCTGATATTCAAGCTACTATTGTGGATCTAGCCATTTTATTCATATTTTATTGAAGATTCAAGAACAATTATTGTAACTTTTGTAAGTAATTCTCTAAATTTATTTATGAAGAACACAGTGATTTCTTTTTCTCCTCTTGAGATATGTGGCTAAACTCCCGTAACTAGGGTTATGGGAGCCTTGATGTGAATAGTTGATTAAGGTTGTGAAATACTTAAATTCCATATGTAACTGAGACTTTATAAACCTTTCTTTATATTAATGACTTTTCTTGGTTGTAAACTTGAAGGGTGAGCCCAAGAACATCACTTGTTTGAGTAGAAAAGTTTATGTTGGGAAAAGAAGAGGTTTACATGGAATCTAAAGGCTTTAACCTTTGGGTTAAGGGTTGATGCCTTAACAAGGATTGACCCACATGAGAGACTAGTTAAATAGACCAACACATTCTTTAAGTTTGATAGAATTAAAGGGTAAACTATCCATTTAGGTTGAGAAACGAATGGGTAAATTTTAGAATTCAATAACTCTTACAATTGAAGTTATAAATTGGAAATTTGAGGTAACTCACAACCCCGTCTGCTAGAACATCTCGGTGAACATAACTCTAGTTTGTCTACTCTCATTGAATCACTACTTGTACTAAAACTCACTAGTTGGAACACCACTTGATACAAACACCTGAATACTGTTAATAACCGTAATACTTAGTTTCCACAGTATTCCCTTTGGTATTCGATCCCAATCTAGTTATGTTCTATATTTGACAGTGACCACTTACACTTTCTAATGAGAGTTGCAATTTGGGCGTATAAAACTTTGGCTCCGTTGCCGGGGAATACAATTGTCAATTAAGTTTGTGATTGTTAATTGACCTTTGGTCAAGTTTCCCAAATTTTACCTTTATTTGTTATTTTTATTCATTACAGGTTCATTGTTGTTTATGCCACACACCAGAATTTTAGGAGAGCCATTATTACCCTTCAATGCTGAACCTTATTGGATTGGCAAAATGGAAGAACAACAAGAAGCTGAGAGACTAGCCGTCTTGGCTAGAGCACAAGTTACTCAACAGAAAGATTGTCAGCCAACCCGTGCCCCTAATCCTAATGAAGAAGATTTTGGGGATGATGAACTGATCAACCCAGCAAATAGGAGGCATGTTGATAACGTAGCTGTGCCAGTGAATAAAAATCAGGTAGCTAGAGGAAGAGAAAACATCCAACCTGTTGTGCAGTTTGCACCTGATGAGGAAGATGATGCAGACTTGGATGAGACTGGTGTGCCCGAATAAATCATTTCACCACAATAGCACCTGGGGTGAATTTTAATATCATAAGTACCACGATACAACTGCTTAACCTCAAGAGGCTATTTGGCTGAATTCCAGGGGATGACCTAAATATACACTTGGTAAACTTCATCAATATTTGAAAATCACTTGATAACCCTAGGGTTGGACAGAATATAATTCATCTTCAATTATTCTCGTTGTCTGTGTCCGGAGAAGCAATAATGTAGTTGAATGAGATAGCTCCCGATTCTATAATGAATTAGACAAAATTGAAAGGAGCTTTCCTAAAAAGGTTTATTCCACTATACAGGATGTTACAATTGACGGACGAGATAAGTAACTTCAAACAGTTATCAAATAAGGCACTACACTAGACTTGTATGCAAATTCAAGAAAAAGCTTACACAGTGGCCCAGCCACAAGATGACCGATGAGCATTTGATGGAGATATTCTATAGAGCTTTAAACTCCATCACCAAACTAACCATAGATAATGTTACAGGAGGAGCATTCATGGAGCTTAATTTTACCAAAGCAGCGGATATGTTAGAATGATTGGCTAAGATAAGTAGATCTTAGCATACCAGGGATTCTGTGGTAATAATACTACTATATCTAGTGGTTTTTCAGTGAAGCAACACCAAAAAAAGGAGAAGCGCGACCAATATATGGCCTACATGAAAACCTAGATGGATTTGCTTACTAAATATTTATTATCTAGGAAGACTGAGAAGGTGAAAATTGCTAGGTTGCAAAGTAGAGCTGATTCGTATTTTGAGAAAAAGGCCAACTATCTAAATAATTAGGTGGGTTTCCGAGGCAATAGCCAAGGGAATCAAGGTTGGAACTATTATGGCAAAGATGGTACCAAAGATAGAGAGAAAGGAAGTTAGAAGAACAAGAATGATCGAAGTGGACTGTATGTACCCCTTGGAAGTCGTGATAATGCTACTACCAGTTCAGGAAAAATGTCCATGGAGGACATGATGGAGAAACTATTAAAAGGAGTTGAGGCGACCAATGCTGGGGTGACTATGATGAAGAGTGACTAATCCTTAATGACTCAACTAGTTAACTTGCATTCAACTTCTATCAAATAGTTGAAGCTGAGAATAAACCAAATTTCAGCGGTATTTAATTAGAGAAAGATTGGTACATTGCCAAGTGATAAAAATACTCAAAATGATGGCTCTTGCATGGAAGTTACCACTCGGAGTGGTAGAGTATTACCTGGACCTTCTATGGTTAAAGCTGTGATTAATGATGTAATTGAAGAAAATGTAGAAGATGATGAAAATTGTCCAGTGGATTCTAAAAATTTGGATGGCAATGAGAGTTCATCTAACCATCAGCAAGTTGATGAGTTAGAAAAAGAAAAGGGAACGGAGAAGGAAGAAGTGGTTACCACTCTCCCAAAACCACCGTCTCCCATTCCCATCGATTGAAAAAGAAGGCCGATGAAATAAAGTTCAGCAAATTCATGGTAATGCTGAAGTAGCTGATGATAAATGTGCCTTTAGTGGAGGTACTACAAAAGATGTCTGGATACGCTAAGTTTACGAAGGACCTTGTGATGAAGAAGAGAACAGTTAGCTATGAATTAATGGATAATTTTGACCATTATGGTTCCATTTCGACAAGATCCTTGGTACAAAAGAAAGCAGACCCAGGAGCATTCACTATCCCTTGTACTATTGGGTCGCTTGATTTTGCTAAAGCCTCATGCGATCTCGGAGTGAGTATTAACTTGATGCCACTTGTTGCTTATAAGAGGTTGGGTTTAGGGGACCCTACACCCATAAATATGTGATTAGTGATGGGATAGGTCAGTGAAGTAGCCAGTGGGGATATTGTATGATGTGCTAGTAAAGGTGGTCAGCTTTATTTTTTTTGCAGAATTTGTTATTCTAAATTGCGAGGTGGATTTCGAGGTACCCATAATCTTGGGTAGACCTTTCCCCATAACTGGGAGTGTGCTTATTGATTTGTGGGCTAATGAGCTACTGTTCAGGCTTAATGATGAGGTAGTTCACTTTGATGTGTGCCATTCTATGAATCAACCTAAGGATATGAGTGTATTCTCTATCGTTGATGTTTATTATGAAGTTAAGCAAGAGGTTTCAATCGAGGAGAAATTTGTTGTGGAAACTCAAGCTGTAATCTTGATAAACTTTGATGGTGAAGGTATTGAGGAATACGAAGAGACAATGTGTGCTTTGATGGGAATAGGATCCTATTGAGGAAGATTGCACGTCAACCATTGAGCACCAACATTTCCTTAACCCACTGATGCAAGAAGTGTTTAAGAAGAAGATCACTAATTAGCTTGATGTAGGAGTTGTATACCTCATCTCTGGTAGTAAATGGGTAAGTCCCATCCAATGTGTGCCCAAGAAAGGGGGCATGACTGTAGTGGCAAATGAGAAAAATAAGTTGATTCTACTCAGGCCTGTGACAGGGTGGAGAGTTTGCATGGACTATCATAAACTCAACTTATGGACTCTAAAGGACCACTTCCCGATGCTTTTTATGGATCAATACTTGATCGGTTGGCGGGAAGAGTTTGGTATTGTCTCTTGGATGGGCATTCGGTCTACAACCATATTTTTATTACTCCAGAGGATTAGGAGAAGATGACATTCACTTGCCCGTGTGGTACTTTTGCCTTTAAGCTGATATCGTTTGTTCTGAGTAATGCACCTGCCACCTTTCAATGGTTTATGATGTCTATCTTCTCTGACATGGTGGAGGATACCTTGGAGGTGTTTATATATGAATTTTTATGGTAGGTGACTCTTTTTTGAGTTGTGTCTGGTAACTCTGAGTAGATAGTTACAAAGATGCGAGGAGTTTAACTTAGTGCTGAATTGGGAGAAATGCCACTTCATGGTGAAGAAGGGCATTGTTCTTGGTAACAAAATTTCAGCCAAGGGAATTGAAGTTGACCGAGCAAATGTAGAGGTTATTGAGAAACTACCTCCTCCCATTTCAGTAAAGGGAGTTCGTAGTTTTCTTGGTCATGCAAGGTTTTATCGTTAATTTATAAAGGATTTCTCCAAAATTGCAAATCCACTTTGCAAGCTTTTAGAGAAGGAGACCAAGTTCACATTTGATGATGATTGCGAGAAGGCATTTGAATTCCTTAAGGAGAAATTAGTTACTGCCTCAATCATTGTTGCACCAGATTAGTTGATGTCGTTTGAAATCATGTGTGATGCAAATGGAGTGGAGCTTAGGGTTGTGCTTAGACAAAATAAATACAAGTTGTTTCACCCCATTTACTATGCAAGCAAGTCCTTGAATGGGGCCCAGAAGAATTACACTATTACTGAGCAGGAACTTCTTACGGTGGTCTATACATTTGAGAAGTTTCGTGCTTATCTATTGGGGACCTATGTGGTTGTGCATACAGACCATGTCGCCTTGAGGTATTTGATGGAAAAGAAAGATGCTAAGCCAAGGTTAATTAGATGGGTGCTGTTTTTTCAAGAGTTTGACTTTGAAGTCAAAGATCGGAAAGAATGCAAGAATCAAGGTGCAGATCACCTGTCCAGACTTGAAGGAGATCAAGCAGTCAAAGATGATCTCAAAATTGATGATACATTTCCAAATGAGAAAATCCTGGCTTTTATGCTTGAAAGAGTACCTTGGTACGCAGACTTTGCAAATTATGTGGTAAGTGAAACTATCCCGAAGAATCTTTGTTTTCACCAAAGGAAGAAGTTTCTCCATGATGTTACAAACTACTTTTGGGATGAGCCATATTTATTTCAGCGGTGTGCGGATAACATTATCAGGCAGTGTATCCCAAAGGTGGACATGTTGAGTATCCTGGAAGCTTGTCATGTTTCTCCAGTCGGGGGTCACCATACAGGTGACTGTACTGCAAGGAAAGTTCTGCAAAGCGGTTATTATTGGCCAACCTTATTAAAAGATGCATATGAGTTCATGAGGAGGTGTGACTAATGCCAGAGAAAAAGGTCAATCTCAAAGCACCATGAGATGACCACGACAAAAATGATGGAAGTGGAGTTGTTAAATATATAGGGAATTGATTTCATGAGGCCCTTGTGAGATCTTATGGGTTGAAATACATTTTTATTGCCATCGATTATAAGTTAAAATGGGTTGAGGTTGTTTCCTTGGCCGATAATAAAGGAAAGAGAGTGGTTGCATCTCTTAAAATGCATATCTTCTCTTATTTTGGGGTACCATGTACCATTATAAGCGATGGTAGATCATATTTTTACAATTGAGCATTCCAGGCTGCCTTGGTGAAACACAGTGTTAAGAAACACAAGGTGGCAACTCCATATCACCCACAGACTAATGGGCAAGTGGAGATATCAAATCAGGAAATACAAGTCATTCTTGCCAAGATGATGAATGCAAGTAGACAAAATTGGTCTAGGAAGCTGGATGATGCCTAGTGGGCATATAGAACGGCTCTCAAGACACCCAATGGCATATCACTATACCAATTTTTCTATGGCAAGGCATGTTACTCTCCTATTGAATTGGAGCACAAGGCACTATGGGCACTGAAAAAGCTAAATTTGAATTGGAATGAAGCAGCAAAGTTGCGATTGGGGAAGCTGAATGGGATGGACGAGTTTTATCTTGGGGCTTATGAAAGAGCAGACTTGTACAAAGAAAAGATAAAGAAGTACCGTGACCGGAGGATCAAAAAGAGAAACTTTAATAAATGTGATTGGGTACTCCTCTTAAATTCCATATTAAAGATCTTTTTAGGTAAATTAAGTCAATGTGGTCTGGCCTATTCAAAGTTAACCAAGTCTACTCATCTGGAGTAGTTGAACTTGAAAATGAGGACGGAAGTGTCTTCAAGGTTAATGAGCAACGAGTGAAGTTGTATATCGGACCAATGGACTCGGTAAAGTGAATAGCTACCATCTATCTCGATGAAGTCTGAGTAATCAAGATAACTGAGTCATGCCACGATAATAAATCAGGCACTTGTGGGAGGCAACCCACAAAGTGTTGTTATAAGAATAGTTAGATTTATTTGTTGTTTTTCTACTATTTGATATGTTTGTGAAGTGTGCAGGACCGAGAATATAGAAAGAAAGGATTTTCCCTAGTTGAGAGAGAGTGATGGGTAGGTAGATGGACCGTCAAGTTCACAATAGACCGTCAATGAAACCATCAAAGCCATAGTCAAAAAATGGATATTCTAGATAAGGCTTGATGGCCAAGGCGACGGACCGTCACGTGTCCAACGGGCCATCAATACCACCATCAACATGAAGCTAAAATATGATGTTTCTAGATAAGACTAATGGGAGGTTCGATAAACCATCACCTTCGTGATGGACCATCAATTTAACCATCGCAACATGGAAAGATGATCATATTTCTGGTAAGGTCTGACAACTGAAGCAACAGACCATCAAATCATTGACGGACTGTCGAGTTGGCCGTCAACTAAAACCTAACAGATAAAAGGTCATGTCAGGTCGGTTCAATTTCAGCCCAATCAATTTATTTTTATCTAATCCAAACATATTTAAATGATAAAAGGAAACGGTTACATACGTTGCCACTCTTTCAAATCCTAAAATTGTTTAACTTCTTCTGCATTCAAAGTACCAAGATTATTTCCTCTTAGGACTCTCCTTATTCCCTTTATCTCCTATTTAAATAACTTCATCCTTCTCTTCCTCACATCAGAAATTAATTTAGCAATAACTGATAAAGACTTTAAGTTTTCTTTTATTCTAAGTTTGCAAGTCAGTGTAGTAAAGTTACTGTAAAATCAAGGTATGATCACAACCTTACTCTTCTTTTGAATTGCTAAACATGGGTTATGTAAGTTGTTGAGTGTTGAAAGAAATTTCATCTTGTTTTTGTTTTGTGTCATTTTGATTCTAAGTCAAACCCTGGTGTATATTATTCTGGGTGATGTTTGAGTAACCCATCGACCAAAAGTGGCAAAATTTGTGCGTAAATACTAAACTAATGCCATGATTATACGCATAATAATGCATAGCACACCAGGTGTTTGACAAAATGCCAAAGTGAAGCTTAAAGTTGAAAAGTGAGGCTGACAATTGTCTTGACAGACCATCGAACCCCCGATGGACCATCAGATAGTCTGTCACAATGTTTTCAAGACTGATGCTTACCAGTTCAACCGCGACAGATGACTTGACAAACTGTAATCACCCTGACAAACAGTCGGGTCGACCGCCGCAAGGCTATGAGATGCAATACTCACTGGTTAAGGCCTGATGGTGAGGCTGACTGGCCGTCACAGTCTCGAAGGATCGTCAAATCTTCTGTCATGCCAACTTTTCACTATTTTTTTTGTTCTAAATTATAAAATGATTCTTTGTTTCTTTTTTAGGTGATATGGCATAAAAACTTCCCCTAACTAGAGGCGGTGGTAGAACACAATGGAAAGGAGGTAAGCTAATATTAAGTGAGGAGGCTCCGACTTTCAACACTAGGAAAAGTGATAGGATGAATCAGGCACTCTCCCAGTCTGAAGAAGAGAGTGAGAACAACTCAAGTAGCATAAGTTCGAGCCCTATGAGGAAAGGGTCAATACATCAAACCTCAGCCAAGTTAAGGCATCGGAAACTGAGGATGCCAATGTGGTCAAGAGCAAAAACCCTCAAATGAGGGAAGAAATAAAGTGGCAAGTCAAAAGAGCAAAGGATAAATACCTTGATGGATTGGAACCAACTACAACCAGGCCAATCTCCAAAGAACACCAAATAGTGATGACCGAGTTGCATGATATCCAGAGCTTGAGTGGCAATTCAATGAATATGAGTTAGCCTGGATGAGCAAGCCTCTCGGAGCATACCAACCGACCTTGTACGAGAGTTTTTCACCAATTATTTGGCACTGAAAAAGAAAGACTATCCCAATGGCTCAAAAATTTTAGATTTTCCCAACAGGGAATTAGTTTCAGCTAGAGGGATTACCTGATGTGTGAGCTAATACTAACATATTTAAGGCTTTTAACGAAGAATAATTGTGAAGTCTTAAGCAAATTTCATCGTTTTTGATTGGTTTATGTTTAATTTTGCAGTAGAATCTAATATGATAGAGAACCAACAAGAATAGAAGTAAAGGAGTTGAAATCAGAAGTAGATAAAGGCAAAAGCGTGGATGATACATTTCTAATAAGTCGTCATCCTTGTGATAAGCTATCAGATTCATCGTCAGCCAAAGACAGAGAATTGGCCTAAGATATAAAGTTGTGATGACATTTTGTGATAGGTCGTCAATGATCTGATAAGCCATCAAGAATGTCATCAACCTAAGGCAGAACATGAGAACTGAAGAAGAGACTTGACGACATTTTGTGATAGGTCGCCAAGAAGCTGATAGGGCGTCACTTTTTATCGTCAGCGGTAGGCAAAAAGCACCAAAAGCATAAAGAAAGCTAACGACATTTGTTACAAGTCGTCAGCATCCTGATAGGCTATCACGAATGGCGTCTCCTAATCTAAAAAAAATTTAAATTTTATTATTTTATTTCCATAATTAGGGTGGACTATTTAAAGCCTTGTTTAGGGTTTTTCTTAGGAGTTCCAGACCTTGATTTTTGAGCAATATACTTTGATTTTTTTTCTCTTTAACTTCTTGGCTTGAGAAAGCAATTACTTGGAAGAGATTATATTCATTATTTTGGGATTTCCTTTGTGATTTAATCTGAGAATCTCTAGTTTCTATTCATCTTGTGGTAAGTTTATCTTTCAAAGCACGAATTCATCTAGGTGTTTCAATTATTACGTCATAAGCGGATAAATTCTTTTAACCTGAATTATGGGTCTAGGGTTGGGTCTTGATAAGGTGTTGAGTGTTTAAGATTCGAAAGGTGGTAGGACTCCTTAATGATTCTGATGTTTTAATTATTGTCTGTTGGTTGCAAACAACAGATACCACCTGCTTTAATTTACTTGATAAAGAAATCAAATATAGTAGGAAGTGAATTATCAACAGGGACTTGGAAATAAGTCATTTAATTATTAGCGTTGTAACAAGGTGGGTTAACCTGAGGTAAAATTTGGGCAGTGAATATAAATTTCCTAAGTCTGAGAGGATTAGGTAATTAAATGCTTAGGTAGGTCAAGAGACATTTAAGCATAACTTTGATAAAGATAACTTATTGACCCACCTACCATGAGAATCTTGAACCACTAGTAGCATCTGTCAAGTACCAAAAGCCCTAATGAACATAATTTTGGTTTTTTTCATAAACTCTTTATTACACACACTGAATCTAAAGTAACCAACAATTACTTGTTAAACTAAAAACCCTTTTTTTGGGAAACATCCAACTATCAGTTGATTAAATCGCAAATGACTTACGTTTACACCATATTCCCTGTGCGATTTGACCCCAACCTAGTTGGGTTTTATATTTACAACGATCGCTTACATTCTCATTATAGAGGTGTAGTTTGAGCATTATCAAAAATGGCACCGTGCCGGGGAATACGGTTGTAAATTGAAGTTTGTGTGCACAAATTAACTGTGAGTTAAGTTTCCTAGTTTTATGTTTATTTTTTGTTTTTGTTTATTGCAGGATCTTTATAGTGGATGCCAAGAACTAAATGTTCTGGTGAACCATTATTACCACCTAATCCGGAATCGCTATGAATTGGAAGAATGGCAGAACAGCAAGAGGCTGACAGATTAGCAGCATTAGCTAGAGCTTAGGTGAATGTGCAGAATGTCGGTCAACAAGCACGACATCAAAATCCTGAGGACAATGATTTGGGAGACGAGGAGTTTCTGAATCCTGTTAACCCAAGGTATGCAAAGCAGATAGCTGCACCAGTAAAGCGTAATTTTAATAGGAACTGTCCGTTCCGAGAAAGACATGAGTACCAGCCGGTCCAGTATGATCTCAATAATGATGATGATAGAATGGATGGAGCAGGTACAATGGGTGCAATCATTCCTCCACCGTTGGCACCTGGAGCTAAATTCAACATTACTAGTACTATAATCCAACTACTCAATCTGAAAGAGTTGTTTGGTGGCTTTCCTGGGGATGATCCGAACCTGCATCTGGTGAATTTTATCACCATATGTAAATATTTTAATAACCCAAAAGTGGGCCAAAATTCTATTCGGTTGAGATTGTTCCCATTTTCTCTGTCTGGGAAGGCAACTTTGTGTCTACATGAACTGACGCCCGATTCTATAACCAACTTGAGGTAGATTAAAGGAGTTTTTCTAGAAAGGTTCTTTCTGCCTTCCATGAGGGTACAGTTGAGGGACGAGATCAACAACTTTAGGCAGCTCCCAACTAAAGCCTTTCATGAAACCTAGGAAAGATTTAAGAAGAAGCTGACATAGTGTTCGAACCACAACATGATCGATATACATTTGATGGAGACTTTGTATGGGGTTTTTAACTCTGTTACAAAGCCAATTGTAGACAATGTTGCTGGTGGTTCATTTGTTGATCTTACATTCCCATATGCTTTAGAGATGCTGGACAGAATGACCTAATAGAGTCAGGCATGGCATACCAGAGACTCTATGGTGGCCAACCCCACTGCTTTTATGGGTATTACTTCAAAATAAGGCAGAAGAGAAGAGGAGCGTGACTAAGAAATGGCTCACCTTAAAACAGAGATGGACTTGATAACTAAGAACTTGCTATCAAGCAAGATTGAAAAGGTGAAAGCTGTGGGATCTTAGGATAGGATTGAGGCTGATACAGATGAAGAGGCTAACTATATTAATAATCAGGGGGTTTCCGAGGCAATACCCAAGGAAATCAATGCTGTAATTTTATGATAAGTCTGGTTATAAAGATAGGAAGCATGGAAATTGGAGAAATAACAATGATAGGAGCGGCCTATATGTTCCTCCCAGCCAAGTAAAAAAAGAAGGAATCTTCCTTGTGTATGGGGGGGCTTGAAATCAAAATCAAAAACCTCTCTTTACTTCTTCGTACGCGTGTAATCAAAGAGAAGCTCTCATCAGGTATGCTCAAAACCTGACCTTTCTTTTCAATTGGTAAGTGGTAAGATAAGGTAAACTCAAGTCCCTAAGAAGCTTGAACCAAGTCCAACTTGCTAAAAGGGCTAAAAATTAGAACTAGGGTTTGTTGTGCAAGCCTAAGGCTTAAAAGTTCAGCTCAAAAACAAAACTCGAGTGGATTTTAAGAAAAAAATGGGACCATAAATTGAGTTAAAGTTAAGTTGGGGGTTCTGCTAAGAGCTGATGACATTCATGATAAGCTATCACAACTGTGACGGCTTATCAGAAATATCGTCAAAGGTTGCTAAAAATATTGTGGGTTCTGTCTAGAGCGATGACATTTATGATAAGTTATCACGTTTGTGATGGCTTATCAGAAATGTTGTCAGAAGTTGATAAAATCTCATGGGTTCTATTTAAGGCTGATGACATTTGTGATAAGCTATCACAACTGTGACAGCTTATCAAGAAATGTCATCACACCTAGGACCTGAAGTATTACTAAACCCTTTCAAGGGGTGTGGAATTTCAATGATCGATTTTTTTGTGTTTTTACTCTTGAGGGTCAACTAACGGTTTTTACCGTACTATAGGTCTTGAAATTGAATCCAAAGGAAAGAACTCAAAATCAACAAAGAAAGTGACCAAGGGAAGTGTATCTCGGAGACTTTTCAATGAAGAGTCTGATTATAAAGAGGAAGAGCCTCTGCTCAGGAAGCAAAAGAAGAAGCAAAGCTCTAAAAAGACTTCACCACCCTCACTAGTTGAGGTGGAGAAGAGTGAAAAAAGTGACACTGAGCCAATAACATCCGAGCATACAATTTCTGAGCAGTCGGCCTCTGAGCAACAAGAGTCTGAACATGCTGCATCTGAAGAGCATGTTTCAGATCAGCCTGAGTCTGAGGAACATGAGTCTGGGCAACCTAAATCTGAGGGACCATCAACTAAGTCCCTTATGCTGAGCCACAAGATGACAAAGACTCTCTAATTCGGGGAACTATGGTCAAATACAAGAATCCTGAAGTCCGAGATGGAACTAGATGCCAGATTTCCAAAGCTCAAAAAATCTTATTTGATGGGCTTTGTAGAACTAATAAAAGAGTTATCAAGAAGACAACCTTTGAGGAAAAGAGAATCATCACTAAAGGGTTAAGCAGGTACCCGGAAGTAGAGCAGAAATTTTATGGCTATGATATGGGATAGACTACACGAGGAGGAAATTCATTTTGCCCTATACAAGTTAGGGAGTTGTATGCAAACTACCAAGCTCGCTTGGAAAGCATGTGTAGAGAAGGAGAGAAAGCAATTGACAATCAACAGGTTCCTTCATGGACTGAACTTCACTCCTCAGGCCTCTTCATCTACTTTATATGCCCGATTGAAGCATCAAGAAAATCAGCAAAATTGGTTAGCCACACTCATAGCCGATGGAGAATCAGAATGGCTAATAAATCCAAGTGAAAGAATCTTCAAGGCCTCCCTGATTTTACAGGCAAGATTTTGGTGGGGTATTGTACGTAAGTGGTTGATGCCCATAGATGGTGATAATATCCTTGAGGATGATAGAGCAATATTAGTCACAAGTTTTGTAGATAATCTTAAATTGAATTTTGGAGAAATTATTGCCGAAGAGATAAAAATTTGTGTCTCGAGGTATGATATAACATATCCCTTCCCTTATTTAATTACAAAGTTGTATAGAAAAGTAAATGTGCCAAAGATTGTGGGGCTAGAAGAAGAACTCCTTGCCAAGAAGACCCATAATCCTATCAAAAATGAGGAAAATTAGCCGAGGCTAATGTTTGACAGGGGTGCAAAGATTCTCACTGACCCACTGGTCACAGGTACTAGTTCAGTGCCTAATTCATAGATGCCTGATTTTTAAGCTGTACCTCCAACATCCGCAACAATGGTGGAATCATCAGTGCCCAGAACTGAGATAATTCCTCCAACTGCAGTGCCTACAATAGAATTTGCCTTCAACCTTATGAATTTTAGAAGAGTAGCAAAATAGTCCAAGTGGTGCAAGGCTTAGCTTAAACTTTTTTCCAAGAAATTTGCAACTGCAGTGGACAAGAGGGATAAGGCTACACTCGAGCCTTACACGGCACTACCGAGCTGGATTGATGAATTGGAAAATTGATTTAATGCTTAGTTGAGAGAGAGGTCTGCTCTAGAGATAGCATTATTCAGATCAGACCTAGATAAAGCAAAGGCAGAGGTTGGAAAGCTATAGCATCACCATTTTATGGCACCAATAGACCTGGTAGCTGAGGAGTTTGAGGGAGAAATCCTAATGCTTGATCTCACAGAAGAGCCAGTAAAGAAAAAGAAAAAAAAGGTGAGAAAAAAGGAAAAGAAAAGAGAGAGAGGCCCGACAATAATAAATAAAAAAAATAGGGAAGAGGGTAAGAAAGAAGTCTAAAAAGGAGGAGATGAAGAAAGAAAGGATTGAGTCCTTAGCAGACAATGAGAGATGGGAGGCAGCTATCCGAGCGAGAGCAGTAGGTGCCTCCACCAGTAGGACTTCAGAGACTGATAGACCAGCTGCAGCAGAATAGTTTGAGGCCTCTGATGGAGATGCAGCAACAGGGTTAAGAACCCATGACCCTCGAGATTGATCCATTCCAGGTATACTCTAACCCTAAGTTTTGATTTTCTTTGATTTTAAGTTGACGGTGTAAGGTAAATTTGTTGTAAAATTTTGTAGTCAACTAAGAGAAATACTTGTACTTGAGGTAGTTGAATTGTTTTTGTGATTTTTGTACACCTATTAAAGTGGATGACTACTTTAAACTAAGTGATTTGCATTTAAGTGTGACCACCATGCATCTTTGTATGGAATTAGTTCTAGTAATATAATAATCATTGCTAAATAGTGGCATGAACTGAATGAGTCGTAGCTTGTGATATACTTGTGTGTCGTGTGTGTGAGAAACTACTTAGTTTCCTCGGTGTGCTAAAAATAGAACTTGCCCGGTTAGTCTTACCTAGGTTGAAGGATAGAAGTTAGGAAAGGATCATAGGCCATTTTGATATTAGCTCACTTTAGCCTAAATGACCTTCCCTATGCGTATAATATCTCTTGATCCCTATTTTGAGCCTAATTAGCCTATTTCTTTTTATGACACCTATCACCTTCCCATTTAGATCACAATGAACCTGTTTTGGCACTGGTCCTCCTTGGACAATTTGCACCTTGACTTAGGCAAACGGCCTAAGTTGAGGGTGGCTATCATAGGGGTACATGATATAGAATAAGTATAAAGAAAGGTAGCATAAAAGAAAAGAATAAAAAGCTAGGTGCAAAGGAAAATAGCAAGAAAAAAAATTATGAAAAAGATTAAGTAATTGAGAAAAGACTGCACCCATCCTAAATAAGTGTGATAAAGAAAAAAGAAGAGCGGAAAAGGTTAATGAGTGAAACCTCAGAAAGCTAGTGTGGTGTCAAGGAGGCTTAGTCACTTTAAATATCATCAATTATCATACCATCCCTAGCCTACATTATAAGCCTAAGAGAAGTCCTATAGTGATCCTAGTTGACCTATCTGAAGATCGGGGTAATGAAAATAAGGGCAAGCCTATGGTACTTGGCATACATGGATTAGAACTTTGTTCTGAGAGTGAGCGTTTTGATTGTCCCCATGGTTACATATATAAATACTAAGATGATGAGGGGGATTTCTTTATTGTGAGGGCACACCAGATATGTTGCTAAGTACTAACTTATTTGGAGAGTGTAATACTAGTATATGCATGGTTAATGTAGCTGAATTAATGTCGTAGACTGATGTATGTGTGTTGGATTGGTGTTCTTCAGTGTACTTGAAATGACTGACCTAGGAGATGGTGAAAGTGTTTTGAGATAATGTGGATGATTGACTGCCAAATGTGCCTTGTATTCTCTTAGTTGTGTTGAGTTGCTTGAGGATAAGAAATTATTTTAAGATGAGTGTGTTGATGTGTGAGCTAATGCTAACACATTTAAGGCTTTCAATTAAGAATAATTGCAAAGTCTTAAGTAACTTTTGTTATTTTTGGTTGGTTTATGTTTGATTTTGCAGTAGAAGCTAATATGATAGAGAACCAACAAGAATGGAAGCAAAGGATTTGAAATCAGAAGTAAATAGAGGCAAAAGTGTGGCTGACGACATTTCTGATAAGTCGTCAGCCTTGTGATAAGCTATCAGATTCATCATCAGCCATAGACAGAGAATTATCCTAAGATTGAAAGTTGTGATGACATTTTGTGATAGATAGTCAAGGATATGATAATCCATCAAGAATACCGTCAACCTAAGGTAGCACATAAGAATTGAAGAAGAGGCTTGACGATATTTTGTGATAGGTCGTCAAGGAGCTGATAGGGCATCACTTTTTGTCATCAGTGGTAGGTAGCAAGCACCAAAAGCATAAAGAAAGATGACGACATTTGTGATAAGTCGTCATCCTCCTGATAACCTATCACAAATGGCGTCACCTAATCCAAAGAATTTCTGAATTTTATTATTTTGTTTCCATAATTAGGGTGAACTATTTAAGGCCTTGTTTAGGATTTTTCTTAGGAGTTCTGGACCTTGAATTTTGAGCAATATACTTTAATTTTTTTTCTCTTTAACTTCTTGGCTTGATAAAGAAATTACTTGGAAGAGATTATATTCATTGTTTTGGGATTTCCTTTTTGAGTTAATCTGGGAATCTCTAGTTTTTATTCATCTTGTGGTAAGTTTATCTTCCAAAGCATGAATTAATCTAGGTGTTTTGATTATTACGTCATGAGCGACTAAATTTCTTTAACCTGAATTATGGGATCTAGGGTTAGGTCTTGATAAGGTGTTGAGTGCTTAAGATTTGAAAGGTGGTAGAACTCCGTGATGATTCTAATGTTTTAATTATTGTCTGTTAGTCGCAAACAATCGATACCACCTGCTTTGATTTTCTTGAGAAAGAAATCAAATATAGTAGGAAGTGAATTATCAACAGGGACTTGGAAATACTCCGTTTAATAATCAGCGTTGTAACAAGGTTGGTTAGCCTGAGGTAAAATCTGGGCAGTGAATATAAATTCCCTAAGTCTAAGAGGATTAGATAATTAAATGCTTAGGTAGGAAAGATAACTTGTTGACCTACCTACCGTGAGAATCTTGAATCACTGGTAGCATCTGTCAAGTATCAAAAGCCCTAGTGAACATAATTCTGGATTTTTTTCATAAACTCTTGATTACGAAAACTGAATCTAAAGTAACCAACAACTACTTGTTAAACTAAAAAACCCCTTTTTTTGGAAACATCCAACTATCAGTTGACTAAATTGCAAACAACTTACGTTCATACCATATTCCCTATGGGATTCAACCCCAACCTAGTTGAGTTTTATATTGACAATGATTGCTTGCATTCTTATTAGAGAGGTGTAATTTAAGCGTTATCATTACCATTTATATATCAGCCCGCACACTGAACAGAATATTGTTTGGGCCTGACTATGACACATCAGTGGCAATTCCAGAGCTGAAGCATCATATGACCACGGAATCCACTCAAAGGCCTTAGTTAGTAAGGCTCTTTACTGATGACAGAAACCCATCCTAGACACTCAACCAACGAGAGCACATTTCTAAATCATCTCTTAGCTTTAGAGATAAGTTTTGGTGGGCCATTGTTTGATTAAGGTTAATGCCAACAGGGGGATGCTAATTTGGATAGTCATAGGGCTGTGTTGGTGGCTAGTCTTATTGTCGGGCTAAAAATTTATTTTGGTCAAATTATTGTTGATGAGATATTTGTTCGGGCACACAAAGTTGCAAGCGCTTTACCGTTTCCATGTTTGATCACAGAATTATGCAGGCAAGCCAATGTGCATTTGATTTGAGTAGTTGACAATGAGGTGCACGTATTTCACAGGCAGGACATTACAAAAATGAAGAATGATTCAAAATATAAAATGCGAGTCAACAAACCTCCTACTTATCAGAAGTAGTTAGCTCCATCTCCCGACACTTCTGAGATTCCCACAAGTATGCCATTGCTTTTCACTACTTATGTGTTGCTCGATTATGTGTTGCCTAGTACTTCTGAAGGATCAGCATCGATGTCGCCAATGGGTGGGACTTCAGACACTGCATCTATCCCACCTCAATATTCGGAGAACAGGCTGATGCTGGAAAATTTTGGAAAAAGTTTAAGAAGCAGTTGAGCACTTGGGCAAAATAGTTCAAGCCCTTTGTTGATCACATTGTTGATAAAGCCACAAAGCCATATAAGAAGATTCAGGAGAGAATGGATGACATGGAGGAGCGCATAAATAAGAGGCTGGATGCACTATCATTGCTGGATTTTTCAAAATTTATGGCAGAATTTAGGCAGGCACAGGCTGATATAGCCGAGCTCAAGAGACAACCAATACAACCCGCGTTTGATCCAATTTTGGTCATCAGTGATGAATAAGAAGGTATTGTTGACCTTATGGGAAACATGTTGAAAGAAAAAGGCTAGCAGGTAGATAAAAGTGTGGATTAAAAAACAGCCAAAAGAAGAAGGCGAAAAGTAATGACCCCATAAGAACAAGAAGAAGAGATATAAGGAAGGCTGCAAAAAGGTCAAATCAAGTTGAAGAGAGGAGACAAAAGAAGTTTACAGATGAAGTTTCCGGAGTTTCTACCAGTTGTGCCCTAGCTAGGGGGCCCATTTCAGACCCGGCTCGAGTTGAGATACCTCTGATTTAGGAGGAGGATATTGTGAGTACCCCTACCACCATAGGGGTCAACATTGTTATAGGTGAGGCCAAAGAAGCCTCACCACATTTGAGTGATGCCTTATCTGACTAAGGGGCTTTACAAGTATTCTTCTCCTTTGTACTTTACTTTTATGCATTGAGGACAAAGCATTTATTTTTAGTTGGGTGGGTATACTTATACCATAGGGGTTTTTATTGCCTGTGTTCTTTTCCTCCCGTGTGCTATCTACTAGAACCGGTATGTCTAGGTTCCATTTCCTTTTCTTAAGTGATTGTGATGTAAATATTTGTTTATTGATGTTATTTATGAATTATCTTCTCTTTTAGCACCTTTTGTATACATGGATGGTAAATAAATATGGCATAAGACTTTGAACATGCTTGTATGACTATTTCTCCTTGTCACTTAGTATATGTTGAACAACCATTGGTGATTTTGTGATTGGCATTAGGATGTAAAGTGTGCATGACCATGTGATGTAAATCTCAATGGTTGGTAGAATAAGTGTTAAATCATTTACCTTTGTGTGCGAGAATTTGTTTTAGTTCTTGCATAGTGATACCCCTAGAACTTTCCCGGTTCATTGATGTTGTTTTGTGGTTGATTTAATAAGATAGAATAGCAGGCCTCCTTTTACTTTTAGTCCACTTAGCCGAAATGAATGACCTACCAAAAAGATTTTTTTATTTTTTAACCCTTTTTTGAGCTTATGTTAGTTTTTCTTCATTCTTAATAACTCTGATTAATTCTCTTTAGGTTGTTAACACCTAACTTTGGCCCTGGTCCAATTTTGGACATTGTGCATCTTAACTTAGGTAAAACACTGAAGTTTAGGGTGGCTACTATCAGGACGTTAGAAGTTTAATGAAAAAGTGGTCTAGAGTTAAAATGAAGCATCCGGCCCTAATCTAATTAGATATTGTGCACCTCAATTGACTGCATCAGCATAAGTTGATGGTGGATGATTCTTAAAAACAATAGAGAGGGTTTATAGAGACAGTGTGAATGAATAATACTGAATGTTAGTGAGCTGAAAAAAAAAGTTTATGGCAAAAGTGTGAATAAATAATAGAGATTGTAAGTGAGCTGGAAAAGCAGTAGTCTTGGTGAGTAGCAATCAAAGTAAAAGAAAGTAAAGACTAAACTTTATGTCACTTTTCCAAAGAAATTTGTCCTCACCTAGCCCCGAAACCTTATTACAATCCTGAGAAAGACCTGTTTGTTCTTTGTGAATCAACCGTAAGAAAGCATTAGATAATAAGGGCAAGCCTATGGGTATGCTATGTTTGCAACTTCTTTGATGAGTGTGAGAGTCCTAATTTTCATCCACAAGTAAATAAATAATGAGTGGTGGACTTCGTTGACTGTGAGGGCAACATGAGTTATGCTTAGTTTTACTGATCCTTATAGGATATTGTATCCATGTTTGTGTATATGTTGAATTGTGAATAATACCAATTGTAGATCCTGATGTGTTGAGACCATGTGAGTGAGATGACAGTTGAGTGGTTGTGTGAAGTCTAGTTCAATAGTTGAATGCCCATCATTGTATTGTTCATGTATGCAATTTGGTGTTGAGTTGCTTGAGGACAAGCAATTGTCTTAAGTTGAGAGCGTTGATGTTCTGGCTTTTGACGAAATATTTTACATTTTTTTCAAGGGATAATTGTACATTTTCAAGCAACTATTGTTGTATTTGATACTGGATTTTAGTGTTTTTAGGTCAAGGATTTAGTTGAAGAAGAAACTTGGAAAAGTAGCAAAAAAAGGACACTAGCGGTCAAACTAGCGGACCGTCAGCCAAGTGATGGATAGCCAGGGCGACCGTCAAGACTAAACAGAATGTTCCAAGTGGATGACTCCTGTGATGGTCCAAGTGAAGGACCATCTAACCTCTGACAAACCGTTAACTTGGTCGTCAGGCTGAAACAGTGAATGGCATCTCAAGTGGTCAAGCGACGGTTCATGCGATGGACCGTTAGGCCAGTGACGGCCCATCAACATAACTGTCATACCTTAACCAGAAAGTAACATCTTGGGACCATTAGCGGCGGTTCTAGTGATGGACCGTCAGGCTACCGATGTGTCGTTAATGTGACCATCAACTTCGACGTGGTATTAATGAGTTCGAATTTCAAAACCCAGTACTTGGGAATATATAAATACCCACTTTAGGTTGAATTTAGGTATCTTTATCATATTTCTATCTTTTGAAACTTATTGTAACATAGTATTCTCTGAGATTCAAGCTACTATTGTGGATCTAGCCATTTTATTCATATTTCATTGAAGATTCAAGAACAATTATTGTAACTTTTGTAAGTAATTCTCTAAATTTATTTATAAAGAACACAATGATTTCTTCTTCTTCTCTTGAGATATGTGGCCAAACTCTCATAACTAGGGTTATGGGAGCCTTGATGTGAATAGTTGATTAGGGTTGTGAAATACTTAATTTTTGTACGTAATTGAGACTGTATAAACCCTTCTTCATATTAATGACTTTTCATGGTTGCAAACTTGAAGGGTGATCCCAAGAACATCACTTGTTTGAGTAGAAAAGTTTATGTTGGGAAAAGAAGAGGTTTACATGGAATCTAAAGGCTTTAACCTTTGGGTTAAGGGTTGATGCCTTAACAAGGATTAAACCACATGAGAGACTAGTTGAATAGACCAACACATTCTTTAAGTTCGAAAGAATTAAAGGGTAAACTATCCATTTAGGTTGAGAAAAAATGGGTAAACTTTAGAATTCAATAACTCTTACAATTGAAGTTATAAATTGGAAATTTAAGGTAACTCACAACCCCGTTTGCTTGAACATCTCGGTGAACATAACTCTAGTTTGTCTACTCCCATTGAATCACTACTGGCACTAAAACTCACTAGTTGGAAGACTATTTGTTACAAACACCTAATATTGTTAGCAATTCAAAACCCCCCTTTACTCTAGAACCTTCGATCAACAGTCTGTTAACAATGATAACACTTAGTTTGCATAGTATTCCTTGTGGGATTCACCCCCAACCTAGTTGGGTTCTATATTTTACAGCGACCACATACACTTTCTAATGAGAGCTGTAATTTAGGAGTATCAGTATGACACACCTTAAGAAAAATCTTTTAGGACATAAATTGTAGGTTACTTTCCACTATTACCCTTTTAATTGTTCTTAAATTACTCTCCTAGAAAATATGAACTACTTAAGAACCTCATTAAATGAAAGGGTAAAATTGAAAGAAGTTTTCAACATGTCTCTTGAAAAATAAAAAATTCATTTATTTTTTACATTGAAAAATTGTTCAATAATGTTATAAAATATAAAGCAGAGGAGAAGAAGAATAGAGGGAGAAGAGAGAAGACTTCTTTTTTTCTCATGAGAGGTTCTTGAGAGGTTGAATTACAATGAAACCCCCCTTTATTTATAAGGGAAAACTAACCTTGGGGTTTCTAACTTTTCCATTAATAGTCATTCACTATATATGATAAAGTAGGCATTCACTATATATAGTAAGTAGATATTCATGTATATGAAAATATATTTATAACACTCTCTCTTGAATGTCTAATTGATAGATAATGTGCCTCGCTAAAACCTTACTAGAAAAAAACCAGTGGAAAAAAATCTAGTGAAGAAAAAAGAGTACACATCTCTAACAATATGCATATAGGCTGCCTTATTAAAAATTTTACAAGGAAAAGCCAGTGGGTCAAAAACTCATAAGGGAAAAAGAGTACAACACGTATTAACTCTCTCTAATGAAAATATTCTTGAACCTTTGCATCCTGATCTTGTGCACCATCTTCTTGAAAGTTGTAATTAGAGGAGATTTGGTGAATAAATCAGTCTCATTGTCACTTGAATGAATCTATTGCACGTTAATATCATAATTCTTTTGTAGATCGTGTGTATAGAAAAGTTTAGATGAAATGTGATTTGTTTTATCTCCTCGAGTCCTCCCTTAAGTTGTGTTATGTATGCCGCATTATCCTCATAAAAAATATGGGTACGTTGTCACATTTCAAACCACATTTTTCATGACTGAGATGTATTATGGAACTCAACCACACACATTTTTGGCTTTCTTTATGAATATTTATTATCTCAACATGGTTTGATGAAGTGGCTACAATAGACTGCTTTGAATATCTCTAAGATATGGCAGTACCTCCATGTGTGAACACATAGATTATTTAGGACTGAGCTTTATACAGGTCAGATAAGTACCCAACATTAACATAACCACAAGATTGGGACTACAATTTTTAGAATAAAGTAAGTTCATATGTTTGATCTCATTCCGATGTCTTCTGGTAGAATAGAACTAGACATTGATAACAAATTGATCGAAAGGCTATATTGATCCTTGTAGTAGTTATAAGATACATTAGTACACCAATTTCACTAAAATATATAACCAATCTAATTCATTATATTTCTTATTCCAACAAATAATCTATTGCTTTTGAAAACTCTCCAAGAGTTCCAATACCTTTCAAGTTATAAATTTATGCAATATAAAGATTATAAATAAGTTTTTCAGAAACTTTTATATACTTTATACACTTTGAATCCATAAAAAATTTTCATATAACTTTTGTCAAGTGACAATATTCAACATTTCATATAACTTTTGTCAAGTGACAATAGTCAACATTTCATGTGTGACATCTTCAAGTATCTGGACTGCAAATCAAATAAGTTTTATGCTTACCAAGATGCGTCCTTTCATGTAGCTTGATAAATTTTTCTACGCCGGCATGCTTAAATAAATGTAGAATTAAGATCCTCGTCATCTTTTTTAATATTGTACCAATATTATTTCAAGGATATTAATGATATATCATTTCATATCAGTTCACAGTGTGACATAACCTTTTGAGATCTCATCACTTCATTATTCTTATGTACCTGAACCTCTCATAAGGTTTTATGAAGTGTTAGGTGATAACGCTCAATCTACAGCTCTCGTTTGAGTGTAAAGCGGTCGTTAGCAAATATAGAACCCAACCTGGGTTGGGTGTCGATCCCACAGGAAATAGCTTGGCCAACAAGTAAGCAAAATTAATAGACTTTTGGTGCAAGTCTCGTAAGAAGGGGGGATTGTAATACGTAACCAAAGTAATGAAATAAAAGCTGAAAATAGCAAAGTAAAAAGAGAGTATTTCGTAGGTTGTGAAACAATGAGAATTGAAGCGTTGGGGTTATGTCCACCTTCTGAGGTATACGTCTCTATTGGCTATGGGTGTGTAGAGTCTTGACATGCAATTTCTTATAGAGAATTGTAGTCGATGGTAAATCCAAGCGTCTCTCGACCTGAACAAGGACTATTTCACTTTAACTCTCTCGAGCTTAAAGCATATCTAACGGTACGAATTCTCCAAGAGGTTAGTCCAGTTACGGCACTAGCTTTTTAATAGGAAAGGGTGTCCTACTACCTTGACATTATCTCTTTTCCAGACAAATAACCTTTCTCTCGAATAAGTTAAATGTTAGACTGGCGTATTCTTGCGTTTGCAACCGCAAAGAATGTAGATTAAGATGAAGAGCGTAATGATATAAGCAATATACGTGTCTTGAACTCACAAACTCACAGCTATAGATAGTAACTCATTCGGCTTCCATAACCCCAACTAAGAGGTTTAGTTACCCATGAATGCGGAGGATATCACGTTTTGCATGGTGGATGGCGTGAAAAGTAGGTGTTTAGGTGTGTGGTTTTGGTGATTCCGTAGCAAGTAACGATTCTCTTGTTGTGGAATTTATGAATAGAAGAATAGATTAGAAGTGTTTGTAGATGAGGAAGATGAGAAGGATGGAGGAAAAATTAATAGTTGAAATTAAGTGAAGAATGACTCTAAATCTCTAGCATGATAGGGTATTTATAATACTCCTATCCTACTCCTACTAAGCTAATGAAATAAATAACCAAATCCTAATATACTAATGAAATCCTTGACCCAAATGTACTAGGGTAAGGTTACAATATCATAATCCAAATAGAATAGTAAAACACATAACCTAATTATACTAGGTTAATGTATCTTTGTAAAAATCCAGCTTTGTGTCTGTAAGTCCCCAAAGTCTTCAGAATTGCTGTTTTAGCCCGGGACAGATTTTCCATGCAGCAGATTTGGTCCTTTAGGCGTCCAGCTCCTTTCCACTTCGTTCGTGAGCTTTCTTTTGCGTCAAGTAAGCCATAAAATGCTGTATTTTGCATCCTTTATACCTGAAACTTTACTAATCATATTTGTTAGCTCATTTACAGGAAAAAGGACTAAAAGTGCATGAAATATATAATTAGTTCTCAAAACTAGGCTAAAATATGGGCAAAATATATTGATATAGGCACGTAAATTCGCCTATCATCAACACCCCACACTTGAAGCTTTGTTCGTCCTCGAACAAAATATCATGTCCTTCTAAGCATCAACTTAGGGTTTTTACAGCAACAACACAAAACATTCTTCAAGACAAGCACAAAAATTATCAACAAAGAGTAGCTTTCCGATTATAAGTAGAAATAATTTATCCTCAAGCATAGACTCATGATGGTGATCAACTCGCATGCAAACGTTAAGGTACATAGAATCATATACAACTATCCAAAACTCGTCAACCATGTGTGTCTCACAATATAGTACCCATAATCACTCACAAATATAGCATATTTTTCAAACATGGGTATCAAGATGTCCTTGCTCTCACTCTCACAAAGAATTCATATGTAGCAACTAATGACCATAAGCTTGCCTTTAATGTAGTACTCTACTAAATATCGGAATGTTAAGATTAGGATCAAGTAGGTCTTTTGATGGTTGTAATGTAGGCTAAGGGACGGGTAGGATCAACTATTTTGGCCAGGAATAGTGACTAAGTTCCTAAGCACTTTAATACATCACATTGTATCATTGACACTTTCTTCTTTCAACCTTTCTTCTTTCTTTTGTTCCACCACCCTTGTTCTCCTCTTTTGCTTTTCAATTTTCAGCACAACTCACTTTTCAGCTTTCTTTTCCTTTTTTTTTTCTATTCACAACATACCTCTTATGACAGCACTTTCTTTTTCATAACACATTCAAGCACCATTACAATTTAAAGCATCATACTCACCTAATTTCCTCTTATGTAGTCACATGACTTTTTCACTTTAAAGCACTTAGGAATTTGGATCAAATTACGGTCTTGAAAAAACTAGATTAGGCTTACATACAAGGTTGTCAAAGAAATAGGCTAAAGGCTCAAAAGGGTTAACTAGGATGATGTACATGGGTAGGTAAAACTGAAGGTAAACATGTATAGGTTGCCAAAGAAATGCCTAAATCATATCCTAAACTTACACTCCTTATTTTCGCTTTGCATACATACCAGGCAAGTTCTAGCATCAGCCACAAACATAGAATATACTATTATCTCGCACACACAAGGCACATGGTCGACTTGATTGGAAGTAATATAGACTCTCGACCCAACAAGTGAAGGAATTGAGTCAGACAATATCACATAATAAGTCACAACTAGAGCCTAAATGTCTCAATAGTCACAATTGTAGCACATACTCTTGTTCTAATCTCATGCTGCCTATCAAAATAATTTCATGCGTAGCTAGAAAAAATTTTACTCCTAAAAAATTAAAAAAAAACGTCAAACGAAAAAAAACAAAAAATGGACTAAAAAAAACAAAGTAAACAAGCAAACATACAAACGTAGGTGCAAACAAAGAAGTATAGCATGCAGATTCTGCCACCCCACACTTAGACGGGACACTGTCCTCAGTGGAAAATAAATGCGAAGAACCTAATTAGTCGGAATCCTCATCAATGTCGGGGGTCATACCCCCTTCGTCGGAATCATCATAAGAGTCATCGTCAGAGTTCTCCTCATCATCAGAATCAGGTAAGCGTCTATCATCATCAGTTGGCACGTCATCGTCAAGAGGTTCCTCAAAATATACGCCCACTCCACACATCTCCCGGGCATGCCTGTTCATTGGGTAGTCGTGGTCCAACTGTTGGAGCTCTTCAGCAGTTGGAATACGTCCACCACTCATCATAGTGAATCGTGTCATGCCATAGAGATGACGGAAGAAACTCTCATCACGAGCATGTCTCTCCGCAGTAGTAAGGTTGACTCCATGCGTTGTTTCAGCATCTTTGACCTTGTTGAGGTCAACCTTCTTTGGGTTATGTTGGAGTTTTTGGTCAGCTGGTTCCTCTTCTATATCCTCCTTCCGCAACATTGCTGTCAACAAATTGCCGAATGTGAAATGGGACCTTCGGTGGAGTCTGGCCTTCCTCATGGTAGATCGAATGATTGCCCCAAAGTTGATAGGGACATTCGTCATCAACGCATAAACCAAACACACTCTATCTCTCGATATCTTGGTGTATTGCGTCCCAGGAATAAGGCATGAGTTGACGATGCGCATCCAGATTCTTGCTTCCCTATTTAGTGGAGCATAGGGGAAGGTGTTGTGACGGCCTGTTTCCTTATGTCTGCCCCATCTTGCCATTGATCTGCTTCCACAAAGCGTGTGTCTTATCGCTCTGTAAGGAGGCCTGCTGTACAGCTCTTTGTATGGTGCAGGGTCGACCGAAGGTAGGCCAAGAAAAGAGTTGATCCATTCCGCTGTAAGCTGTAACACTTGGCCCCGAATTTTGACTTCGTTGCCTGTTGTGTTTGGTGACCAGTTGGCATAAAATTCTCTTGTCAAGTCAAGATTGCACTCTCCCATGTCGCGGAAGATGAAATCTAGCTTCAAAGCCATTATTTTAGCCAACATTTGCGGCTCCTTCTTTGCTAAGGTCTCCTTGTTGATCAAGTCGACGTGCACATATTTCTTTTTTTGTTGCTGCTGTACCATGCTTTGGCTTCTTCCTCAAGAACCCACTTTATTCCGAACATTCTGCGTGGTAGGTGTGCTGAAGATGATTCTCCTTGGTCTTTTCGACTTCTCTTCTTGTCCTTTCGGGACGTGGTAGCCTTCTCCTTGCCTTGCTTTGCTTTAGGTGCCATTGTACCTGAGACTAGAAATAATGTTAGTTGCAGCACAATCTCACTTTATACAATCTATATGCAAGCACTAGGGGTACCACCCCACACTTAATCTTGTTAGCATAAATCAGTGAAGTAAAAGTGGTCGAGTACTCAGATTTCGTCGACATACGTTTAAGGATTGTATTCCGACAAGAAAATCAGCATTACATCACTTATTTGAAGCCATTGGTCTACTTTCATGGTGGATATAGCAACACTACAACCTAGGGATTACCACATGGAATTATTATTCTTACAACAAGCACAACCTCCTAAGTCGATAGGCACTATAACCTTATCCCGATGGCCGGGATAGTCTATCATGTAATCATCCAACCAACAATCTTAAGCAATATTCATAGCCATATCAATTCAGCACTTATCATAACAATGCTATCGAAACAAAATTCAAGTCGGAAACAAGTCAAGAATTCCCTACGTATATATTCAATCACACGATCTTGTAACAATTATCCAAACACATGAACATCACCACCAATCTCACATGATTTAGCAAAATATAATAAGCATATCAACGTAGTACTTACGATAAATAGATGAAGAATAAGAGAGTACTTACTTGCTTGAAGATTGTGGAGAAGTTGTTGTGAATTGGAAGAACAAAGGAAGAAAATTTTGAGAGGATTTGGAGTGTTATGCGGCGCCTTTAGGGTTGTTTCTAATGTGGTTGTGTTATAAAACCAAGTCCCCTTTATATAGGAAGAGTATGGGTCGAGTTATGACCCATGTACAATCAGATTTGGGGACAAGATCACCACATATGCGGCGCATATCTCTCGGCATATCAATGACATATGCGGCGCATTGTCCATGGCATAATGGGACATATGCGCCGCATAGTCTATGGCATTTCTAGACATATGCGCCGCATAGTCTATGGCATTTGGTCTCAGTATCTCAAATGCCATAGCATAGGCGGCGCATAGTCAAAAGCATACCTAGGAATAGGCGGCGCATAGTGTATAGCACACTAGATTCCGAGTCCTTAGGCTATAGAATAGGTTGTGCATCGTTCGTGGCCTATTTTTACCAAGGCCAAGCCTTCCTCGAAGCCTATTATGACGTGAGAAAGGCTCAATTCATAGCCTTATGCATCACCATTCCTAACTTACCGACTTTACCATACAATGCGACCAAATCGTCAATTGAAATCAATCTCCTCGTTGTATACTTCTTGCACCTATATTAGCTCAAAACAAATGAACACGATTAGTACGATGGGTTGCCTCCC
Source organism: Capsicum baccatum var. pendulum (assembly GCA_030864225.1). Classification (NCBI taxonomy): domain Eukaryota; kingdom Viridiplantae; phylum Streptophyta; class Magnoliopsida; order Solanales; family Solanaceae; genus Capsicum; species Capsicum baccatum. Next base: position 201,366,766 of record CM061553.1, read on the forward strand.
ACCAAGCGCCTTAGTTTTGGTCGTGGCACGACTCTTATTTTTGGATTTTCATTTATCAAAAAGAAAAAATACTAAAACGACGAAACGATAAAACGATAAAACGACAAAACAATAAAACGACAAAACAATAAAACAATAAAACGATGGGTTGCCTCCCATCTAGCGCCTTATTTATTGTCGTGGCTCGACGTAGTAATCTCGTGTACTTAGACTTCGTCGAGATAAGTGATGGCCATGTCATTTATCGAGTCGAGAGGACCGATATATGGCTTGACATGTTGGCCATTCACTTTGAAGATAACACCCTCATTGTTTTCCAATTCGACTACTCCAGACGAATAGACTTGGATGACTTTAAATGGACCAGACCACTTTGATTTTAACTTGCCTGGGAAGAGCTTGAGTCTGGAGTTAAAGAGTAGTACCATGTCACCTTTTTGGAAGTTTCGTCGAACAATCCGCTGATCATGATACTTCTTCATCCGCTCCTTGTATAAATCCGATCTTTCATATGCATGGAGACGAAATTCATCTAGTTCGTTCAGCTGCTCCAACCTCAGGTTCTTCACATCATCCCAATTCATATTCAAGTGCTTCAATGCCCACAATGCCTTGTATTCAAGCTCGATGGGTAGATGACAAGCCTTCCCATAAACTAGCTGATAAGGTGACATGCCGATGGGTGTCTTGAATGCAGTCCTATACGCCCATAGTGCATCATCTAGCTTCCGAAACCAGTCCTTCCTATTCGCATTAACCGTCTTGGCAAGGATTTGCTTGATCTCGCGGTTGGAAACTTCAACTTGTCCACTGGTTTGGGGATGATAAGGCGTAGCTACCTTGTGTTGCTTGACTCCATACTTGGCCAATACAGATTTGAATAGCTTGTTGTAAAAGTGAGATCCTCCATCACTTATGATAGTACGAGGTACTCCAAAGCGAGAGAAGATATTCTTCTTTAAAAACGCTACAACACGCTTTCCTTCGTTGTCGGCCAATGCTACAGCTTCCACCCATTTCGATACATAATCCACAGCAACCAAGATGTACTTCATTCTAAATGAATTCACGAATGGACCCATGAAATCAATACCCCACACATCAAAGAGTTCTACCTCCAGAATTTTGGACATGGGCATTTCTTGGTGTTTTGAAATAGCACCTTGACGTTGGCATTGGTCACACCTTCGCACATAGTCGTATGCATCTCTGAATATTGTAGGCCAATAATAACCGCTTTGCAAGACTTTCCTTGCCGTTCGATTCCCTGCATGATGTCCTCCAACTTGCGAAGTGTGGCATGCTTCCAATATAGTAGGCACTTCTTCATGGGATATACATCGTCGAATGATACCATCCGCGCATCTTCGAAACAAATAAGGCTCATCCCAATAGTAGTGTTGAACGTCATGCATAAACTTCCTCCTCTGGTGGTAAGATAAATTGGAAGGTAACACATTACTCACCACGAAATTTGCAAAGTCGGCATACCATGGTAATTTCTCCATTGATGTCGCTAATATCTCCTCGTCAGGGAATGCATCATCAATCTGATTTTCTAGTTGCGCCAAATACTCATTCTCAAGTCTAGATAGGTGATCAGCCACTTGGTTCTCGCAACCTCTTCTATCTTTGACTTCGAAATCAAACTCTTGCAGCAGCAATACCCATCGAATCAGCCTTGGTTTTGCATCCTTCTTCGTCATTAGATACCTAAGAGCTGCATGGTCTATATGAACGATCACCTTAGTACCCAATAGATAGGCACGAAACTTCTCAAACGTATACACAACTGCTAGGAGCTCTTGTTCAGTAACGGTGTAGTTCCTTTGGGCTTCATTTAGGACCTTACTCGCATAATAGATAGGATGAAACAATTTCTCCTTTCTCTGCCCAAGAACAGCACCAACGGCTACTCCACTAGCATCACACATGACTTCAAACGGGAGCGTCCAATCTGGTGCTACCATGATAGGGGCTTCAATGAGTTTTCCTTTAAGGCATTCGAATGCCTTTAAGCAATCATCTTTAAAGTCAAACTTCGCATCTTTCTCCAATAGTTTGCACAATGGACTAGAAATTTTGGAGAAGTCTTTGATGAATCTACGATAAAACCCAGCATGGCCAAGAAAACTACGAACTCCCTTCACCGAAATTGGAGGCGGTAGCTTCTCTATTACCTCGATTTTGGCGCGATCAACCTCTATTCCTCTTTCGGAGATCTTGTGCCCAAGAACGATTCCTTCTTTTACCATGAAGTGGCACTTCTCCCAATTCAGCACAAGGTTGAACTCTACACATCTCTGCAATGCCATGCTCAAGTTTGCCAAACACGCTTCAAAAGACTCACCAACAACTGAAAAGTCGTCCATAAATACCTCCAAAGTGTCTTCTACCATATCAGAGAAAATAGACATCATACAACGTTGAAAGGTGGCTGGTGCGTTACATAACCCGAATGGCATACGTTTGAAGGCAAACGTACCATATGGGCATGTGAACGTTGTCTTCTCTTGGTCTTCGGGGGCAATACAAATCTGATTGTAACCTGAATAACCATCCAAGAAGCAAAACCATCATTTCCCCGCTAATCGATCTAGCATTTGGTCCATAAATGGCATGGGGAAGTGATCCTTGAGCGTCCAAGAATTCAGCTTGCGGTAGTCCATGCATACTCTCCATCCAGTAACGGGCCTGAGTGGAATAAGCTCATTCTTTGCATTCGCAACCACCGTCATACCTCCTTTCTTGGGAACACATTGTACTGGGCTTACCCATGTGCTATCAGAAATAGGATACACGACTCCTGCATCTAACCACTTGATAATCTCCTTCTTCACCACTTCTTGCATTGGTGGGTTTAGACGTCTTTGATGTTCAATGGTGGGCGTGCACTTTTCTTGGAGCTGAATTTTATGAGTGCAAATCCCAGGTGGAATACCAATGATATCCGCAATGGTCCATCCAATAGCTCTAATATACTTGCGTAAGATTGCAATAAGAGCTGCAACTTGTTGCTCACCCAAATCGGCTGCCACTATGACTGGAAGAGTGTTTCCGCTTCCTAAGAATGCATACTTCAAATGGCTTGGCAGCTTCTTTAATTCTAACGTGGATGGCTCTTCAATAGATGGCTTAGCTGGTGGTGTGGGTCGATTCTTGAGATCAAGATCCAGCTTCTTGGGAGTATAACGATATGTTCCTAATCCCGATAGAGCACAAATATCATCTTCAGAAATTTCAGCATCATCATTCTCTTCTTTCATGAACAAAACCTCCAAAGGATCATCAAGAATTTGCTCTTCTGCAAGTAACTCTTTCTCGTCATCAAAGACAACATCAGCCACCGAAAATACACTCAGATCTTTGGGTTGCTTCATTGATTTGCAAACATCAAAGCGCACCACTTCATCGTTTATTCGGAATGAAAGCTCATTAGCTCTCAAATCTATGAGCACACTTCCCGTAGCAAGGAAGGGGCGTCCCAAGATTATGGGAACCTCTGAATCTGCTTCGCAATCCAAGATGACAAAGTCTGCTGGAAAGATAAATGAAGAAACCTTTACCAAGACATCGCATAGAATCCCAACCGGTCGTTTTACCGACCTATCCGCCATAACAAGCCTCATATTAGTTGGTGTAGGATCTCCTAGCCCCAACTTCTTGTAGATTGATAATGGCATCAAGTTGATGCTGGCTCCTAAGTCACACAATGCTTTAGCAAAGTCCAAGGATCCGACGGTGCAAGGAATAGTGAAAGCTCTGGGGTCGGCCTTCTTCTGAACTATCGATCGGGTAGCAATTGCACTACAATGATGAACATCATCTTTCATCTCATAGCTTGCTGCCCTCTTCTTAGTCAAAAGATCTTTCATAAACTTCGCATACCCAGGCATTTGTTCAAGTGCCTCAACCAAGGGGACATTAATGGTCAGCTGCTTTAACATAGTCATGAATTTGCTGAACATAGTGTCATCGGCCGCCTTCTTCAACCTTTGTGGAAAAGGTGGTGGTGGGTATGGAAGTGTTCTCTCCATGGCGTTGTTCTCCTCTTGCTTCCGTTTATTTTTTTCAGGCTGCACGTCACTAGGTAAAACATCCTTGACGTTTGACGTAGTTGTTGCGGCTTCCTCGCTTGCAACGTCACTAGGTGTGGCGTCAATGTCTGCTGCTACGTCAACCACTTGCTTGCCTTTTGCTGAAGTTTCCAGCACCTTACCACTCCTGGTAGTGATGGCCATGCATGACCCATCATTCCTTGGGTTTTGGACTGTATCGCTCGGTAAGGTGCCAGCCTTTCTTTGATTGAATGCTGTTGAAAGTTGGCTTAATTGCTGCTCTATTTGCTTGATAGAAGTGGAATGAGAATCAACTAGTTGCTTCATGGAGGCCAAATCGTCGATTACCTCCTTAACTCCCGCGCTCGTTGCTTCCACTCCTTTCAATAACTTAGCCATCATGTCTTCCATAGAATTAGATGTGGTGGTATCACGTCTACCAGGGGGAACGTACAAACCACTATTTTCATTATTTTTCTTCCAACTACCTTGGTCTTTACCTCCAGATTTATCATAATAGTTTCGACCTTGGTTTCCTTGGGCATTCCCACGGAAACCCCCCTGATTGTTCAAGTAGTTGGCCTCCTCTTCCGAATCAGATTCGTCTCTTCCTTTTGACGCAATGGCTTTCACTTTTTCAGTCTTCCCTAATAGATGCTTTGTAAGAAGATCCATTTGGGTTTTCATGTGCGCCATATCTTGATCACGTTCTTCTTCTCTTCTTCTTTGGTCTGCAGACATGCCAATAGATAAAGTGGGGCTTGCTACCTCAGAATCCCTGGTATGCCAAGCTCTACTTTGTTTCGTCATACGATCTAGCATATTGCTTGCTTGACCAAAGGTGAGGTCCATAAAAGAACCTCCAGCTGCGTTGTCCACCACTGGTTTAGTTACTGAATTCAAGGCTCTATACAAGATCTCCATGAGGTGAACATTAGTCATGTGATGGTTTGGGCATCTTGTTAGCTTTGTCTTGAACCTCTCCCATGTTTCGTGAAGAGCTTCAGAGGGAAGCTGACGAAAGTTGTTGATTTCATCTCTTAATTGAGCCCTCTTGGATGGCGGAAAGAATCTTTCTAGGAAAGCGTCTCTCAATTGCCTCCAATTTATAATTGAATCAGGAGTCAGCCCATTCAACCATAGTGTTGCCTCCCCAGACAGAGACAATGGAAATAGACGTAATCGAATAGCATTCTGACCAACACCAGGATTGTCAAAAGACTTGCATGTAGAAATAAAGTTGATGAGATGCATATTCGGATCATCGCCTGCTAGTCCACCAAATAATCCCTTGAGTTGCAATAACTGAATTATGGTGCTTGTGATGTTGAACTTGGCTCCGGGCGCTAATGGTGGTGGAATTATAGCTCCAGTGGCTCCGGCACCATCAAGATCATCATCATCATCGTCGAAAGCTGGTTGCAAAGGTTGGCGATCATACCTATACCGAGCTTGTCGACCTCTTCGATTGGCAGGTGTTGCAATTTCAGCACCATGCCTTGGGTTTATCAACTCGTCATCTCCTAAATCCTCATCGTCAGGGTTTGTTGCTCGCCCAGGATTATCAATGTTTTGCTGGTGTACTTGGGCAGCGGCAAGAGCAGCTAATCTTGCTTGCTCGTGTTGAGCAGCCATCCTGTCGATTTCAGCTTGTGCTTCCATTCTTCTAATTCGTTGTGGTTCAGGATTGATTGGTAATAACGGTTGACCAGAACTTCTAGTATGGGGCATGCACTAAAAGAAAAACCTGCAATAAACAAAAACAAAGACTAAAAGTAAAAGTACGAGAATCTTTGACCAAAGGGTCTAGTAATTATCACAAACTTGACTGACACTCGTATTCCCCGGCAACGGCGCTAATTTTTGATAACGCTCAATCTACAGCTCTCGTTTGAGTGTAAAGCGGTCATTAGCAAATATAGAACCCAACCTGGGTTGGGTGTCGATCCCACAGGGAATAGCTTGGCCAACAAGTAAGCAAAATTAATAGACTTTTGGTGCAAGTCTCGTAAGAAGGGGGGATTGTAATACGTAACCAAAGTAATGAAATAAAAGCTGAAAATAGCAAAGTAAAAAGAGAGTATTTCGTAGGTTGTGAAACAATGAGAATTGAAGCGTTGGGGTTATGTCCACCTTCTGAGGTATACGTCTCTATTGGCTATGGGTGTGTAGAGTCTTGACATGCAATTGCTTATAGAGAATTGTAGTCGATGGTAAATCCAAGCGTCTCTCGACCTGAACAAGGACTATTTCACTTTAACTCTCTCGAGCTTAAAGCGTATCTAACGGTACGAATTCTCCAAGAGGTTAGTCCAGTTACGGCACTAGCTTTTTAATAGGAAAGGGTGTCCTACTACCTTGACATTATCTCTTTTCCAGACAAATAACCTTTCTCTCGAACAAGTTAAATGTTAGACTGGCGTATTCTTGCGTTTGCAACCGCAAAGAATGTAGATTAAGATGAAGAGCGTACTGATATAAGCAATATACGTGTCTTGAACTCACAAACTCACAGCTATAGATAGTAACTCATTCGGATTCCATAACCCCAACTAAGAGGTTTAGTTACCCATGAATGCGGAGGATATCACGTTTTGCATGGTGGATGGCGTGAAAAGTAGGTGTTTAGGCGTGTGGTTTTGGTGATTCCGTAGCAAGTAACGATTCTCTTGTTGTGGAATTTATGAATAGAAGAATAGATTAGAAGTGTTTGTAGATGAGGAAGATGAGAAGGATGGAGGAAAAATTAATAGTTGAAATTAAGTGAAGAATGTCTCTAAATCTCTAGCATGATAGGGTATTTATAATACTCCGATCCTACTCCTACTAAGCTAATGAAATAAATAACCAAATCCTAATATACTAATGAAATCCTTGACCAAAATGTACTAGGGTAAGGTTACAATATCATAATCCAAATAGAATAGTAAAACACATAACCTAATTATACTAGGTTAATGTATCTTTGTAAAAATCCAGCTTTGTGTCTGTAAGTCCCCAAAGTCTTCAGAATTGCTGTTTTAGCCCGGGACAGATTTTCCATGCAGCAGATTTGGTCCTTTAGGCGTCCAGCTCCTTTCCACTTCGTTCGTGAGCTTTCTTTTGCGTCAAGTAAGCCATAAAATGCTGTATTTTGCATCCTTTATACCTGAAACTTTACTAATCATATTTGTTAGCTCATTTACAGGAAAAAGGACTAAAAGTGCATGAAATACATAATTAGTTCTCAAAACTAGGCTAAAATATGGGCAAAATATATTGATATAGGCACGTAAATTCGCCTATCATCATTAGGTCGTAGACTCTTCAAGAGCGCACTGCCTTCTTATTATGATTATTCGCTCCTTATCCTTTTCAATGATTATTTCATTTGGAACTGATTGGTCTACCATGCTTCATGCATGCATAGACTTTATCCTTTAGGGATACAAAATAAGAGCACTTGCGGCTTAATACGAGATGCTTTCGACATTTAACTTTAATTATCTTTGAATAAGGATCTGATGATAATTCCTAACATATTTTATAGTTGCTTATAATATCCCATTGTGTTAGGAAAACTAACATACATCCTCCATATTCTTTGAGGAATCCATCTTTGTGCATTATGATATATTCATTAATCGTATACCGCACATCAAAATTATTAGATGAACAACATATGGTTCCTGATTCAGAATCAACTTTGAGGGAAAATTAGTCATAATTTATTGGTTTGATGCATACAAGTACTTTTGTATATAATATTTCAAACTGACACGTGAAGCTTTATTCCCATTAGCAATGGTACAGCTATTTATCGAAGGCATTCAATGTCAAACCAACATTATCAAGATAAATTATCTTGATTACACAATCTGAAAATTATACGCTTAACTCAATTTTATTGAGCAAGCGACTTTATGAATGTCAAACTGCAGTTTGACAATAAATATATATGTGATCATCTTCTATTGATTAATCTTAATAGATCATATGACTGGTGAACATGCCCATTTTCACCTTTTATACTTTTCAGATTTTGAGGGATCAAATCCCAACATTAGTTGGTCCAACCAACTTATCATGAGAACACTTAACATTAAAAGTTAATGAAGAATTTTCTAATTCTTTAATATTTGTTCAATACTCAGTATGCACATCTTTGGGATGTCGCAATCGTTCATGTCAATTTATGAACTTTTATTCTAGCAAACTCCAAGTTTACCATGACATGTACCTTTTACTTTAGTAAATTTCAAATTTACTATTACATGAATAAATTTTAGATTTACTACTTTAAAAATAGATTTCAAAATAAATCTTCTCAATTATTCAGCTCCTTTCGGAGGTGAGTTGTGATATCATCACAATCAAATACATGTTTGCATTAATAAGCTTCTCATTTCCTAAGAATGGAATATAATCGTTCCTTAAGCCTATCAAATTATGATAGCTCACAACCTCTTTTAAGATATTGCTAATCCAAGAGCAAATCAAGGCATACATATGGTTGTAGAGAAATTTTCTCTAACATATCTTATAATCATCATAAGTGTGTGAAAATATTATCACTTTTGATGATTATTATCATATTGTCTCTCCACGCTTATATTTGTACATTCAATCACTTGTCTTCTTTCAGACAAATTATGCATTATTACCATATTCCTTTCAAGAATGGAGGAAGTTGTCAACTTTCAGATTCATCATATATTGCTACCATATTCACTTCATTGAATAGAGCATATCAATGGGATATGTTTAGTGACTTTACACCAAACACTCATTATTTTGCCTTATCCATCATAATAACATCAATATGGTGTATTGAGATTCAAACTCAATATCTTGTCCATATAAAAGAGGTGTCTTAGGCATAAACAAATGGGACTTAAATCCAACATCTTATATAGGTGCATTGAAACTTTTAACCCAATGTCTTACCCTCTTAATGAGATGAGACTTAAATTCATCATCATATCTTTTAACACTATTGTTCTTCATGAACATATTTAAAGTATAAATGGCTCCAAATCAATTAATTTTTCTCAAATCCAATAGTAATTATATCATTAGTAGCAAAGGATAAATAACATAAGGAATTGCTAACCTTGAAATTACCTTTAGATTTATAATCTCACCTTATTTGGCAGTGTCTCGTGCTAATAACGTGTTATAAAATATAAAGCAAAGAAGAAAAAAATAGAGGGGAAAGAGAGAAGACTTCTTTATTTCTCATGAGAGGTTCTTAAGGGGTTGAATTACAACGAAGAAACCCCCTTTATTTATAGGAGAAAACTAACCCTAAGGTTTCTAACTTTTTCATAAATAAACATTCACTATATATAGTAAAGTAGACATTCACTATGAACTATGATAATATATTTATAATAAACAATTTATTTATTTTGAAATGGTAAAAATAATTATTTCAGGAGACTGTAAGCACCTTAATTATGGAGAGGCGATACATAAATAAAGTAAAAATAATGGAACAATATCTTAAGATGTATATAAGGATAAAATAATCAAAATCCTTCCTAATAATATTTTGTTAAGAAGTGTATAAGAGAAAAATATGGCGAATAATTTGAGATGAAAAAAAATACTATCATTCGTATTCTTGGTTCTCATTTGCAATAATACAACCATATTCATTAATATATTCTTAGTTCTGATTTTCAATAATACAACCATATTCATTAATATTCTTGGTTCTGATCATTTTCAATAATTCAACCATTATCATTCTTATTCTTGGTTCGGATTTGTAATAATACAACCAAAAAATTCGAATTGTCTGAGAATGTCTCTTGTTTTCTTCTTTTGGGGAAATGTTTTGTGCTAAGAAATTCCATAATGGCAATAGCTTAATCAACACACACATATATATGCAAATAGGCATTGGCATAGGCATATACCCAAGGATAACGAAAATTTTTATTTTCAGTTAGATACAACCAAAAAAAGTTATATGAGGGCATTGTCTATATTTGACAAGTGTGTTGTGGGATCCATTCTCTATTTCCTGTAATTTCATTCATCCATTTATCGTATTTTTCTTAGGATTGGGCTCTTTTTTTTTTTGTTATTTATTTTTTACCAACACTTCTTCTAATTTATCTCAACACTTCCTCTCCATCTTTCTACATCATTTAAAAAACAATCAATTACGGAATAAAAATAGATACTCCCACTACTACAAATGAAATTTTTTATTTTATTTTAATTTTTCTAGAATATAAGAATTGATTGTTGTTAGTTGAAGGGTATAAGTAAGTATGTTTATAATTTGATTTATATCGAATTATCATATCGAAAATTGAAAATTTTGATCTCACAATTTTAATACTATGCATTTTTTAAGATTTTAGGATCCATTTGACCATGAAATTTTTTTCAATTTTATTCCAATGAATTAATTTGCTTTACAAACCTTTGTTTGAATTTTATGAAATCTATGATATAAATACCACACGAGTAAATACAATTAGTAATTTATTCTTATAAATATCTTGAAAATTATGTAAATCTTTAGTAATTTAATAGTTATATAAAACATCATTTATTTTAAAAAGGATAAACTTAGAACTTAGAAGAATATAATTAATGTATTTTCTATAATATAAACACCATTTGTTTTGAAACAAATGAAAAGTCTAAAACACTGTTATTTAGGAAGATAGAAAATAACAACAAAAACTAATATTTTATTTTTATTCTTCTTTTTTCTCCATTAATAAATATAATTATTAATTAACTAATTATGAAACTATTAGTACAAAACATTATTAATTCTTCCATTGTATTTTATTGTGTTACTCCCTTCGTTAATCTTTACTGTTCATTATATTAAAAATAGATGTTCAATAATAATTATTTTGTTTGGACAACTAATGAATAATTTGCGCATTTATGCTTATTTTATCATTAGCATTAAATATTATCTATCATGCAATGTATTTTCAAAATATTAAATTTATTATATTCAGAAGATAATATTATAAAATTATTCTATTATTTATTATTTTTTAAGTTGCATATTAAGTGAATAGTAGATAAATATTATTAAATGAAGAAAACAGTATTTAAACTTGTACAGTCAAATATCTCGTTTAAACAAATCAAATATAAAAGTAATTTCACCACCATTAATCAAATTGAAATTGCATGAAAGGAGCAAAGATAAAAAATGGTGTGAGGAAGATGGGGTGGGTTGGGATGGAGGAAGGCGGGAGGGATGTGGGAATGCAGTTAAGGGTACGAGGGGGAGGTGAGTGGTGGGGCAAGAGTGGAAGAAATAAAATGTTGGTAAGAAATAATATGTGGGACCCAAAAATATACACTTTTCAATTAATGAAACCTTTATACAAGTAAATAAAAATTTTCAAGGATCACAGTGTTTCCTACCTTAGAGTCCTAGCATGAAGGGTTGTCGGTGGCGGAGCTAAAATTTTCACAAGGGGTTTACAAGTGAACATATGAATTAATTGAACAGAATTTAGCATCTACTATATATACATAAAAACAATTTTAATCATGTATATATAATATAATTTTTCGTCGAAGGAGGTAATGAACCCCCTGTTCTAAGTGTAGCTCTGCCCCTGAGGTTTGCGGTGGAATTGTTAGGAATCCTTCATCTTTGATTTAATTTTGAATTTGAGTTCTGGATGTGATAAAGATTTAGTTAAGATCTTTGCTCCAAAATGAGTCTTATAATGCGCAATCCAGATATAATTGATTTTATAATTCTCCGTATATTTATTTTTAGTTTTATACTATTTTTATTTACATTTACTTATTCTTATATTCAAGACTAGATACCGAGGGCCCGTTCTATATGAATTATATTTGGACTCAATTTATGCAATACAAATAAAATTTAGCTAATAAATCATATTTTTAATATGTTTTTAGATATTTTAAATTGTTAACTATTGTAACTTTTAATACTTTTTAATGTAATTTTCCAATAATATATGTCATTCTCCTTGTTCAAACTTTTGTGGCATTGATAGTCAATTATATTTTTTAAATAATTTAATTTTAAATTATCATGATTTATAATAATTTTTCTTCTATTCTACTAATTAGAAGTGGCATACCTGTGAAAAAGTTTAAGTGGGCTCATATAAGACGTCAAATAATTTAAAAGATCAAGAGTTAATTCATCATTTTATATCAATTTTATTTTTTATTAAATATTAATAATTTTTTAATATTTAGATGACTTATAATAATTAATTATGAGAGATATAGCAAAATTATGATTGAAGAAGTTGAAACAGTCATTTCATTAATGTATACTTTACTTATTTATTAAATAGTATTATTTTCTAATACATAAATAATTTATAATAATTAATTAGGAGTGATATAGTAAAAAGAAGGTTAAAGCAGGTAAAGTTGGCATGTCGACCATGAGCAGCCTGCTTCATTGTCACTTATTATATAGGAGAATTACTTTAAAAAATATCTGTGAAAAACATTTAAGAGGGTCTCATATAGTCTTCAAGTTAGTTTAAAACATCAAGAGTTAATTTTCTTTTTATGTATATTTTACTTTTTTTATTAAATATTATTAATTTTTTAATACTGAGATGACTTATAATAATTAATTAAGGGTTATATGATAAAATTACGATTGAAGCAGCTGAAGCAGACATGTCATAATTGTCTATTTTATTTTTTAATTAAATATTATTAATTTTTTAATATATAAATGACTTATAATATTTAATTAAAAATATACTAATTAATTAGGGTGATATAGTAAAATTACGGTTGAAGCAGCTGAAGCAGACATGTCATAAATGTGTATTTTATCTTTTATTAAATATTATTAATTTTTTAATACATAGATAACTTATAATAATTAATTATGAATGATGTAGTAAAATACAGTTGAAGCAGCTGAAACAGACATGTCTAGCTCGTGCCTGCTTCAACACTCAAACTCCCTCTTACATATAAGTAAAATTTTGCATGGTTATTTTTTCTACTCAAATGATAAAATCACAAAATTTTTCCACTTTAACAATAAAGTTATTGAAATTTTTTTCTCATATTAAAGGACCCACTATGCAAGAATACACTGGGTATATTGTTGTTGTAATTTTATCCATACTTGCGGTAAGATTTACCCCCTCTTAGAGCTATCAATACGGGTCGGTACAGCCCATCCGAGCTATCCCACATGGGTTTTGAGTTTGACGGGCCAGGACGGGATAGCCCATCAAAATGATGGGCCAAAGAACACCAAGTCCACACCATTACTCTATGGGCTACGGGCCTCACGGGCTAACCCACTGTTTTAAAAAATAATATTTTATAATTTAGTTTTAGAATGTTAATAAACGTAAATTTTGCCAGACAATATTACATAGTGTTAATACTTGTTAACCAAATCTCCAACACCCCAAAAAATACTCTTAATAGCCAAATTAAATAACTTTTGACATGATATCCTTCGAACCAAATAAAATATTAATAAACAATCTAAATAGTTCCATGTATTTGACTTACGATCGGCCCATGGGCTAGCCCAACCCACATTGCTCAAACCCCACGGGCAAAGAGCTTATCCGAGCCTAGCTAAAAAGTCTTGTTCTTAAATAGGCTGCAAATTAAAGCCCAACTCCATCAAATTATAAGTCAGGCTAGGCTGACCCATATTGACGGCTCTACCCACTCTAATAACAAAATTATCCATCAAAATAGCTTCTATTGGTTAAGTTGACTTGTTTAATTTTAATGTGACAAAATAGGATAAGTTTGCTCTTATTTATATGTGTAAACAACATAAATTTCCTAGACAACAAAAATAATTACACAAAATTCCTTGTTGTTTTCTCTCTCCATTTTTTTGCAAACATACTCATACATTCGGTCACATATTATACATTGGTCAAATGTATGATGTAACAACTAATCCTACATTTAAGGTAGGAGAATCTTTAATTATTTTACAGTTCCTTAATTAAAGGCAGCAACATTAAGTCATTTATTGATAGAACATGTAACTGATATTTGAATTTTAAAATTTTTGTTATACATAATTTTTTTTCCTGTGATTCACAATCTGAAAAGCCAAAAAATAATCACTTTCTTCTACACCCGTTCTTCAAAACTACTAAAATCTTCTTCTATATACGTTCTTCAATACTAGTAAAATCAATATAAATATCCTTGTATTATTGCGACATTCTGAAATTTGGGAGTCAGAAATTAATGGTACGCCATACAAAAGTGACGAATAGTAATTTCGATAAATGTGGACGAGTCGGTCACAACCGCAAAACTTGCGGTTTTTTTCAAAGGAATCATGAAGAATATAATATGGTTTTCTATATGCGGATGCTTTAAATGGTTTTGGTTGTATAAACATTTTTTATTAGTTTTTTTTTTTTGAATGTTGGAGTAAGTAATATATATATTTTTTTATTGATTATAGATGTTAATTTCTTTAATCAATGATTTATATTAGTATGAAAATTTTATGCTTTTTTCCTATATCATAGTTCGTAACCATATAACTTGAAGTTAGAACATGCTTATAAATGCACATTAACTATGTAACTTACCCTCTATAGGAGTAAGTAATTATTGAAATGCATGGTGTATTAAAATATTGCACATTAATAGTTAATGTGTAATAAATGTATGATATAACATTATACGTTTTTAACATGTATGAGGTTAGAAATACAATAACGAAATTTAACTGAATTTATTTTTTTTAAAAAAAATTATATACAGTATCATTCCAGTAAATTTACAAATGTATAATGTGTTTTTATTCAGTCAAATCAATGTATAATAAATGTGTATTTTTCCAGCAAACGTTTGAATGTATAATAAGTTGTTATACATTCAAAACAATGTATAGTGAAAACTGTGCCATTCCAGTAGACTTATGAATGTATAATATTTGATTATACATTCGTATCAATGTATGATATAGCATCATACATTATAAATGTGCATGATATTAACAATTTCTGTAATTTGTTTACAAGTAATAAACATTTTACAACATGTATGTTGTTATGTAATACAAACGTTTAAAACATATTAGTCTTTAGTTCAATGTAAGATTCACTAATAAGCAAAGGTACATAGCAGGAAACATATTATGTGTTTAAAATATAATGTCAGATTAATTAGTAATATGTTGTTTTAATCATTAACAAATAAGTGAAAGGGAAATTTAATAAGTGAAAGGGAAAACTCCAGTAAATATTTTCTTTGGCTTTGACCTTTAGTTTCGTCCCCTATAGTTGGTCAAAAAGACTGCGTAATAAGCACCCACAACGCCTAACACCAACAAGTTCATAATTGACCCAGTCCTTTAAGGGCCGTACGAAATCTGAATACATTCCAAGCCATCACTGTTCAAGATCTATACATAACAAATTCCTTCAACAAAAAATTCAAATTAAAGAAAAAAGAATTATGCAAAATAATAATCAAAGGGTTTTTTCAATTTGATTTTATTTTTCTATTAAGAGTGTTTATTTAATTAATTTGGGTCTAATTTCTTTTTTTGAAACAAAAAAAAATTGGGTTTATGGATTCCGAGTAGAGAAAGTGGAATTTGTGGTTAAGGAGAAGTGAAATGATGAGGAAGAAGGGAAGGTAAAATTAAAATTACAACTGCTACTCATAATCATAGATGTCATACTACATAAATGGAGAGAAACGGTAGAAAGGTTTTAGGAGAAAATATGGAGCATATTTGGAGCAAAATATGGTTGTTTGGAATGTATAAGAAGGAAGAGAGAGGAAATAAAAAAGGTAGGGATTTAAGTAATTAATTTAAAAATTTTGTAATTTCTTTTTCAACATGGGATGTAATGTAATAAGACAAAGTTAGCATGTGTATATATGTAATTTTTCCTATTTATATTTATATTTTATACTATATATAAGAGAGAATAAAAGTTATGGTAATCCCCACATTAAAATTTATGGTATGAAAATTTTACACGTGGCATTATTTTTTCATAATTCTCCTTTTAAGATTTGTTACATGAACCTTTGTAATTGGTTAAATTTTCTTTTGATTTTATTAAATTATTTTCTTTTTTATCTTAAAATATTTATCACATTTCACTTTTGAAGATCAATTATATGAACTTTAATCAATGTTTTAAGAAAAAAATATTATTATGTTGATATAATCATTACAATTTATGGTATTTGTTTTTCATATACTTTCAAATATCCAATTTCTCATTTTATTGAATTAATATAACACATTTTTTAGCTCTAAAGTAAGTCAAATTATCTTTTGAAAAATAAAACGATAAAATTTGAACAAATTTTTGAAGACAATCTTTTTTTTTACCACTAAAGCATAGAAGATCTTGAGAATTTGATAGCCTTCCCAAGGGTTTTTTTGATATTTTATTTTTTTGGTGAAATAAAATTAATACACATGATAATTAATGGTGTTTTTTAATTACATATTTTTACTATCGCCCTTATTCTTTTTGTTAAGACCATTTCACTTGGATTTTTATAATTGATTTTTTCTTGCCACATGTTAAATTACTATTTGATTAAAACTCCTTTCATTTTAAATCAACAATATTCAAGCTAATTTTTCGTAGAAAATTAAAGTTTCCAATGATTTCAACTACAATCTCATAGTTCTTTATGATATTATGGTATAATAAATAATATCTTGTATTTATTATTTCTCATATTGGACATGAAAAAATATAACATAATAATTAAAAGGAACGAATATGTTACTCTTGTAAGGGATAACGTGTAAAAGATAAATATAATAAGTAGATGGACCTAACGGAACAAGCTATTAATGTAGTTTAATTATCATTTAATATCCTTATATATTCTTATTTAATTAATTTATATAAAGACTCTGATTTGACTTTTTTTTCCAGATGATTTATAAAAAGATGAGAAAAATGTAATTAGCAAAAGCTATTGCCACTAAAATTATGAGAAAAATTAAAACTCAATAAATATCAAATAAATTTATTTTTAGCTATAACTAAGAAAATAAATACTTGCAAATTTTATAAAAATATCAATATTTTTTTTTCTATTTATGATCTTCATCGAAGCATAATTATTAGATATTTTAAATTATGCCATTATATAGAATATCGAATTACTTATAGTTTTTTGTTATATCCTAATTCTCTCGTAATATTTTTTTCATCATGAATAATGTTTTTTATTTAAAATTATCCAATTACGGAATTAAAAACTCTAATAATTATGAAAACTTATCTAAAGAGACTTGTTTAGTAGATCATTAGATATACTGAATATAAAATTAAAAAAATATATGATATAAATTATTATTTTATACTTTGAATTTAAGCTCGAGCCTCATAAAAATAGTAATTATATAAAGGGAAATTTTAAATACCTCCGTTCACTTTTTACTACTTAATAATTTCTCTCTTCACTTGCAACATTACCCTTACTTTTTAAATTTTAATT
Source organism: Capsicum baccatum var. pendulum (assembly GCA_030864225.1). Taxonomy (NCBI): domain Eukaryota; kingdom Viridiplantae; phylum Streptophyta; class Magnoliopsida; order Solanales; family Solanaceae; genus Capsicum; species Capsicum baccatum. Next base: position 201,384,288 of record CM061553.1, read on the forward strand.
TATTTATATCACATAATTTAACATTTTTATCATATACAAAAATATACAATTTGATGAATTTGTTATTTTCCAATATTATACTCTCTAATTAATGAAGTATTTTTTTCAATCATTACATGTTATGATGAAGTGATGAAGTGATAAAGTGATAAGTACCTACATATTCTTAACATAATTCTTAGATACGAGCAATATGAGATCCTCATAATATGAAACACCTTATCTCTCAAGTGGAGCTTCTCAATGTGAATCCAAATGAATTATGCCCCAAAATAGACGCCAAACACTGGAAAAACAAAAAAGAAAAAGGACATACCCAAACACAAGTAGCAATGAAATTGTTCAGATTTCATTAGTATTCACAAGTAAAAAGATTGGGATATTCAATTAAACTACAAACTCTATGAGTAATTTACAATATATAAACCAATTAACCAAATCCTAAAAATTGATATCCTTTTTCCGTTTTACTACTAAGTACTAATAAAAAGGTACTGCCGCCACCGTCCGCAGCGGCTTAGGCGGCGATGGCAGTGGCGGCGACAATTTCTGCAAATGTTCAACAACTTTTTCAGGTCTTGGAAACTGACATGGACATGGCATTGCTATGAATTTTGGTATTTCATCACCTGGCATTAAAACTGCTGGCAAAATTGTGCTCTGGTTTTGTTTCCAGTTCTGGAAAAAGGAAAAAAAAAAACAGAGGAAAAACGAAAACTAATTAGTAAATAATTAAAAATTGAATTTAAGTTAGATATACTAATAATTTAATTTGGTTTTAAGAAAATTAATGTTATTTTTATCATGATTTTTATTATATGCAAATGCTTTTCTGATAATTTCTCTTAAATCTTAAATTTATCTCTGCTCAAAGCATTCTGCATTCCGGGTATTGTTGAATAAAAAATGATGGTAAACTTTCGTTTGATCATAGATTTAAAATTGAACTTGTAAATTTGAGCTTTAAAGGTTATAATTTTTGAAATTTGAAATTGCATTTGGACATGTATTTTATTTTTTAAAAAATTGAAGTTTTAAAAGTAAAAATGCCCCCAAAAGACCAAATTGGCCAGAATCTTGAAATCAAATAGAATTTCATGGCCAATAGATACTTCACGATAAATTTTCAAAATTTATTCTCATATCTATAACCAAAAACTGGTAAGATTTATTTATTCGTTCTAAATTTATAGAATTCAAATTCTGAATTTCTGGATCGACTCTAGCAGAGTTTAAATTCTAAATCTAACTATGATATTAGACAGATGAATTGTAGATGTAAATCTGGGAAAATAAACTTACCATGTGGTTTTGCTTATGTTTCAAAGAAGTAGGACCAAGGCCAGCTTCAAGATCAGCAAAAGAGCGGCGGAGTGAGCGGAGTTTCTCCCAATGGTAACAGCAAGAAAATATGCCACTCAAGCTAAATATGACTATCAGAAGAACAGCAGTGCCTAAAGGAAATCCTAGTGATGGCCTAGATGCATGCCCATGTGGTGGTGCATAATACTGATTATTATCCATACTCTTCTTCTATAACAATAACAACAATTTCTTTATGTTGAATTTGGAATTGTACACATCCAATGTTGGAGAAATAGCAAGAAGAAAAATCCAACTTGTTTGAGAGGAAGTGAAGGTGAATTTGAGGTGTGAAGAAAGAGTGTGGAATGGTGAATTTATAAAATTGGAGGATATGGCCTATGGAGTAGGGGTGAGTACGTGTAAAGGTACAGCTAACGCTGTCCGGGGCCAACAAGTACGGAAGAAATGTTATGGACCCACTTGGTTTTGGTGCCTAGCCGAGAGCTACTGGGTCAGTTGCAGGGGTGAGCTTATTTTGATTTAAATTGAAAAAATTAAAAAAATTAAAAAATTAAATTAAAATTTAATTTTAATTTTGATATTTTAATTTTTTGGATCGGATTTGATTTATAATTTTAAAATTTTTATTTTTTGATTCGGTTTTCGATTTTTAAAAAAATAAATTCGGTTAAATCAAAAAATCAAAATTTTATAAATAAATAAATAATATATATATACATATTTATATTATATTATATATATATATATATATATATATAATATTTAGTAATTCACATTCAAAATTAACATTAAACAGCAAATTCGCATACGCCGCAAGCTGTTTATGGATTGTTTTAGTGACTCAAATATTTTACGGACTATTTTGGTGACTTTGAACTATTTTATGGACTATTTATACAAAGTTGTATTATATGTAATGATTAATGACGTTATGTATTATGTTAAGCTTATGATTATTTCATTTCGTTTCATCCATGTTGAGTTATTTATAGTTATTTATATTTGGGAATGAAGAAAAAGGTTTGAAAAAAATATTTTTTCTAAAAAAAATCATCAATTTTAAATGCTCAGTTATGAAAAAAAGAGACTAACTACTTTAATATTTCAAACTGAAATAAAAATCCCAAATGACCGAACCGAATTTGTAAAATCGAACCAAACCGAATTACGGATGCCATTTTTTTCAGTCTGAAAATCGATAAACCGAACGGATATTAAAAAATCAGACCAAACCAACCGAACGCCCACCCCTAGTCAGTTGTCTAATGTTCGTTCTGTTTAAGTAGACGGTCTAAAACTCTTGTCATGTACGGGATACTCAAAAAAATCATATCACAAGAATTTGAACATTTTTATTCTATACTTTTTGTAAAAAATTATTTTTATGATTTGAATTTGTAATCTTCTAATCACATGAGGAAAATTTTATCAGTTACTTTATTCATCTTTTTTTTTTTTTATATATATTTTGAGATATCTAGTAATATTTATCCAATTTATAAAATTAATGAATAGTTTACATAATTCAATTCATTTTATTTTTAACATTAACTACGATTGATTATCTAATGCATTTTCTAAAGCATTAAATTTATTATATTCAAACGGTAATATGATAAAAGTATTCATATTATTTATTATTTCTTTATTTTCGTGTTAATAGAAAAATAAACAAGTAAAAATGAACGAAAAGAGTATGTGGAACTTTTCAGTGTTACCGTTTCAATTTGTTTGTCTTTATTTAATTTAGCGTGAAATTTTTAAAAAAATAATTTATGGTTTTAAGTGTAATATGTATAATTAATTTGATTTTATAATTTTAAATATGTCATGTTAAATTATTAAATTAAAGAATTATATAATTTAGGAAAAAAAGATTTTTAAAAAATAAGATAATTAAATTGAAACGAGAAAATATTTTCTCTTGCTAGTGGAGTTACTCTTTTTTCAATTTTTTTTTTAAAATCAGAATACCTTCCCTTTACTAGTTACTTAAGGGTTTAGGCCACAGGTGACAAAAGAGTTTTAAAATGAGGTGTAGGTGACACAAGTCTTAATTATTAGTTGGAGGTGACAATTACTTTATTATGTATTAAGAAAGTTGGGAAAGTTTTAAAATAACCCATAAGTTTTTAAATTTACACTTTGATCCCAATGTATACCTAACATAATGGAAAACAGAGGGAAAAAAGGCGTCTTTCTCTCTCTTTTCATCCATTGTTGTTTTCTCTCTCTTAGCAATTTTTGTTGTTAATTGTTTCTGTTTCTGCTGCTTTATTCATCATCTTCTACTTCGTCTTCTTCTTGTCGACCATTTGTTGTTGTTGTTGTTGGTACAACGCTGCTACTGCGATCTGACCAATTTCTTAGGTCAAATTTTATTTACTACATCACTTTCCACTTTGGCATTACTTCATAGGTTACTTTGGTAAGTAAAATTATGATTTTTATTCATATTTGTCATCTGGGTATCTGTTTTTCCAACAATAGATAGAACCCTGATTATGAATCCAGCACAATTTAAACAGATCAATCATCTGGTGCATCAGATGAGTAATCTGTTGCATCATCGTATTATCTGTTGCATTAGACGTATTATCTGTTGTATCAGGATGTTTATCTGTTGCACCAGACTAATTATTTGTTGCATCAGAATGTTTATCTGTTGCACCAGAATAATTATCTGTTGCAACGAATGATTAATCTGTTTGAAACAACACAAATCAACCCCTGCCACAAACCCAACAGATATATCTTGCTATTGTTACTGGATTCTAAATTATTCCTTTTTATGTTGAATCATCAAAATATTTGTTGAGAAGATAATAGGAAGAATAAAAATTAAATATGGATTAAAATGTCAAAGATCAAACATAATTTATTTATTAAGCAAATAAATATACATATAATAGACTAAAAGAAAAATAATAGTCTTATTATTATTATTATTATTATCAGTATCATCATTGCTAGCCGGCCAATCTTCAACCGGAAGTAGCAACAAGGCCCTCCTCAGCTTGCGTATCTCGCAGAGCACTCTTGATCTAACTCCTCCCAATTTCCATTGTAGATCACGAACTTGATTCCAAAGTTCATTCACGGCGTCTTGCAGAAAAGCAACGTCCCACACTGGGTCAGCCATAATCTTATCTTTTAGATGTATGAAAGACGAGATGCAATAAATAAATAGAGTGTGTATTTGAATGAACGATTGAGTAAGGACGAACCTATTTATAGAGGATTGAATTTGAATGAGAGGCAAAAAGGCGCAACTATTCACCTCCATACATTAATTAAATTTTTAATTAAATTAAGAAAATAAATATTGTGATATAAGTCATGACTTTTCAGATTATTATTATTAATTAGTCTTTTGAAGAATCATTTTTATTGAGTTGTGGCAACAAATTCTATATCTGTTGCATCAGATGACACATCTGTGACAATAGATATATTATTTGTTGCAACAAATATAAAATATGTTGCATCAGATAATATATCTATTGCAACATATAATCTAACTGTTCACCTCTATTTATTAATTACATTTTTTATTAATCTGAAAAGTAATGAATTAATTAAATTAAGAAATATTGTGATAAGTCATGACTTTTTAGATTATTATTATTAATTAGTTCTTTTCAAGAACTGCTTTTATTGAGTTGTGACTCGATATAGGTTGCATCAGATAAATCATCTGTGACGACAGATATAACATCTGTTGCAACCATAGTGAACCTGTTGCATCAGATAATTTAATTGTTGCAACATATAATCTACTTTTAAAAAAAATAACTATATCATCATATCATTAATCCAAATTTGCTTACTTTTTTATTTTATAAATAAAAAAATACCTTTTCAAATTTCTTAATAAAATAATAATCATTTTATTATATAATAAATAATTTAAAAAACAAAAATGGTGAAAAGTCACGATCAGTTATTAAAATTGTAGTTATAAATTGTGTTTATTATTTATTTCCTTATTATTTATTTATGAAACATTTTTCATATTGAATAATCGAAACTCTGAGTCATGTCTTTCTTTTCATCCTCTCAATAACAACGATAGTCCTTTTTATTAATAACCGCTAGGTGCAACATATGATCGATCTGTCGTAGCAGATTAACCTCTAACTGTTGACACAAATTGGTGCTCAATCCTTACCACCAATCGTCGACATGTTGAGAATAAGGAATAAACAAAATGATTATTATTAAATACTAAATAAGAATTAAAAATTCAAAGTCGACAACAAAATGAAATGAGTGTTCATAGATTTTTGAATCCCTTGGGTAGATTTGATATACAAAAGGAGGAAAATAATCGCTAAAATAAAAAATATTACCTAATTATTATTACTACTATTATTATTATTGTCAATCAGACATCTTTCATTCATCCGGTAGCCATGCTCCGAAGTCAACCAAATATCTCTCTGGAGTTCATCAATCAAACTGCCTTTGAAGTTCACGCAAGGACTCGATATGAATATTCTTGTACGAATCTGGATCATCCATATTTGTAAGGAGGGACCTATTTATAAATTATTGTATCTCGGAAAGAAAAAAAATTGCTTTAAAATAAATCTAACAGATGGGTAATCTGTTACAAAATATATTCTTTCTGTTAGATAACTTACAACATACTGACAATCTTTTTGCAACAGATGTATATATCTGTTTGATTTCTGCAACAGGTTGATCACTGTCGTAACAGATGTCTCCAATTGATTGATAATATAAACAGATGTCTCATCTGTGGCAATAAGCTAGTCATCTGTTTATTCAATTTAAGCCATAGATGGGCTAGGAAGAATAAGGTGCGTGCAGATGAATCCACTATCATATATGTGGGAGTTAAGTATATATTACTGATAAGATTACCGGGACAACACACACAAAGTACAATATTTTTGTGAATGCAGTTTTTAACCGATTAGGCATTAATCATTCAAAAAAAATCCTGCATTGTACCGTTAAGTTTGATGGGTTCGAAATTGAGAAGGCTGAAGACCTCATAAAGATGGTGCAAATACCCTATTACGAATTACTGACGGTTGGTGCTCGTGTTTATGCGTGTCAAGTTTTGAGAAGATATCAATATTTGTCGTCACCGCAGAGAACCAATAGTGATTGGACTTAACTTTAAGTGTGCATTGGACCCTTAGAGAGCCCTCAAAACCTCGCACTGCATCAAACAAGAATGGAAAACTAATATAGTTATTGCCGTGGCCAAAATTTATATGGTTGCATTGCTCGCTCGAGTTGATGATTATATGCCAAAAGGTGCGGTAGGAGAATGCTTTCGAGGAAAAATGGGTTGTTGATGGAAGACTATATCATCTGAGAGCTAATTGAAGAAGAGACACAGGGTAGAAAGTAACTTCTAATGAATCTGGCCGTTGGAATTATCTTAACAGAGCGAAATCTGAATCAAGTGCAAATATGAAAGATATCTGGTAATGTAATTTCGTCTGTTGTGTCTCTGAAAGAAAAACAATGCAGATGGACATTTTGCTAGGGAGCTTCATGGTCGGGATTATTACCTAGGTAGAAAATAGGAAAAGACCAACAAAGCAGCCTCATGGGCATCGAGGGTAGAAATGATGTTCAGTACGTCTAGAAAACTTACGCCAACAACAATTGAAGTGAAAACAAGGAAACTAAGCGAAGGCGACAATTTTTGAATTTTAAATTTTATCCCATCTTCTTGTTTGTGTTTCCGATCACGTCTACTACCGTTGACCTGATCGGAACCACAAACGAGATTGAAAGGCAAATAGAGTATCATTTCTTCTTTATCAATATGGTTATAATTGATTGTGTTTTCTTGCCTTGACATGCTTTCAACATTTCTTGGAGAAGATCAGATGCTTGCTGTAGTATGTGAATCCCGATAATTTTCAAGCTTGCCTCCAGCTTGTTGATTCTATATTCAAGCTGGTCGTTATCGTCTTCGAAGTTGGTAAGGAGTTCCTCGTCTCTTGTGAGCTCGATCAGGAACACTACCTTCAAAGTTGTGGCATTATAGAAGCCCTTCAGAACACTTTCTCTTCAGAAGCTTTAAAGGATACATAGAGGGTCGCTGTGTTTGTTTTAGGTCAAAATGTGTTGATGCACGTTGAAGATGTGGTCCCAAAAGTTGAACAACACACTTTTATCAAGCATTGCTCCGTGCATCTTGCTCAACCAATTTGATAAATTAGTAAGCATGGAGTTACGTAGCATGTGATTTAAACCAGCTCTACCAAGCCTATCAAACGTTACGTAACTCCAAGATCATTACCCTATCAAAACAATATTCCCGAGTTAGTGCACATAGAAAAAAAACCCAATCTGTTAGCCTTTCTGCCGATCACTCTTCTCTAATATAGATGATAAGATATCTTCTATGCAAAAGTCTACACCATTGCCAGACATGATTGCCTGGGAACATATCTGGCGACGATGTAGACTTTTGCATAGCAGATATCTTGTCATCTATATTGGAGAAGAGCAATAGCAGAAAGGCTGAGAGATTGAGCTCGTTTAATTTGTGCACTAACTCGGTCATATTTTTTTGATAGAGTAATGAGCTTAGAGTTACGTAACATTTGATAGGCTTGGTAGAGCCGGTTTAGATCACATGCTACGTAACTCCATGCTTACTAATATATCAAATTGGTTGAGCAAGATGCATGGAGCAACGCTAGATAAAAGTGTGTTGTTTAATTTTTGGGACCACATCTTCAACGTGCATCAACATATTTTGACCTAAAACAAACACAGAGACCATCCATGTATCCTTTAAGGCTTCTGAAGAAAGTGTTCTAAAGAGCTTCTAGAATGCCACAACTTTGAAGGTAGTGTTCCTGATCGAGCTCACAAGAGACGAGGAACTCTTTACGAACTTCATAGTGGGCAACGACCAGCTTGAATACAGAATCAACAAGCTGGAGGAAATAGTGAAAATTATTAGGATTCACATACTACAACAAGTATCTGATCTTCTCCAAGGAATGATGAAAGAATGTCAAGGCAAGAAAACACAATCAATTATAACCACATTGCTAAGGAAGCAATGATACTCTATTTTCCTTTCAATCTCGTTTGTGGTTTCGATCAGGTCAATGACAGTGGACCTAATCGGAAACACAAACAAGAAGGCATGAGATGAAATTTAAAATTCAGAAATTTACTGCCTTCGCTTAGATTCCTTATTTTAACTGCAGTTGCTGTTGGCATAAGTTTTCTATACTTGCTGTACATCATTTCTCCCCTCGATGCCCGTGAGGCTTCTTTATTGGTCTTCTCCTATTTTCTATCTAGGTGATAATCCCTACCACACAGCTCTCTAGCAAAGTATCCATCTGCATTTTTTTATTTCAGAGACATAACAGATGAAACTACATTACCGGATACACTTTCATATTTGCACTTGATTCAGATCTCGCATCTGCTCAGATAATTCCATTGGCCAGATTCGTTAGAAGTTACTTTCTACCCTATGTCTCTTCTTCAATTAGCTCTCAGATAATATAGTATTCCATCAACCACACATTTTCCTTCAAAAGCATTCTCCTACCACACATTCTGGCATAAAATTATCACCCCGAGCGATCAACCCAGCCATATAAATTTTGGCCAGGGCAATAAATATATTGGTTTTTCGTTCTTATTAGATGCAGTGCTAAGCTTCGAAGGCCTTCTAAGGGTCTAATGCACCCTAAAAGTTAGTCCAATCGCTGTTGAATCTCTTTACAATGACACAAAAATTAGATCCCTTCACAATGCTTGACAAATAAACATGAGCAACAACCAACATTAAATCTTAACAGACTATTAGAACTATATTTATGGTCCCTCAGCCTTATCAGTTTGGACCTACCAAAATTTAATATAAAATTACAGATATCTTGTTTGAATGATCTATGACTAATCAGTATAAACATCATTCACAAAATTAGTGCACTCTATGTGTGTTTCCACAATAACATTATCAGTAATACATACCTTCCACATATGAAGCGGTTCTATCTACAAGTAGCTTATTTCTCCAATTCCATCTTTACTGCAGCCTCTTGAGATAGTCCATCCAAAGTTGATCAACTATCAGTTCCTTATATCTACAAAGAAGAGGAAAAAAAATTAATGTCACAAAAAGAACATTGTCCATCTGTTGCAACAGATGTGGAGTCTGTTGCAAGAGATGTGGAGTCTGATGGAATACATCAAACCAGACTTTCTGGTGATTTTATTTGCTCCAACAGTTTCTCCATCTGTTGCAACATCAACAATAACATAAACATCAACAAAAAAGAAACAACATTTGTTCCAACAACATCATCAACAACAAAGAAGCAACATCTTTTGTGCTATAACCATCAACAACACCACAAGTTTCAACAACGCCAACCCTACCAACAACATCAATAACTGCATCAACAATAATGAAACAAACAAAATACATACAAAAAAAAATGATACTGCCAACAAGGCTTTTAAACTTCTCCTAACAGATGACTTTTTTCTCAAATTGTAATAAAAATTCTCGAATTATTTATTCAACACTTACAAGTTCCTTAATTTTTGTTAATAAATATGATATGGGTAAATAGTAATTAAATAAAAAAATATATGTATATAACATTCAAAGAAGAAGACGAGAATAAAAGAGCAATAATGAACCATAACTTAATATCAAAAAGGGGATCAAAATACAAATTTAAATCGAGGAAAGATATGAATGGGTTTAGATCCAAAAAGATCTTTATGAGAAAAGAAGAGAAAAGAGAGAAAAAAGGTTGTGATCCTAAAGAGGAGAGAGAAAAAGATAAGAGTTGAATATAATAAACTGCAGCTGAAGGAAGAGATGAGATAATTTATATAGATGTATTGTGTATGTAGACATGGTGGTTTTCAATATTCATTAATTAATATTCATTAATTTCATTAATAATTTGAGGGGCACGAGGAAGACTAAGACTACTGACATTGAAAAGACAAGATAAGACTGCTCAATGAACTCACTTTTGAGATATCCAAGAAACATTTTTTACCGCTTTTAGTAGTAAGTACTATTACTTGATATTATCTACTCGGACCAGAAGCTTCTTGATTTAAAATTAAAAGAGATAAAAAGATTTTCAAACAGATATATCATCTATTGCAACATATATAAATTTCTGTTTAGAAATCCAAATAACTCAGTCATCTATTACAACAGATATAAATATCTGTTTAAAAATCCCAAAAGCTCGGTCATCTGTGACAACAGATAAAAATATTTATTTGATAATTAATAAAGTTAGATATGTCATCTGTTAAAACATATATAAATATTTTTTTTAAAATTTCCAATAGCTCAGTCATCTGTCACAACAGATGCAAATATCTATTTAATAATTAAATCAGATATGTCATCTGTTGCAACATATATATACCTGTTTGAAAATTTTCAACAGCTTAGTTATTTGTTGAAACAAATTTCATAACAATTGATTTAGGTAGAACTAGGGATGAATGAATGAGCTTGCAGGGTCAACTATAAATCCAATCGAGTCTTTGCAATTGCATGGCATTGGTATTGCGTTCATACCGACCCGAGTCATCGATCGATCAATCTGAGTTGAAATGAGTTCTCATCAACTCAATGTTAGGCTAATGATAGTACCTAAGTTGATTTAGGTAGAACTAGGGATGAATGAGTGAGCTCGCAGGGTCAACTACAAATCCAATCGAGTCTTTGCAATTGCTTGGCATTGGTATTGTGTTCATCCCAACCCGAGTCGTCGATCGATAACTCTGAGTTGAAATGAGTTCTCATCATGATAACAAAATCAACTTACAATATGAAAATAAGACACAAAACACAAGACAAATCGAGAACCAAATGGGGAACAAGTCTCGGCCAACAATAATACCATAAGAACGAGATGATACAAGGTGTACTTTACACCAAAAGCAGCCAACAACAAGATGAATATGAGATGATAAAACAACAACAACAAGATAACAACAATACATGACTTTACTATAAGAAGATCACAAACACGATTACAAGAAGTGTAAGGATAGGAAGTAAGACATCAACTCTCACAAGAACTAAGAACCTACGTGTATGTCACACACTAAGACCCTTAATACTTGTAATAGGCAACACCAACACTCTTAAAATGTGTATTTTGTGTGTTATAGTGTTATATATTTGTTTCCTAACACTAGAAGAGGTGTCTAAGGTCGAAAATCTCGCAAAAAGAGTTGTGTTCTTGAGTTTGGTGTTCTTGGCCGAGAAAGTTGTTGTTCTTGTTGTTGTCTTGGACGAGATTTGTTCTTTGAGTCTAGATATAGGTATATTTTGTGAGTCTTGAGTGTTATTAGTGTTGGTTTATTCTTCCCTAACACTAATATAGTCAAGATATAAGTTGAACTTCTACTTGTGTTGTTGTTGTGCGGATTTAAAAGTTGGGCCGAATTATTTCATGGTGTTGTTGTGGTGGATTCAAAGTTTGAACGTTTAAAGGTGTGTTGTTGGTATTATGCTTATGTATTTGTGTTGAAAGAGGTGTTGTTGTTGTTGGGAGGTTCAACTTGAACCTTTTTCTTCAAATCTTGTTGAAGGTTCTTGGTGTTCTTGACCAATCTTCATGTCTTAAGACAATAAAAAACTTTAATAAGTAGTGTTTGATCTTAAGACCAAGTGGAAGAGTGTAGTCTTCTTGTTTATCTTGAAACAAGTTCCAAGACTTTACCAAAGTAGTAAGGGACAAAGAGGGTTTTCAAAAATACTAGTTACCAAAAGGGAGTAAGGGGACTTTTCAAGACTAACCAAAAGAAGAAAGAGCCAACCACCCTTCAAAAAGTTGTTTTGCCTAAAAGGTGCAAAGAAAGTCAACCTATTTTGAATGTGGAAAAGTCTCTGAGACTTGTGTATTTCCCCTCTAAAACCGAATTCACTCTTCCACAAGTTGGAAAAACACTAAAATTTTCAAATTCCACAACTATTCCAAGGCTTCCACGTCACTATCCACAACCAATCAAAGGCTGCCACATCACCCCTTTGTACAACTAACTTATTTGTGCTTTGTAGGTAAATTTTGGCTACAAGGGATAACAATGCTCTTAATGCTATTTTGGCTGGGATTGAAACTCATACCCGTGAAGTGGCTATAATGAATGCGGGTCTTGATAGATTAGGCTCGAATATGAAATTGTTTGGTGAGAAGTTGGATCATTTGGAGAGTCGAAGAAACTCTCGTGCTTCTATTCCTAAAACTTTACATCCAAAGATCAATCCTCCAAGACCACCACAAAATGCCATAAGCCACGTTTCCAATTATCCTCAAAACTGAGACCTAAGTAGGCTACCTCCCCTAAACATTGATCAAGACCAACAAGAAGGACTGGGAAGTCAAATTCCTCCACCAAAACCAAATTCTCCTATCCAAGCTCCAAAATAGAATTCTACTGTCCAACATATGCCTCCTATTTGCTGGGTTGATCAGTTCATCATCCCCAAAATCTTCTTCATTAGGATTAGGGGCACGGGTTGGCTGACAATCTTTCTGTTGATTAACATGTGCTCTAGCCAAGACGGCTAGTCTCTCAGCTTCTTGTTGTTCTTCCATTCTACCAATCCAATAAGGTTCAGCATTGAAGGGTAATAATGGCTCTCCTAAAATTCTGGTGTGTGGCATAAACAACAATGAACCTGTAATGAACAAAAATAACAAATAAAGTTAAAATTTAGGAAACTTGACCAAAGGTCAATTAACAATCACAAACTTAATTGACAATCATATTCCCCGACAACGGAGCCAAAGTTTTATACGCCCAAATTGCAACTCTCATTAGAAAGTGTAAGCGGTCACTGTCAAATATAGAACATAACTAGATTGGGATCGAATACCAAAGGAAATACTGTGGAAACTAAGTATTATGGTTATTAACAGTATTCAGGTGTTTGTATCAAGTGGTGTTCCAACTAGTGAGTTTTAGTACAAGTAGTGATTCAATGAGAGTAGACAAACTAGAGTTATGTTCACTGAGATGTTCTAGCAGATGGGGTTGTGAGTTACCTTAAATTTTCAATTTATAACTTCAATTGTAAGAGTTATTGAATTCTAAAATTTACCCAGCAAATAGGAGGCATGAGTAATCTAGCATCAAGTCCATCATTTGGTACTTGTAATCCATCGCTCAAATACTCGGCATAGGCTGCAACAAAAGGACCGTAATTCCTGCGTTATAAAGAAAAAGATAATCCATATCTTGCAGTTCATACAAGCGTTGTGAAATTTGTGAAATAAAACTAAATCATGACACTTAAACTTACAAGCTACCAATGGTTTGTTGAGAAATTCCGTCAACATATTGTACATCAAATAGATTAGCCATTTTATCCTGGTATGCTTCAATCGTCGACCAATCAGTACAAACCTTTTGATCAAAAAAGCCACTCATATCAAGGTAAGTAGACAATATTTTGGCTAGCTTTTGTATCTCAGGCGACGGCCCAGAATGTCTCCTTCACGACATCGATTCATAAACTCGGATGCGCCTCTCTTTTAGAACGACGACAGCCAACACCCAATGGAATTCATCACCATAATTGATTGGGATGTACACTTTGTCGACCAAATGCCAAGGTAAGCCAGTCCGAATGCTAAAACCTTTGATGATGTTTATTTATCATTCCTCGTTCGTGAAACTTTCGGCTGTTGTTGACAATACCTATCGTAGGCATTATTGATGTAAAATTTGTACAAATAATTGCCTGTTGTGTATCTGTATTATTCTTGTGTTTGCAACTTGGCTTTCTTTCAGAGGTAGTAAAAAATGACATCGATGTGCTGCACATATTATCAAATATTTTGAATTACGTGACGAAAAAATCAATACGCAGATGTAATTAAATAAAGTATTAATTAATAGTAATAGGTATGGCCTTTAAACCTCATCATTCCATCAGGTTTGGGGTCGTGACATCAAATAGAACTAATTCTTCATTTTGGGATATGCAACAACAAAGTCAAACATATCAAAACCAAGACTCGATTCGTTCACTTTGTAGCGCTCGTCATTTTGTTTTCTACATAATGATTTATATGTGTTAATGTCAAGTTCTTACAACAAGAATTGTATAAACCAATACCCATAAAATTAATTTATGTACTTGCTGACATGATGCTTTAACAGCCCATCGGTAATCCATTCTGAATAGTCGTTGATCAACTGTAAGTTATTTTGGATCCTCGTCTGAGATGTTGAACCCTTCAAACAGGTAATTCTTTCGTTCTCCCAAACTGACAGGCTCCAGTTTTTCTTCATCTTTGGAAGTAGTTGATGGATTATCAACTGTCATATTATGCTTTTCGGCAGTAGCTGTAACATCCACCTGGAAAGCAATAATTGTTAATGCTAAGTAGAGATATACAGCAGATTTTCCATCTGTTGTAACAAATGATTCTTATGTTGCATCAGATGGATTATATATTGGGACAAATTCGAATAGGTAAATCAGAGCAGTACGATAATTTCAAATAGATAACCCATCTGTTGTGACATAAGACTCATCTGTTGAAACAGATAATGAATCTGATGCAACAGGTTAGACAACAGTTGCAACAGCTGTATATATCTGTTTGATAATTTTCAGCAGATATATCATCTGTTGAAACAGATATGTACTTGTTTGTTTTTTGGAATAGATGATATGCATTCACCTTCTTTAGCTCATCCTGCTCTTCTGTGGCCCTTGCAAACTGAACATCGGTGCAAGGCAAAGATAGAGGCATTGCAATCTTGCTTTTTTTGATGATTGATGATGCCTTGGAAGTGTCTTTCCTTCTCCTCTTAGCCGCCTTGATCTCTAGTGGAGTATCTGGATATGAAATCCTCCTTGATGGAATGACACTCCTCTTAGATGTCATTTTCTTTACAGAAACAGTTAGTGCATTAATAGAATTAATCACTCCATTGTGTTTTGACTTGCAGTCTTGATATTTGCATGAAGAACATTCGCTAGATGTGGCAAAATTTGAAGAAAATTTTTTACAACCATTATGATCATAATCATAATGGCTTGTTGTTTCAAAAACTGTAAGAGGAGCATCATTAGCCCCACCCTCTAAAATTATTTTTCTTGTGATGGTTGTTGCTCCAAACAATTCCATTTTTATTCCATCAACAACCTTAGAGTCCGATAAAGTTTACACAGACTGTAAAGTAAGAAAAAATCGCATCTTCAACTCTCGGTTGGTTGGAACAAGACACGGATGGACAATCTAAAATAAATCGGTATATATATTAAGAATGATGATGAAATCATTTAATCATTAATTAAAATAAAAACTTGATTAGAATTGGACTTACTGCTTCCTTGGGGGGATTGAAAAGATCAAGAAATTTTGCCTTTTTAGCAGTTTTGGCCGACAACCATATCAGAATTCTTGGATAGGAAAATTCTTCCTGGTAGTTCACTTGTTGTCTCAAATAAGGAATGACTTTGCCCAAGCCTATAACATAATGCCTATAAATCAAAAGCTTTATTGAATAAAAAAATGATGAATCATATCATGATAAAAGAAATATTTACCATGAAGTCCCATGGAAAACCATATAAGTTGACTGTTTTTGGCGTTAATGGAGTCAACAAATATTCGACAGTCATTTTGAAGCTTACATAACCCCAAAGATAGTTGTTAAATGTCTCAAGATCCTTGGAGAGATTTATTAAACTGAGGCTTATGTTGTTGTTAACGTCTCTCTCCCAATGAACATTATGTACAAACCAAACCAAGCACAATGACTGCTAGTGCTTCTTTGAAAGTCCTTTACCTTTCAACGCTTAAATTAGATTTTTATTTTTGAAGCTTGGACCAACAATGGAAACCAGGTCATCACGATCACTTGACTTACCTTTTCTTTTTTTGGGTGTGCGAGGTGCTTTTTTTTGGGTCAGAGTAGGTATAACTCGAGAAGGAGAAGGAGAAGGAGGATAACATTTTAGTCCGGTAACTATAGCAAACTTCTCCCAACCAAAACAAACAGGCATACCACAGTAATTTATCTACACCTCATCCATCTTATCTTTGTTTTCATACATAAACCTACGCTTGAGAAGATCATATACCATTTTCATCTGGAAACGAGCATTGTTGTCCTCCGGAAAATTAAGATATTTCCCAAAGCAGCTTTCCCTGAAATAAGAATCCAATTTCTATTCTCAAAGTATTTTTCTGAAGGCGTTGAAAGATTTTTCCATGACTGACTTAACCACGAGATCACCTGTTAAATCTGTGGCACAATCGCACTGCATTATGACAGGGTAACGATAATGCTGAAGGTTTTGACCAACTCTTCAACGGAAGGGCTATTAGTATTTGGATCATCTCTTTTGAAAGATTCCTCCTCCCCGTGTTTATTATTTTCTGCTCCTGATTGAGATAATGCTTATAAGGAAAACTCATAGAGTGGTGGATGTAGCTGAGCTGCTGCACTTGTTTCTTTACTTGGACTTGATTCGATTTCTTTTATTTTGGGATCCACGTTATCTTAAATTAACAGGAATATAACATAGATTATAATTGATTAATGCATCATAGTAATATAACAGTTCCAACAGATAACTAATCTGTGGTACCAGGTATGTTATCTGTTGCAACATATAACCGACCTATTGCAACAGATGAGTAATACATGGGAACCATAAAAATAACACTATCTGTTGCACCTGGTATTTTATCTGATGCAACACATAACTGTCCCATTGCAATGGATGAGTAATCTGCTGGAAACAATAAAAATAGATCACTAATCTGTTGCACCAGGTATTTTATCTATTGCAATATATAACAGACCTATTACAATGGATGAGTAAACCATTGGAAAGAATAAAAATGGATCACTAATCTGTTGCACTAGGTATGTTATCTGTTGTAACAGATAACCAACCTGTATGAGTAAATCAATGGAAAGAATAAAAACAGTCCTAATCTATTGTAAAATGAAGAGTAAACCATTGGAAAGAGTAAAAATAGATCACTAATCAGTTATCTGTTGGATCAATATTGTTTAGATTTCTTCCAAACAGAAGAGTTGTCTGTCGCAACAGATAAATGATCTGTTGATTGTTCATCTTTGGCATCAAATTTTCATAGTTGCATCAGATTTTTAATCTGTTACATCAGATTTTAAAATGAAGAGTAAACCGTTGGAAAGAATAAAAAAAGATCACTAATCAGTTATCTGTTGGATCAATATTGTTTAGATTTCTTCCAAACAGAAGAGTCGTTTGTCGCAACAGATGAATGATCTGTTAGATTGTTCACATGTTGTAGTAGATTTTCATAGTTGCATTAGATTTTTAATCTGTTGCATCAGATTTTCATTTGTTGCATTATATATTTTATCTATTACATCAGATATTTCAATTATTGCAATACCATTTCTACCAAGACAAATAGCAGATCAACCTAACAATACCAACATATCACACACACTTATACATACTAAGAACATTAACTGTGGCCAAAAATCACCAACAAATTTGAATCAACAGTACGACAACGAGAAGAAGAAATGCAAAAATACCGATAATTAGGATTTTATTCAGTTCACATTTCAATACTAGAAGGGCAGTTGGCTCAAGTTCCTCTATTTCTTCATAATTTTTACCTGTAAAAAAGGAAATGAGAGGACGAAGAACTCGAAGTTATTGTCACCGGAGAAGTATTCAAGTTGATTGATGGTTGAAAGTCGAAAAGAAAGTCTCCCGACTATTTGTCGCCAAAGGTTGAAGGGAGAAATTTTGCAGAACTGTTGGTTGAGAGAAGCTGGAGAGAGAGAGTGGTTGATTAGGATTGAAGAGGGGTGTGGGTTGGGTTGATTTGTATTTTTGAAAAGACTAGAAAGTTTTGAAAATATTAATCAAGTCCACAATTAACTTAATCAAGTTTCCTAATGATGTTTGACCCTATTTGTTGGTCAATATCACCAATCCTTCATTCAAGATTTAAAAGACACCTTTCCTTCAATTTTCTCTAGTTACTTTGCATCGTCATTTGGTATTAACTATTGTTCTTGACTAAACGGAAAATAATTTATAAAAATATTCTGTTATTATAATTAATTATTTTAAAGATTCAAACTCAAAATTTTATAATCAAGAGTTATTATATTTATCTCATGACTGATGATTTGCTTTTCGTTTATTTGTTTTATAGCTAAACTTGCAATTTGGAAGTAGGATTTTTTTTTCAATTCATGTTGTCAAAGAGTAGTAGTTATATATTAAGTTATTAAGGTTAATTAGTTAATGACTTTAGACTAATTGGATTGCAATGAATTCTTTACCCCAAAAAGGAGAGCAATGAATGCATCAGAAAAATAAGTAAACTTGATCTAGCTCCATCCCTATAATCAAATCACCTACTTTCAATTATCAAAATTTAAGAAGTAGCATACAAAAAAATTATTTACTTTGACAGATAGTGAAGCAAGACACATGTGGAGTAACTAGGGGCTTTGGGTTGTAGGTGACAAAAGACTTTTAAAATGAGGTGTGGGTGCTACAAGTCTTAATTATTGAGTGGAGTTAACAATTACTTTATTATGGATTAAGAAAGTTGGAGAAGTTTAAAAATAACCCACAAGTTCTTAAATTTACACTTTGATCCCAATGTTTACCTAAAATAACGGGAAACGGAGGAAAAAAGGCATCTTTCTCTCTCTTCTCATCCATTGTTGGTTTCTTTCTCTTAGCGATTTTTGTTGTTCATTATTTCTGCTGCTTTATTCATCATCTTCTGCTTTATTATCATCATCTTCTACTTCATTATCATCTTCATCTTCTTCTTATCGACCATTTGTTGTCGTTGTTGGTACAGTGCTACTGCTGTGACCAGTTTCTTAGGTCAAATTTTGTTTCCTACATCACTTTCCACTTTGACATTACTTCATAGGTGACTTTGGTAAGTAAAATTATGATTTTTATTCGTATTAGTCATCTGGGTACACTGTCATTTTTTCAAAAATGGATAGAACCCCGATCATGAATCCAACATAAGTGCCCACAATTTAAATAGATCAATCATCTGGTGTATTAGATGAGTAATTTGTTGCATCAGAAGATTTATCTATTGCATCAAACTGTTTATCTGTTGCATCAAACTTATTATCTACTGCATCAGACTGTTTATCTGTTGCACCAGACTTATTATCTGTTGCATCAGACTATTTATCTATTGCACCAGACTAATTATCTGTTGCAACGAATGATTAATCTGTTTGAAACAACACAAATCAACTCCTGCCACAAACCCAACAGATAACCAATATGTTTCAAGTCTTGCTATTGCTACAAGATTCAAAATTATTCCTTACATCCAATTACCTGTCCCAAATTTCCTAATTTGATTCCTCATTTTACTTGTCTTTTTCATTAATCAAGAAAAGATTAAAAAAAAATTCATGTTTTACTCTTTGCAATAATCACTTTTTCTTCAAATAAAAATGGAAACATCATTTATGAAATTTCGATTGAATAGTAAACAATGGTTATTTCAAAAACGTTTACTATCCCACCAACTGATCAGTGGATTATGGTAAATTAGATATGTTATTAATTATTTTTCTTAATCAATGTGGCATCTCAATTTGGGACGGGTAATTTGAGACGGAGGGAGTACAAATTAAAACGTCAAATCCAAGCAACAAACTAGTCATCTGTTGAAACAAACTATTTATCTGTTGCATCAAACTGATTATCAGTTGCATCAGACTTCTTATCTGTTGTAATAAATGAGTAATCTATTTTGAACAACACATCAGCCTCTGCCACAAACCCAACAATAAATCTTACTATTGCTACTGTAGATCTAAATTATTCCTTTTTACGTCGAATCATCGACTTGTTTGTTGAGAAGATAATAAACAAAATGAAAATTAACCATGGATTAAAACGACAAAGATCAAACATATTAACTATGGTTAAAATGACAAAGATCAAACATAATTATTTTTATTAAACAAAAACAAATAAAAATACATTTAATAGACTAAAAGAAATATAATAATCTAATTATTATTATTGTTATTATTATTATTATTATTATTATTATTAACATCGTTGCCAGCCGACCAATTTTCAACCGAAAGTAGAAAGGCCCCCCTCAGCCTGCGTATCTCGTGGAGCATTCTTGCTCTAACCCCTCCCAATTTCCATTGCAGGTCACAAACTTGATTCCGAAGTTCATTCACGGCGTCTTGCAGAAAAGCAACATCTCACACTAGGTCAGCCATAATCTAGAACACATGTGAATTGACAAAAAACTTAAAATCAAAAGTAAAGATCTTAAGAATAACCAAATGTAATACAACGTAAAGTACAAATTGGTAAGAAAAAAACTTACCTTAGTCAGGAAAGATAAAGTGGTGGAAGTGCAGGTGTAATATGAAAAATGAGATGCAATAAATAAATAGAGTGTAGTTGAATGAACGATTGAGTAAGGAGGGACCTATTTATAGAGGATTGAATTTGAATGAGAGGCAAGGCAAAAAGGCGCGATTGTTCACCTCTATTCATTAATTATATTTTTGATTAAATTAAGAAAATAAATATTGTGATAAGTCATGACTTTTCAGATTATTATTATTAATTAGTTCTTTTCAAGAACCATTTTTATTAAGTTGTGACAACAGGTTCTATATCTGTTGCATCAGATAACTTATCTCTAACAATAGATATATCACCTGTTGCAACAAATATAGAACCTGTTGCATCAGATAACCTCTCTGTTGCAACATATAATCTAACTGTCCACCTCTATTTATTAATTATATTTTTTATTACTGTGAAAAGTAATGACTTAATTAAATTAAGAAATATTGTGATAAGTCATGACTATTCAGCTTATTATTATTAATTAGTACTTTCCAAGAACCGTTTTTACTAAGTTGTGACAACGAATTCTATATCGGTTGCATCAGATAACTCATTCGTGACAACAAATATATCATCTGTTGCAACACCTATTGCATCAATAATATATCTGTTGCAATAGATAATCTACTTTTAAAAAAAACAATCATCATATCATTAATCCAAATTTACTGACTTTTTTATTTTATAAATTAAAAAACACCTTTTCAATTTCTTTCATAAAATAATAATCATTTTTATTTTCTGACAACAGATTGTATATATATTGAATCTGATAAACTATCAGTTGCAACAGATATACCATCTGTAGCAACAAATAGACGATCTATTTTAATCTAGCTCTTTAATTTCTTCTAACAGCTGATACATCAGTCGCAACAGATGAAGAATTTGATGCATTAGCAACACTGTTGAATGTATGTGATGTGTTTTTATTTTAGACAAAAAGTCACGACTCTTCACCTTTTTATCATATAAATTAATTAATCCAATATTGTGACTTTTTTTTAATTATATAATAAATAGTTTTAAAAAATAAATTCAAAAACAAAAATAGTGCAAAGTCATGACCAGTTATTAAAATTAAATAACTTTTATTTTATGGAAATTGCTCAATCCCTACCACCATCCGTCGACATGTTGAGAATAAGGAATAAACAGAATGATAATTAAATACTAAATAATAATTAAAAATTTAACGTCAACCACCAAATGAAATATAGATTTTTGAATCCCTTGGGTAGATCCGATATACAAAAGGAGGAAAATAAATACGCTAAAATAAAAAATATTACCTAATTATTATTACTACTATTATTATTATTATTATTATTTTCAATCTAACATTTTTCATCCGACAGCAGCAGGGCCCTCCTCAGCCTTACTCCAAAGTCAGCCAAATCTCTCTGGAGTTCATCAAACTTTCTTTGAAGTTTCCGCAAGGAGTCGATATGAATCTTTTTGTACGAATCTAGATCATCCATATTTATAAGGAGAGACCTATTTAAAAATTATTGTATCTTGAAAAGAAAAGAAAATTGCTTTAAAATAAATCTAATAGAAAGGTAATCTGTTGCAAAATATATTCCTTCTGTTAAATAGCTTACAACATATTAATAATCTATTGCAATAGATGTATATATCTGTTTGATTTCTCCAATAGATGCGCCATATGTTGCAATAGGTTGATCATTTATCGTAACATATGTCTCCAATTATTTGACAGTATAAACAGATGTGGCATTTATTGCAACTAGCTAGTCATCTGTTTATTGAATTTAAGCCATAGATGGGCTGGGAAGAATAAGGTACGTGCATGTGTGGGAGTTAAGTATGTATTACTGATAAGGTCACCGGGATAACACACACAAAGTACAATGCTTTTGTGAATATAGTTTTTAACCGATTAGGCACTGATCACTCAAACAAGATCATGCATTGTATAGTTAAGTTTGATGGTGCAGACACTTTGTTATGAATTACTGATAGTTGTTTCTTGTGTTTATGCGTGTCAAGTTTTGGAGAAGGGATCAATATTTGGTGTCATTGCAGAGATACAATAGCGATTGGACTTAAACTTAAGTGTGCATTGGCCTCTAAGAAGGCCTTCAAAGCCTCGCACTGCATCAAACAAGAACATAAAACCAATAGAAATTCCCCTGACCCAAATTTATATGGAAGGGTTATTGGAGAAGATGATTATACGCTAGAAGGAGCCGAAGAAGAATGCCTGCGAGGGAAAGAGGATTTAATGAAAGAATATATCATCTAAGAGTTAATTAAGGAGGAGACATAGGGTAGCAAGGAACTTCTAGAAAATTTGGCCGATGAAATTATCTTAAAGCATGAGAAATCTGAATCAAGTGAAAATATAAAAGTGTATCCGGTAATATAAATCCATATATTGTTTCTCTCAAAGAAAAATAATGCAGATGGACACTTTGCTAGGGAGCTGCGACTCGGTAGTGTGGTCGGGATTATCACCTAGATATAAAATAGCAGAAGAGTAAGAGAGTCGTCTTAAGGGAATCGAGGGTTGAAATGTTGTATTGTAAGTCTAGAAAACTTATGCCAACATCAACTGCAGTTAAAGTAAGGAAGTTAAGCGAAGACGACAATTTTTGAATTTTAAATTGCATCCCATGCCTTCTTGTTTGTGGTTCCGATTATGTCCACTGTTGTTGACCTGATCGGAACCACAAACAAGATTGAAAAAAAAAATTGAATATCATTACTTCCTTAGCAATATGGTTATAATTGATTGTGTTTTCTTGCATTAGCATGATTTCAACATTTCTTAGAGAAGATCAGATGCTTGCTGTAGTATGTGAATCTCGATAATTTTCAAGCTTGCCTCCAGCTTGCTGATTCTTTATTCAAGATGGTCGTTGTTGTCTTTGAAATTGGTATAGAGTTTTTGATCTCTTGTGAGCTCGATCAGGAACACTACCTTCAAAATTGTGGCATTGAATAAGGCCATCAGAACACTTTCTTCAGAAGCCTTAAAGGATACATTGAGGGTCGCTGTGTTTGTTTTAGGTCAAAATATGTTGATGCACAATCAAGATGTGGTCCCAACCGTTGAACAACTCACTTTTTATCGAGCTTTCCTAAATATATCTTAGTCAACAAACCTTCAAGAGATTTGATAAAAGAATAAGAAAGGAGTTATGTAACGTTTGGTCTAAACCAACTCTACAAACCCTACCAAACATTGCGTAACTCTAGGCTCACTACCCTATAAAAAAACTTTGCCCAAGTTAGTGAAAAAATCAAACGAGCTTAATCTCTCAGCCTTTCTGCTGATCTCTCTTCTCCAATTATAGATGTCAAGATATCTGCCATGCAAAAGTCTACACCATCGCCAGAAATGCTTGCCAGGGCACAAGTCTTCAGAAGGCATCAATAGTAATTTCAGTGTAGACTTCCTGGTGAGCATTTCTAGCAATGGTGTAGACTTTTTCATAATGGATATCTTTACATCTATATTTGGAGAAGAGTGATCAACATCTATAATTGGAGAAGAGAGATCAGTAGAAAGGCTAAGAGATTGAGCTCGTTTGATTTTTCTACCAACTTGGGCAAAGTTTTTGATAGGGTAATGAGCCTGGAGTTACGTAACGTTTGATAGGATTTGTAGAGTCGATTTAGAGAAAATATTACATAACTCCTTGCTTATTAATTTATCAAATCCCTTGAAGGTTAGTTGACAAAGATGCATTGAGAAACTCTCGATAAAAGTGAGTTGTTCAACTGTTGGGGCCATATCTTGATTGTGCATCAACACATTTTAAACTAAAACAAACACAACGACTCTCCATGTATCCTTTAAGGCTTCTAAAGAAAGTATTCTGAAGGCCTTCTTCAATGCCACAACTTTGAAGGTAGTGTTCCTGATCAAGCTCACAAGAGATCAAAAACTTTATACCAATTTCAAAGACGACAACGACCAACTTGAATGTAGAATCACCAAGCTAGAGGCAAGCTTAAAAATTATGGGGATTCATATACAACAACAAGCATCTGATCTTCTCCAAGGAATATTGAAAGCATGCTAAGGCAAGAAAACATAATCAATTATAACAATATTGCTAAGGAAGTAATGATGCTCAATTTTTATTTCAATCTCGTTTGTAGTTCCAATCAGGTCAACAATAGTGGATATAATTGGAACCACAAACAGGAAGGCATGGGATACAATTTAAAATTCAAAAAATGCCGCCTTCGCTTAGCTTCCTTACTTTAACTACAGTTGCTATTGGCGTAAGTTTTTTGGACTTACTGTACGACATTTCAATGCTCAATTCCATTAAGGCGACTTTCTTTCTCTTCTACTATTTTCTATCTAGGTGATAATCCCGACCATGCTACTTAGTTGCAGTTTTCTAGCAAAGTGTCCATCTACACTATTTTTCTTTGATAGAAACAATAGATGAATTTTTCATTACCGAATACACTTTCATATTTGTCCTTGATTCATATTTCTCATGTTTTAAGATAATTTCTTTGGCAAAATTTTCTAAAAGTTCCTTGCTACCCTATGTCTTCTCCTCAATTAGCTCTCAGATGATATAGTCTTTCATCAACCACCCATTTTCCTCGAGGGTATTCTTCTACTGTAACTTTTGGTACATAATCATCACCCCGAGCAATCCAACCATATAAATTTGGGCTAGGCCAATAACTATATTGGTTTTTTGTTATTGTTAGATGCAGGTCTAGGTTTCGAAAGCCTTTTAAAAGTCCAATGTACCCTAAAAGTTAGTCCAATCGTTATTGAATCTCTTTACAATGACACCAAAAATAGATCCCTTCATAATGCTTGACAATTAAACGTGAGCAACAACCAACATTAAATCTTAATAGGGTATCAGAACCATATTCATGGTCCCTCAGCCTTATCAGCTCGGACCTACCAAACTTAATTGTAAAATTGCAGATATCTTGTTTGAATATTCTATGACTAATCAATAAAAATTGCATTCATAAAATTAGTGTACTCTATGTGTGTATCCATGATAATATTATCAGTAATACATACCTCCCACATATGAAGTGGTTCCATCTGCATGCAACTTATTCCTCCGAACCCATCTTTACTGCAGCCTCTTGTGATGGTCGGGAAAAATTTGATCAACTTTCAGTTCCTTATATCTACAAAGAAGAGTAAAAAAATTAATGTCACAGAAAGACATTATCCATCAGTTGCAATAGATGTAGAGTCCATTGCATCAAATGTGGAGTCTGTTACAACAGATGTGGAGTCTGTTACAACAGATGTTGAGTCTGTTGTGATAGATGTAGAGTCTGTTGTAACAGATGTGGAGTCTGTTGGAATATATCTAACTAGCCTTGTTGGTGGTTCGATTTGTTCCAACAGTTTCTCCATCTGTTGCAACATCAACAACAACATAAACTACAAATAAAAAAGATTAACAAAAAATAAACAACATTGTTCCAACAACATCATCAACAACAAAGAAGAAACATCATTTGTTTCAACACCATCAACAATACCACACCACAAGTTCCAACAATGCCAACCCCACCAACAACATCAATAAGAACATTAATAATAAAGAAATAAATAAAATACATACAAAAAAATGATACTGCCAACAAGGCTTTTAAACTTCTCCCAACAGATAACTTTTTTTATATATTGTAATAAAAATTCTCGATTCGTTTATTCAACACTTAAATGTCTTTTTAAAATTTTTAAATAAATATGATATGGGTAAATAGTAATTAAATAAAAAACAGATATAAATAACTTGCAAAGAAGAAGACGAGAATGAAAGAGCAATAATAAACCATACCTTAATGTCAAAAAGGGGATCAAAATAATAATTTCAGTTAAGGAAAGATATGGATCGGTTTAGATTCGAAAGTATCTTTATGAGAAGAGAAGAGAAATGAGAAGAAATAAAGGTTGTGATAACCTTAAAGAGGAGAGAAAGAAAAATATGAGAGTTGAATAAAATAAATTGTGGTCTGCAGCTGAAGGAGGAGAGGTGAGATAATTTCTATAGATGTATTGTGTACGTAGACGTAGGGGTTTTCAATATTCATTAATTTCATTAATAAATTGAGGGGCATGAGTAATACTAGTGACATTGAAAATACAAGATAAGACTGCTCAATGAACTCACTTTTGAGTTATTCAAGAAATATTTTTTACCATATTTAGTAGTAAGTACTACTTTATCCACTCAGACAGAAGCTTGCTTTAAAATTAAAAAAATAAATTTCAAATAGATATTCCATCTGTTGCAACAAATATAAAGATCTGTTTAGAAATCCTAACAGCTCAGTCATCTGTTATAATATATATAAATATCTGTTTAAAAATCCCAACAACTCAGTCATCTATGACAACAAATATAAATGTCCATTTGATAATTAATTAAATCAGATATGTTATCTGTTACAATAAATATAAATAATTGTTTGAAAATTTCCAACATCTCAGTCATCTTTCACAATAGATGCAAATGTCTAATTGATAATTAAATCTGATATGTCATCTATTAAAACAGATATGAATATCTGTTTAAAAATTTCCAACATCTTAGTTGTTTGTTACAACAGATTTTATTGCAATTGAATTAGGTGGAACTAGGGATGAATGAATAAGCTCATAGGGTCAACTACAAATCCAATTGAGTCTTTGCAATTGCATGATGCCGGGATTGCGTTCATCCCAATCTGAGTCGTTGATCGATCACTCTGAGTTGAAATGAGTTCTCATCAACTCAATGTTAAGATGGTGATAGTACCTAAATTGATTTAGGTAGAACTAGGTATGAATGAATGATCTCACAGGATCAACTACAAATGCAATTGAGTCTTTGTAATTGCATGGTGTTGATATTGCATTTATCTCGATCCGAGTCATCGATCGATCACTCTGAGTTGATATGAGTTCTCATCAACTTAATGTTTAGATGGTTATAGTACTTAAATTGATTTAGGTGGAACTGTGGATGAATGAATGAGCTCATAGGGTTAAATACAAATCTAGTTACGTCTTTGCAATTGCATGGTGTTGATATTGCGTTCATCCCGACCCGAGTGTTTGATCGATCACTCTAAGTTGAAATGAGTTCTCATCAACTTAATATTTTGAAAACTATATCTTTTAAAATTTTTAAAACTAATTAAGATCAATTCAGACCAAATTAACAATTTCAAAACTTATCATTCTTTTCCAAAATTACAAATCAACCCATACAAATCATCCATTTGCCCAAAAAACTTTTTATTTCAAATTTGAATTTCTTGCTCTTCTCTCTCTCTCTCTCTCTCTCAATAATACAAACAACAACTACTCAACATATTGCTCAACCCTTCAAAATAGTTCAATTTTCTACCCATTTACGACCATATATAGTTTTCATTTTTGACTTCATTCCCGCTTGTATCCGTTATTTTCTCTGTCTTCATAGGTAATAGAGTTCGAGAAGAGTTCTACATTTGTTCTTTATTCTAAAAAATAGGGATTTTTAATAATGATGAAAAAAAAGACTTTTAGTTATATTATATTTGAGAATGGGTTAACAATTTTGAGTTTTGATGCTAAAAAAGTAGATAGCACCCAAGAAAACCCTAGTTTTTCTCTCAGTGTTTTATTGACTGTCGTGATATTGTTGGATGGTGTTTGTGATGTTGTTGGTAGCTGTTGTTGGTGGTGTCGATATTTGTGTTTTTTAGTTGTGGCGTCGGTGGTCTTAGTGTTGGTATTGGTGGCATTGGTGGTGGTTTTGGTGGCATTGGTTGTGGTGGTGGTGGTCCATCTGTTGCAATGGGTGGAAGATCTATTGGAAGATATTAAATAGGTCTTCAAACAGATTCCCTATCTGTTCCAACTGATGGGTTATCCGTTGAAGTATTTTTTTTTAATGTGGCATAAAATAATTTATTGAAATTTGTCCATTTGTTGTAACAGGTGGGATATCTATTGGGAGATCAAATAGATTCCCCATCTGTTCTAACTGATGGGTTTTTCGTTGGAGTATTTTGTAATATGACATCGAATAATTTATTGAAATTTGTCTTATAATTTTTTAAAAAATTATACAGACATCAAATGTAATGTATTTTTTATTTTTATATTGCTTGTAGTTAAAAGATGTCTCCCAAAAGAAAAGAAACTGAAAGTGGATCAACTTCTGATCACCCAACAAAAAAGGCTAGAGTACAGATAGATTCGGAGGAACTTCAAGAACAATCTCAGTCAGGGCAAAATAAAGCCGAGGAAAGTGATCTCCGTCTCACCAATGGGGCATGAAATAATATCGAAATCCCAACATGATTTTGTCAAAACTATTAGTATCAACGGGTTTCAAGTTACGATGTCGATGAATAGTCCTAACACAGTATTTCATGATGTTGTACTTATATGTCAGTTGTGGGAACCTTTTAATGAACTTAGGAGTATTATGAAGAAGGAAAACATAGATGGACTTTTTAAGAAGAGCTGCTTTGCATACTTTCTTGAGTTGTCTGAGGCACGCCCTCTCCATTTCCTAAGGATCATGGTATATGGCCTTCTCAAGCTCAGGATCAAGTATGTGGGGAATGATGAAGGTTTGAAGGAGGGCAAAAAAAAGATGGATGAAGTCTGAATCAACTACTATGACATGCCAATTTATTTTGAATTAAAAGAGTTTGCCATAGTGACGGGCTTGAGATGCAATCGTACAGAAGAACCTCTCATCAAGGAAATACCCCATAAAGGGTCCAACAAATGTAAGGTAAAAAAGATGGGTTGTTGGGTATTGTTGGACCAAGCTACAAAGTGGAGGATTTGAAGACGGATCTTGAGAATAAAAACATACCAAAGCACTACAAGGAGAAATTGCTCTTTGTTTGGTTTGTCAATTCCATTTTATTGGCAAGAGACATCCGAAAAGTCATAGAAGATGATTTATTGGAGCTTGCTGATGATTTTGGGAAATTCAACGATTATCCCAGGGGATATGACAACTACTTCTTGACTGTCGAATATTTACTAAAAAAGCTAAAGCCAAAGATGACCACATTATACGGCTTTTCTTGGGCTTTCATGGTAAAATTGTTCACTATTTTTACTCATTCAGTAATTTATATTGAAGATAGTTATTATGACTTTTTTTGCTTGCTTCCTATTTACATTTTTTAGGATTGGGCATGTGAAGCCATTCCTCCCCTCCGAAAGCAGTTCAAGGATTACCTGAATAAGGTTTCTCATCCAAGGATCCTTAGGTGGTTGGTTGCAACAAAGAGCAGTAAAAAAAATATTACGGAGGCTGATCTTTTTAACCCTCCAGATGATGAAATACATCTTCATGAAACTAAAATAATTTGCCTCAAAGAAATATATTAAAATAGATATTCCATCTGTTGTAACAGATTACCCGTTAACTGCAACTGGAGCAAAAGATGGGTAATCTGTTGCGATAGGCGATCCATATTTCGCAATAGATTAACCATTCATTGCTCTGGTTCTTTGAACCCTACTCAACAGATTACCCATCTATGCAAATTATGTAACAGATGGGTAATCTGATGCAATATATTATCAATTTGTTTTGACATACAGATCAGCTGTTGCGGCAGCTAGATCGTCTGTTGCATAAGTTAACTGTGTTAACATCTATGTAACCCGAGCACCATATAACCCAACTGACTGTAAATTATTATTATATGATTTAAATGCATCCTGTTTTTTTATAGGTTGTGCATCCTTGGATCGTGCCTACTATTGATGAGCTGGGGATGACTTCTTTTCTTACTCTGGGTCTTGTTCCTACAAAAGAAGACCCAACGGTGAAGTTAATAAAGAAGGAATTGGCTAGCGCAACATCCATAAGAAGAGCAGCTAGGCAAGGTTAGCCTAATATTAAAGCTCTTCACGACTAACCTCAAACTGCAATAGATCCGGGTGCTTCTTCGGGGGTGTTGCTAGTGGAGCTGTTTGTGATGGTGGCAGCCATCCTGCTGCTACTGTCAGTTGTGATTATGAGCATGTTGGTGCTCAACAAAAAATAAATACTTTTAAAAACACCCCTTGCATAGGTCCTCCCTCTCACCTCTACACCAGTCCTTCCCACCATTACAGTGGTCCCTCTCACCCCTTCTCACCCTCATATTCTTATTGCTAATGCAAAGTATGCAAGGACAGAGAGGATAAACTCCTTAAAAAGCTAGAGGCTATTGCTGAAGCTGTTGAGGATTTGAAATCCAGGAGGGATGTCATACCATCCAACGAGGTGGGGGAGCCATGCACTCTTATAGTGATGGTTAGGAGAAAGAGAAGAAAAATTAAACAAATTCTTTCCATTCTGAAATTAGATAAAATTGCAACTTCTCCTACTCTAAGAGTTGTTGAAGTTCAGGGGTTGCCGAAGAAGGTGGACATATTCGCGGCGCTTGGTAAGGAGAAGAAGAAGGAACTGGAAGAATACATGAAGATGAAGGTTCAAAAAGAATACACCATGCATTCATTTGCCGCTAAAGACTTCACGAATATGACAAATATACACGTGTGGTACGAGGATAGTGTAAGTTTACTTTTGCTAACCTAGCATTCAAATCTACTCCATGAAGAAGAATCTATGCAGTAGATGTGTAATCTGTTGCAACAACTTGATATTCTGTTGCAACATAATACACATGTGTTGCATAAGTTGCGTTGGTTGGGTAACCTGTGAACTAATTTAGAGAATCCTCTGCATCGGATTCTTTCCACTGTGTTTTTATCCTTTACAATTACTAACCTATTTAAAAATTATCTTCTTATACCATAGTATGTTGATGAAATTCTCTGCCTCATGAGGGGCAGGCAATTAGCATACCCAGATGCTTATGATGCTGTCAATAGAATAATGGACCTCAACTTCTATAATAGTTTCAAGGATAAGTACGCTAATCTCCATGAGCTAGCTAATTTTGGTGGTTCGGGATTTGATGATTTAGTTTCTACGTTCCAATGGGATGAAGAAGCGATTGAATATATTAGAGGGAAGAGGCCATACCCACACGACAAGAGCTGGACCAAGGCAAAGAGAATCCTTGCAGTCTTGAACGTGGAATTCAAATATTTTCTTGCTATTGATATACTACTATATGAGGGGAATATTAAGGTTTATGACTGCAACTTACCTGTCTTTAGAGAGAAAACATTTTTAACCCACATGCAGCCACTCTTGAAGTTGTTGACGCAGAGTAAGCTGATGGATCATTTGTCGGCTGAAGTCTTGACGAAGGAATCATGGGATTTTGAAGATCGAAATAAGAACATACAGCTCCTAAACAATACAACCAGTGCAACGTGAGGGCTGTAATCGCTTGCATACATCGAGTGTTTGCTGACCGACACATAAATAATCGGTGTGTGTGACGCCGTTGTGGGAAAGATGCAATAGGTCTGGGCATATAGGGTACTAACTAAATGGTTGGAGCCCATGCATAAATAAGAATATGTACAAAGATAGAGACGAACACGATAACAAATTTTTATTTCAAGCCAATTCACTTTACATGTAGTGGCAATAATTTTTATGTCTGGCCAATTTGAATTTTTATGATACAATAGATTTTATATTTGTCGTAATAGATATAGTACCTATTATAATAGATTGATTATCTGTTGGAATAGGTTGGTCATTTGTTGCATTATGCAGATGCTCCCAGTCTGTCTGTCATAACAGATATATGATCTATTGCAACATATAATCTATCTGTCGCAATTGATCGGTAATCTATTGGAGCAAATAAAAAAATTAGGAAGAACTATTATATAATTTCCAGCAGATGACCTACGTGTTGTATCTCATGTTACAACATATGTCTAAATCTGTTTGATAAGATATGACGTTTGTTATAGTAGATGTATTATCTGTTGCGATATTTGAATCTAGTACTCCATTTCAATTAACATGTTCAAAACTAAGGATTAAATTATATTCATAGACAATATAAAATAAATCGAAGCCTTCGGAAATTACATAAAATAACTCAACAAATAAATAAAATGTAAAAAAAACATTATGAGTACAAACGATCTACTCTACAAATAAATCAACAAGTTAAACCAAGAAGGACAGGTTATTACATTGACGGACTCAAGCTATAAACTTCTAATCAGTATGGATAAGTTGTTCTTCATCCGATGCTACGGAATTCGACTTTGATCATCGTGGATCTTTAATATCGCTTGTGTACGGCTTCTGAGCTTTCACTTCTTCGTATTTCCTTAAAAGAGCAGCATATCTTTTATGGAGTAATCCAGTATCAAGTCTATCATTTGGTACTTGTAATCCACCGCTCAAATACTCAGCGTAGGCGACAACAAAAGGACCGCAATCTTTGCGTTATAAAAAAATAGATAATCCATATCTTGCAGTTCATGCAAGCGTTGTCAAATTTTTGAAATAAAACTAAATCATGACTCTTAAACTTACAGGCTACCAATGGTTTATTGAGTAATTCCTTCAACATATTGTACATCAAATGTATTAGCTATTTTATCCCGGTATGCTTCAATCGTCGATCAATCAATACAAACCTTTTGGTCCAAAAATCCACTCATATCAAGGTAAGTAGGCAATATTTTGACAAGCTTTATTATCTCAGACAACGACCCGAAATATCTCCTTTGTGACATCGAGTCATAAACTAAGATGCGCCTCTCTTTTAGAACGATGACAGCCAACACCCAATGGAATTTATCACCACAATTGATTGGGATGTATACTTCGTCGACCAAATGCCAAGGTAAGCCAGCCGGAATGCTAAAACATTTGATGATGTTTATTAAGCATTCCTCATTTCAGGAAACTTTCAGCTGTTGTCGACAATACCTATCGTAGGCATTATTGATGTAAACTTTGTACAAATAATTTCCTATCGTGTATCTGTATTGTTCTTGTATTTGCAACTTGGCCTTCTTTCAGAGCTAGTAAAAAATTACATCGATGTGCAACACATATTATCAAGTATTTTAGATTACGTGATAAAAAATTTAATACACAGATGCAATTAAATAAAGTATTAATTAATAGTAATATGTATGACATTTAAACCTCATCATTCCAGCAAGTTTGGGGTTGTGACATCAAATAGAATCAATTCTTCATTTTGGGATGTGCAACAACAAAGTCAAACATATTAGAACCAAGACTCGATTTGTTCACTTTGTAGCGTTCATCATTTTGTTTTCTACGTGATGATTTATATGTGTTAATTTCACATTCTTACAACAAGAATAGTATAAACCAATATCCTTAAAGATTGATTTATGTACTTGCCATCATGATGCTTTAACAGCCCATCGACATTCCATTCTGAATAGTCGTTGATCAATTATATTAGTTTTATTGGAGCCTCATCCGAGATGTTGAACCCTTCAAATGGGTAATTTTTCCGTTCTCCCGAACTGACAGGCTCCACTTTTTCTTCTTATTTGAAAGCAGTTGATGGATTATCAACTGTGATATTATGCTCTTCAGCAGTGTCTTCTACTGTGACATCCACCTGGAAAGCCAGAATTCAATACTAATTACAGATATACAATAGATTGTCCATCTGTTGCAACAGATGAGCCTTATGTTGCAATAGATGGATTATCTGTTGGGACAAATTCAAATAGGTAAATTATAGCAATAAGATAATTTCAAATACATAACTCATCTATTGTAATATAAGACTCATCTGTTGTAACAGATAATGAATATGATGCAACAGGTTAGACAATAGTTGCAATAGATGTCTATATCTGTTTGATAATTTTAAGCAGATGTATCATCTGTTGGAACAGGTGATGTACATTCACCTTCTTCAGCTCATGATGCTCTCTTGTGGCCCTTGCACACTGAACATCGGCGCAAGACAAAGATAGAGGGGTTGCAATTTTGCTTTTTTTGATGCTTAATGATGCCTTGATCTCTAGTGGAGTGTATGAATATAAAATCTTCTTTGATGGAATGAGACCCCTATTAGATAACATTTCCTTTACAGAAGCAGTTAATGTATTAATAAAATTAATCACTCCATCGTGTTTCACCTTGCAGTTTGACATTTACATGCAGAACATTCGCTAGATGTGGCAAAATATGGAGAAAAAATTGTACAGCCAGCATGATCATAATTATAATGGCTTATTGTTTTAAAAACGGTAAGAAGAGAATCGTTAGACCTAATAGCAACACCACTAACACTACCACTACGACTACCATCATCATCATCATCAATAAGCCCACCCTCCAAAATTATTTTTCTTGTGATGGCTATTGCTTCAAACAATTCTATTTTTATTCCATCAATGACCTTAGGGTCTAGTAAAGTTTGTACAGACGGTAAAGTAAGAGAAAATGGCATCTTCAACTCTCGGTTGGTCGGAACAAGCTACGGATGGATAATCTAAAATAAATCGATACATCTATTAGAATGATGATGAAATCATTTAAAATAATCATTAATTAAAACCAAAACTTGATTAGAATTGGACTTACTACTTCCTTGGGGGGTTTGAAAAGATCATGAAATTTTGCATTTCTATCAGTTTTGACCGACAATCATCTCAAGATTCTTGGACAAAAAACTTTTTCCTGCTAGTTCACTTGTTGTCTCAAATAAGGAATGACTTCAAATGCCCAAGCCTATAACATAACGCCAATAAATCAAAAGCATTATTAATTAAAAAATAATGAATCATATCATGATAAAAGAAATATTTACTGTGAAGGCCTACGGAAAGCCATATAAGTTGACTCTCTTTGGCGTTAACAGAGTCAACAAATATTGGACAATCGTCTCTTGCCCAAAGAATATTATGTACAAACTAAACCAAGCACAATGATTGCTTGTGCTTCTTTGAGAGTCCTTTACCTTTCAACGCTTTTATCAAATTTTTGTTTATTATGCTTGGACCAATAATCGACACCAGGTTATCACGATTACTCGACTTGGCTTTGCATTTTTTGGGTGTGTGGAGTCCTTTTTTTGGGTCAGAGTAGGTATAACTTGATAAGAATAAGGAGGATAACATTTTAGTTCGGTAACTATGGAAAAATTCCAACCAAAAAAAAAACAGGCTTGCCACAGTAATTTATCCACACCTCTTCCATCTTGTCTTTGTTTTCATACATAAACCTATGCTTGAGAAGACTATATACCATTTCTATTTGGAAACAAGCTTTGTTGTCCTCTCATAAATCAAGATATTGCCCAAAACAGCTTTTCCTGAAATAAACATCCAATTTTTGTTCTCGAAGTATTTTTCTAAAGGCGTCGAAAGATTTTTCCATGGTTGACTTAACCACAAAAT
Organism: Capsicum baccatum var. pendulum; assembly: GCA_030864225.1. Classification (NCBI taxonomy): domain Eukaryota; kingdom Viridiplantae; phylum Streptophyta; class Magnoliopsida; order Solanales; family Solanaceae; genus Capsicum; species Capsicum baccatum. The sequence goes on from CM061553.1 coordinate 201,420,350, forward strand.
CACCCATTAAATCTGTGGCACCATCGCACTATATTCTCATAGGATAACGATTAGTGCTGAAGGTTTTGACCAACTCTTAGGCGGAAGGGCTATTAGCATTTGGATTATCTATTTTGAGATATTTTTCCTCTCCATGTTCATTATCTTTTGCTCCTGATTGAGATAACACTTGTAAAGAAAGCTCATAGAGTAGTGGATGTAGCCGAGCTGCTGCACTTGTTCCTTTACTTGGACTTGATTCGGTTTCTTTTCTTTTGGGATCCATATTTTCTTAAATTAACAGGAACATAAAATAGATTATAATTGATTAATGCATTGTTAAAAAGGGATAACAGTAAATCTAACATGTACAATGATAAAATAATAGTTCCAATAGACCACACATCTGTTGCACCAGGTATGTTATCTGTTGCAATATATAACCAACCTGTTGTAAAAGATGAGTAAACTATTGGAAATAATAAAAACAGATCTCTAATATGTTGTACCAGGTATGTTGTCTGTTGCAACATATAACCGACCTGTTGCAATAGATAGTAAACCATTGGAAATAATAAAAATAGATCTCTAATCTGTTGCACTAGGTAGTTTATCTGTTGTAACATATAACCAACCTGTTGAAACAGATGAGTAATTTGTTAAAAATAGTAAAATAGATCATATATCTGTTGCACCAAGTAGTTTATCTTTTGCAACATATAACCGACCTGTTGAAACGGATGAATAATTTATTGAAAATATTAAAAATAGATCACATATCTGTTGCACCAGGTAGGTTATCTGTTACAACATATAATCGACCATTTGCAATGGATGAGTAATCCGTTGGAGATAATAAAATAAACCACTGAACTGTTGTAATAGGTATGTTATCTGTTGCAACATATAATTGACCCGTTGCATCGGATGAGTAAACTGTTGGAGATAATAAAATAGATCACTGAACTATTAAAACATATCACTCATCTATTGCAAAATGAGTTATCTGTTGGATCAATATTGTTTAAATTTTTTCCAAACAGAAGAGTCGTCTGTCGCAACAGATGAATGATATGTTAGATTGTTCATCTGTTGCATCAGATTTTCATATTTGCATCAGATTTTAATCTGTTGCATCAGATATTTTCTTCTGCTGCATCAGATGATTTCATCTGTTGCATCAGATGTCTTCATCTGTTACATCATATGTTTCATCTGTTGCAACATCATTTTTACCAAAACAAATAACAAATCAACCCTGCAACACCAACACATCACACACACACACACACTAAGAACATCAACTGTGAACAAAAATACCAACAAATCTAAATCAATATTACGACAACAAGAAGAAAAAATGCCAAAAATTAGGGTTTTATTCAGTCCACATTTCAATACTAGAAGAGTAGTTGACTTAAGTTCCTCTGTTTCCTCATAATTTTTTACTTGTGAAAAAAGAAATGAAACGATGAAGAACTCGAAGTTGTTGTCGCCGAAAAAGTCTTCACGTCGGTTGATGGTTAAAAGTTGAAAGGAAACTCGACCAACTATTTTTTGCCGGAGGTTGAAGTCACCGGGGATTGAAGGGAGAATTTTACAGAACTGTTGGTTGTGAGAGAGTTGAGAGAAGCTGTCGAGAGAGAGATGGGAGAGACTGGTTAATTTGGATTGAAGAGGGGTGTGAGTTGATTTGTATTTTTGAAAAAATTAGAAAGTTTTGAAAATATTAATCAAACTCAATCAAATTTCCGAATGATGTTTGACCCTTTAAGTTGGTCAATGTCACCAATCCTTTATTCAAGACTTAAAAGATATCTTTCCTTCAATTTTCTCGAGTAACTGGGGATACTTTTTATCTCAATTTAAGTATTTTAATTTGACTAAAAATAAAACTTAAAAATCAATGAGAGATTTTTTATAATTATAATATTAAATTAACTACATGTATAAGTCTTTAAATTTTTGAAAAAGGACACTCATTCTCCATTTTGGAATTAAATGACCAACATTTGATCAATTTATCAAATTTGGCCAATTGGTCAATTTATTGTCATTTAATGGTCATTGAATTACTTTGGTCCACTCCTTCCTTCTTGAGCTATTTTGACCCATCATTTAATTTCTAATTTTTAACCATTAATACATATGGTCCAAATATCATAAAGTTAGTTTAATTGAGGCGGCAATTTTTATCTTCTTCATTATATTATTATACTTTTTTTCCCAACCCATAACCATTTTTCTGGCAATTTTTATCTTCTTCATTATATTATTATACTTTTTTTCCCAACCCATAACCATTTTTCTTTTATCATTTTTCTCCAATCCTTCATAGAAAAGAAACCACATAAGTCTTTTGATTAGTAGAAAGGATAAGACTTAAAATAAGTGTGCCTACGCTGATTGATGTAACAATAGTACAAAACCTATATGCATGTATGAAAAAAACAAGGTAAATTGAAGCTAAACAAACATGCAATAGAAATCGCTGCCTTCTAATTGTGAGTTGCAAGCTCGTAGATTTGACCATTCGATACAATTACCTATTTCTTTTCTTTTGTAATTTCAAGGTGAGATTATGAGGATATGTATTTAAATTGATTTACTAAGATTTTTTCATTTACTAATATGTGTATAGAAATTATATAATTACTACACATATTTGTATAAGATTTAAATAGAAACTGCATAATAGATTATGTATAGAACCTGTATAGTTGTTGTATAGAATATGTATCTAATTAATTATTTCAAATAAAAGTTGTATAGGATTTATATAGAAACTGTATAATTGTTGTATAGAATATGTATAGTATAGAAACTGCACAATTATTGTATAGAATGTGTATAGTATAGAAACAGTATAATTGTTGTACAGAATATGCATCTTTATGTATATATAATGTATCATTATTGTGTAGAATATAAATATATGTAAGATGTGTATAGAAATTATATAATTATTATATATTTGGTATCAAACATATCTGTATCTGCTATTAAACATGCAGTTATACTTTTTTTTAATTGTATTTTTACAAAATATACTTTTTTTTTATATTTGATTGTTAAAAAAAGAGAGAAAAAGGGAATTTTTTCTTTATAAAAAAAGAGTTGCGGAAAGAGAAAAGAAAGATAAAAAGGAACAATGACTTTTCTTTTAAAAGATAATTGCAATAAAAAAGAAGTAAGAACGAAGGAGCAACAAAAAAGATAAAGAGTTATCGTCCTTTGACTAGCCAAAAAAGGTTTAAAAGGCTAAAAAGGGGATATCAGATTGAATGGCTAATTCGGTGGCATTACTTTGCATCGAAGTTATATTTTTGACTTTTTCTCTTAAATTTTATGATCTTAAGCTTGCTACTTGAACTTGATAACTTAGCCTGCACTAGCACGGACTCAATATATTTTACTCTTTTTTATCTCAATCGGAGTCAATTAATTTTTTTATATAATTTTTAAATATTTTAAGTTGTTAATTATAGCGATTTATAATACTTTTTATTTAATTTTCGCATAATATATGTTACTTTCTTTGTCTCAATTTATGTGGTACAAATATAATTTTTTATATTTTAAATTATTAGTCATTATAATTTATAGTACCATGACATTTATTATTAATAATAGTACTAAATGGTAATTATTTGTAAAATTTAATCATACATACCATGCAATAAAAAAATTAATGAACCCCATTTTAATTGGCTGAAAAACTGTTAAAAGTAAGTTTTATTTTCTTTTTATTTTGATAGAATTAACTGAAATAGCCAAAATTTTTTTTAGAAAAAATAAAGAAGATATTGTAAATAATTATTAAGTTATTATTGTGGATGTTCATAACTTCTACGCATTGCTCCTTCTTTAAGTGTAGTAATTTCTACACCTCCACTATCTTCTCATTAATCATCCTCTCCTCCATATTCTTTCCTATTTTTTCATAAGTTAATTTCATGTTTATGTCACCTCTTGAAGCCCCTCTATGTAATTCTATAAATAGAGGTCTTGAGCAAGATGTTGTACATACTTGAAAAGAAAAAACTTATCATATATTGCAACTCAAATTCCTCAAGCCTTCCATGAAACTTTGCCAAGATAATAAGAATATTTTTACATTTTACATTGTCGGGTACCCAATGTTACAAAATTTCTTGTGTAATACTACTTATCTTGGCATGAACTGGAGCCAAGAGATTCTCTAACTTATTGTTTTTGATTTTTTTTTTGAAACTTATCTTCCAGTATCCTCTGCTTGATTTATAAATAATCAAAAAGCTCAAAGTTTTCAGTAGAAATTCTAAACATTGCTCAATTTTTGTGAATAAATAAAGTTCACTGCTTTGATATTATGTTATTATATGTTTATCTAACTTAATTATTTTTTTTATGATAATTTCATCATGTCGAATTTATCGACGCTGAAATTTATCTAGCTCATAAGGATCTTAGTGTTACTATTATCCCGAATAATGCAACATCGAGCCAGGACAAGGACAAGGCTATGATTTTCCTTTGTCATCATCTGGATGAATGACTGAAGGTTAAATAACCGACAGTGAAAGATCTACTTGAATTGTGGAGTAATTTAAAGGGGAGGTATGATCACTCAAAGACCACGATACTGCTTAGAGCTTGTTATGAGTGGATGCATTTATGATTTCAAGATTTTAAAACCGTTATTGAATATAATTCTGCTGTATTCAGGATTGTTTCCCAACTAAAATTATGTGTGGAAACTATAAATGATGAGGACATGAAAAAAAATACTTACTACTTTTCATGGCTCAAATGTGATGTTGCAGCAACAATACTATGAAAAGTGCTTTCAGAAGTATTCTAAATTGATCTCATGCCTTCTACTAGCTAAGTAACATAATGTCCTTTTGATGAAAAATCATGAGGCCCGTACCACTGGAGCTACTTCATTACCAAAAGAAAATGGGATACAAGCACATAGCCAGCTTGAAAAACGACAAGATCAAAGTCAAAATAATATTCGTGGGCATAACAATGACATGGGACAGTGTAGTAATCGTCGTGGTTGTGGTAACCAAAAAGGGAGAACCAAATGAGTCCTCAAAATAATCTTTCAAGAGGCAATTGTCATCGTTGTGACATGAAAGACCATTGGAAGAATGAATGTCGGGCACCTAAGCATTTTGCTAGGCTTTATCAATATTCTTTCAAAAGAAAGAGAAATAAAAGTAGTACCTCTTCTAATGCTCGAATGGAATCACACTTGACTTTCAAAAATAATGATAACGTAAGACCTTCACAAAAATATGATAACAATATTTAGGTAAATTTGATTTTGAGTGATGATGATTTTGATGACCTTGGTGATATTACTCATTTGGAAGTTGAAGACTTCTTAGGAGATCAAAACTAAATCTTGATCAATTTATTGAGAAAATAAATTATGTTGTTTTATTTATGTAGTTATTTTTAGTTGTCACATTTTTTCATTATGTTGTTTTATTTTTTAAGAAAAAAAGTATTTAAGTTTCATTTTAAGATTGTGAGATTTCACATTTATTATCATGTATTTTTATTTTTTGAAGATAATAAATTTTTCTCAATCTTCAATTGGATCCAAGATGAGTAATAGAGATACGTGCCTTCTTGATAGTGCTACAACTCGCACTAAATTAAAATAAAAAAATATTTTTCTAATTTGAGGGCCGACGTTAATACAATATCCAGTAGTACAAAGTTAATAAAAAGCTCTAAAAGAGTGACCTTATTACTACTTGGAGGAACAATATTTACCATTGATAATACATTATATTGTAGTAAGTCTCAAAGAAACTTGATAAGTTTCAAGTTTATTCGCCAAATGACATCATGTTGAGACCGCAAATGAATGAAAGATTGAATACCTTTATATTAATACAATAACGGTAGAAAAAAATTTGTGCATAAAAAATTACTTGCACTTTCTTTTGAATTGTACCATACAAGTATTTGTATTGTTGGGTCACATGCCATAGTAAATAAAAGGTATACATGTTCTAATGATTTTATTATTTGGCATGACCGGTTGGGCCAATTTGATTTTAATATGATGCGCAGAATTATTAAGAATTCACATAGGCATACTTTGAATAATTAAAATATTCTTAAATCAAAGGAATTATCTTGTGCTGCTTGTTCTCAAGGTAAGTTGATTATTAAACCATTAGTATCTAAGGTTGGGACTAAATCCCTTACATTTCTGAAACGTATAATGGGTAATATGTGTGGACCAATTCACCCTCCATGTGGACCTTTCATATATTTTATGATTTTCATAGATGCATCTACAAGATGGTCACATGTGCGCTTATTATCAACTCACAATATGGATTTTTTCAAGATTGTTGGCTCAAATAATAAGGTTAAGAGCACAATTTCTAGATTATTCAATAAAGACTATTCATCTTGATACTGTTGGTGAGTTTATATATCAGTACTTTAATGATTATTGTATGTCCACTGAAATAAAAGTTGAACATTCAGTTGCTCTTGTTCATACTCAAAATGATCTAGAAGAATCATTGATTAAACGTCTTCAACTGATAGCTAGACCAATGTTAATGAGGATAAAACTTCCTGTTTTAATATGGGGGCATGCTATTTTGTATGCACCATCACTTGTGCGCATAAGGCCAATCAATTATCATAAATTCTCCCTATTACAGTTGATTTTTGATCTAAAACCAAACTTTCCCATCTTAAATTTTTTGAGTGTGCGGTATATGTTTCAATTGCTCCACCACAACGCATAAAAATGGAACCCCAAAAAGCTTGAGATATATGTTGGGTATGAATTCCCTTCCATTATAAAATATTTGAAACCTATGATTAGAGATTTATTTACGGTAAGATTTGCTGATTGTCATTTTGATGAATCAGTATACCCAATATTAGGTGGAGAACATAAGCAGCTGAAAGATGAGATAGATTGGAATGCATTATTTCTATCTCATTTAGATCCTCAAGCAAATCAATGTGAGCAAGAGGTTAAAAAGATGATTTACTTGTAAATATTGAAAATTGACTGTCAGATACATTTAGTAACCTTCCAAGGCTTACTAAATCTTATATTCCAGCTGCAAATGCTCCAGTTCGATTTGATGTCCCGATAGGACAAGTGGTTAATGCAAATGAGTCTAGGCCATACTTGAAAAATGGTAGACCAATTGGTTCTAAGGGTAAGAATCCTCGAAAAAAAGAAACCAATGATAAGAATGATCACGATATGGTGGAAATTGCTCAAAAAAGCCTTGAGAACTAACAAATGATAAGACCACTGAGGATGTTAAAATAGTCCAAACTAATAAGTATGAAGAAATCTGAATAAGTTATGTCTCAACGAGAAACCGGTGGAATCAAAATATTATTGTGGTTGACAATATTTATACTTACAATGTTGCTTCTGAAATAATGCAACAAGATTAGGATTTGGAACCAAAATCTGTCAATGAATGTAGATAGAGAAATGATTGGCCAAAATGAAAGGATGTAATTCAAGTGGAATTGACTTCACTTGAAAAACACGAAGTTTATAGACCAATAGTCCGAATACCTGAAGGTGTCAAGCTAGTGGGGTATAAATGAATTTTTGTGCGAAAATGAAATAATAAAGATAAAGTTGTAAGATATAAAGCACGACTTGTGGAAAAAGGTTTTTCGCAAAGGCTTGATATTAACTATGTTTAGACATATTCTCCTGTAGTGGATGGCATTTCAAATATATAATAAATCTGGCAGTGCATGAAAAGTTTGATATGATCCTAATGGATGTTGTCACAGCCTATTTGTACGGCTCATTGAACAATGATATTTTTATGAAAATCCCCAAAGCCTTCAATCTGAATGATTAAGTTCAAAATACGAAAGACGAAATAAACAACACAAACTAAAGAAACAACAAAATTGAAATACGAAAAGTAAAAGGATAACATGATAGATGATATAAGGATAGATAGATCGACACAATGAAAGGAATTGAAACCTAAAAATAGTTATATTAAACCCTTAATCAATTAAACCAAACAAAGCATCTAATCTTATACGTTAACCGCAAGAGAATAAAAACACCCTTACAACCACCGTTTCTAAAAAATATTAACAAATACTTTTCCAAGATCTCACTCACTCTCTCAAGAGTTTTCACACATTTATCATCAATAACAAAACTAAGGAAATAAGCTAGCTCCCAAGTATTTATTATTTGGCCAATTATTACACAATTAGAGCCCAAAAATGACCCAAATGCAAGAAAGGCCTACTAGGGCTATTTTGACCTGCTTTTGAAATTCTAGGGTGCATAAAAGGTGTATCTATAACTCCTTGGATGCATGTCCCTTCAAAGGGACATTTGAGGCCCGTTTTGCACTCCTTCAACTTCGTCAAATTCCTTGACCCTCCTTAATGGTTATCTTCATCCATGTGGCATCTTCTAATAGCACTAAGGAGTCATCAATCACCTCGGGCATCATACATATCCCATCCGAAGTTTTAGAGGAAATTTGGATTGTATCATCATTTCCTTCTTAAAAAGGATTTGACCTCAAGTCCAAACCTTGCAAAACCAAAGAAAGGACAAAAAACACAAAATCCTCATGATATGAGAGTTAGGGTTAGCATAAATAATCATAGCATCGTGTAAAGGTTGCACACACTTAAAATATAACCAAGGATCCTTTATTTTAATAATGAAAACTTATGGAAAAGGTTACAAAGAAATTGGCTATGATAAATATTAAGAGATAAGGAAACCACAAAGGTCATAATGGCATCAAAAAGCCAAGAAGGTAAGACTACATTCATCTTAGGAGCCATAAGACATAATTGGTTTATTATCTCTTCAAGAGACCACATACAAAATGGTACCACCAATGGTTCAACAATCAACAAGGGTTTTTCGGGGTCAAAGATGTGAATGACCCATGAAGCATTATTATTCAATTAAGTGGACCAACTAACTAGTTTCTTACCTCCTAATAAGACAATTCGAAGAATAGTATAGATATCATCATAGGCAAATGGGTAGTATAAAAAGGAATCAATAATAAATTCATCATCCAAGGTGTTATTATCGATAAGAATGCGATTTGTCTCACAAGATTTAGCACATAAGGATGGAATCAAAACATTTAAGCACAAAGAACCTTTCCTTTTCAAACAACTTTCTTTGAGATAAGTGTCATTAATTTTATGCAAGTGATGAAAAAGGTATAACATAAATGGAGTTCAACAAGAGTGATTTCAAGAGAAGACTCACTCTTTGACTACAAGTAATGAAACCTTAGTCAAGAATGGGAAAACATCATGGTGAACTCTCATAGATCTTTTTATTGCTCCTCTTCTTTAAAGAGCTCTTATCTTTGTTGGAGATCTTTCCCTTACACAATATGGGTCCATCAAGTGGATTATGAATCCCCAAGAAAGACTTTCTATCATAGGGATGGATACTAACATTCTCATTCAAACTTTTCTTGTCATCTTGACCAAGCACCAACTTGGGTGTATAATAATCACCACATATAAATTTATCACCGGAGTCAAATGGATAGAGTGGCCATAGACAAGGGTCTAGACTACACTCGTTTCCCCCAAAGGTATCACAAAAATAAAATAACATACTCTCTACACTATCATAAGCATCTTTAAAATCAAATAGAGAATAAAGAAAGGTATCATGCAAATTGATTTCATCTAAGGTGTTCTCTAAAACATTCTCACTATGATGCCTAATAATAATATAAAGGGTATGTTCAAGAATTGGAACACTCAAAGAAGAGTAGGCAATGGGTACACAAAGATCACCTTCCAATCCTTCATATTTCTTTCCCATAAAAGTACTCTCATCTTCCAAGAAGAGATTTACATCTTTATGAGGAATATTATTACACCATAGTGGGTTGTTGTATATAATATAGTCCTTAAGATGAGCTATATCATTAACATTATCCATACCACTAGGTAATTCACTTGGAGTGTGATGTGTTATGGAAACACGACACTTTTAATGCTTAAGACCGTGAATTTATGTGGATACTTAGGCTATTTTAGTGGGTATGATGCACTTTTGTGTTTTTTTCAGGTAAAATAGGTTTATAGTAGTGTGGGATAAAAATAAAAGAAAAATGCGCGAAAATACCAAGTCTGATCAAGATATAAGTCGCCTCATGAGTCGTAAACACAGTATACAATTCGTATGATAACTCATAAGCAACACAGAATTAAAGAACCAAATAAAACACTAAGTAAAGAAAAGATATAATTCAGCTATACAATGTGAATGGCAGCCGTGATCATAACAATGTCCAAAGCTATAACTAGGAGTTAAAGTCCCAGAAGGGTACGAGTCAGAATTTTGAGTATGATCGTATAGTCAAATTGTACATAAACTAGCATCCAAAGCTTAGACGGATAAATATCCTAGGAGTATACAAGAGAGAGACAAAAGTTGTATACTCATGATATGAATCATAAGAAAGAGTAGTATATAGATCAAGAAGGTTGAACCCTTAGGAGACCAGACACTAGAACAGATATGAGTAGGTAGTGTATGACTATTATGATGCGGTACGAGTTGAAGACAGAGTCATACTGAGTGCCGACATAACTTTTTCCTTTCCCATTTCTCTTAGGATTTCTATGTTATTTTGAGATACTGTAAATACCCTAGGGTTTACCTTTTATGAGGTTACGCTCTTTTACATATTATTGTAATACCTTACCATACTTTTACAACTGCTCTTAAGATTTTGGGTTTTATTCAATTGTAGACTTCAGATCTTATTCATCTTATTACTGTGCAATTGATTTTATGTGTTATTCATTAATAATCGTGGTTTTTTCACAAACATGAGTGGCTAATCTTCTTCACTAGGGTTGTTGGAACCCTGGCGGATATCTATACAGAAAAAGTATGATACTCCATTGTTCTAGGGTATATGAATGTATCTTAATTTTCTACATAATAAGTAATCTCAAGTAGTTGTAGTAGCTTGAGATAGCCTGTATTTGCATCCATCCCTAAGAAAGAGTTTGTGATTGGGAAAAGAAGTTAAGACAGTGATTTGGGATCCTTCTACCTCCATATTTTAGTCCTCATGTCCCATCTAATCACTTGATACTAATAACTAAAAATGAACTGAGGTCGTATAAAGGAGAAACAAGGAGACACCCTAAGACCTAATAAGTAAAGGGTGAGATTTATCATCGCTTCGAATAAGCGGTTGATAATACCTATCTTGTAGACTTTGCATGTAGAACACCATAATAGTTGGGTTGATCATGAGAAATTTATGAAGTTAAGAAGACAGGGAAACATAAGCCTAGTCTTTGTCTTTGATTGTTTACAACTCAAAAACACTCAAGTTTCGGTTACTACCCTCGATTGATACTAAAATTCCCCCATTTACTTTCTTGTACTCCTTGTGGATTACATCAAGTCAAGAAACTATATGTTTTTTCCCTATGGGGTCGACCCTAACCTTGGTGGATTACTATATTTGGCATCGACCGCATCATAGTTTTTAGGAGGTATCTTTTGGGTGACACCAAATTTTGGCACCGTTGCCGGGGAAGACGGTTTAAGTAATAAATTTGATTAATGAAGTTCGCAAGTTTTTATTTTCTATTTTTGATTTGGTATATGCTGGTGTATGCCAAGTACCAAGAGTAGAGGTAATCCCTTACTCTTTTTTAATCCAAGACCAGAAAAAAATCATTCAAACATCGAGAAAGATGTCAGGACAAGTTTGCAAAGGGGTTCAAGATCCCCTACCCATGGATCCAAATATGGCACTCCCGTGTGTTCCATTATATCTACAGAATATTACAGACTTTCAGACATAACAACTTTTTAAGCGAGAACGTAGAGAAGCCGAAGAGGCTAGACTTGTTGTAGATGTGGAGTTAGATCACCAAGGTGGACTATTCAGGCCTAGACAGGTTGTTGATCATCTATTTCAGAGAGGAAGAACTCCATTTATTCCGGCATATCAACACTTGGACCCATATGAAGAGGATGATGAAAATCGGGGTTATGTTGAGCTTACTGAGTATGGAGCCATTATTCCTCCCACCTTAGCCCCTAATATGAAGTTTGATATCACTAGTGCTATGATCTAATTGTTGAATCTAAAGGGAGTAATTTTAGGCGCAGCTAAAGATGATGCAAACATGCACCTGGCAAATTTTCTCAGGGTCTACGCATCTTATACTATTCCAGAGTTTATCAAGAAGCATTGAGATTGAGGTTGTTCCCATTTTCTTTGATAGGATAAGCATCACTATGGTTAGGGGAACTTTTAAGAGGACCTATCACTTCTTGGCATGATTTGAATAAATAGTTTTTGAGTTAATTCTTCCGTCCTACACGGATGCTATAGTTTCAGGCAATTGCTTGCAGAATCTATGTGAGAGGCATGGTTTTGATTTAGGAAGAAGCTGAGCATGGTATCAAATCATAGAATTAGAGGATCTAACTTGTCATAAATATTCTATTAATCGTTGAATGACAGTTCAAGAGCTATGGTAGATACGATTTCAGGTAGAGCATTTATGCATCTTCGTTGGGATGCTGCAAAGGAAATGCTAGATGATATAGCTGTGACCAACAAGGGATGGCATACAACAGATTCATAATATGGTGGTGGTACATATGCTAATGGAGCAACAACTACTTATGGAGCAGCGAATGATATGGTAGTACAAAAGGTTTCACAACTTGGTATAAATATTGGGTTGCTTATAAAGAAATTTATGTAAATGACTGTTGAGAAGGTGAATTCAGTTTTGGCATAGAGAACTACTTCCAAACTATTCGAGATCGAATCTGAAGAAGAGGCAAAGTATCTTTGTAACAACCCGCATTTTTGGGCTAGACTTTGAAGTGTCATTCCTATGTGTGTAAACTTTAATCCCATGACTTGTATGTTAATACATGTGTCACAATCATTATACGAGTGTTTTAAGAGATTTCAAAGTGAAAAATGTTCATAGGAATCACTTAGAATAAAATTGAGCTAGGAACCTTTGATTCATCCAAGTTTGGCATCTGACTCTAAAATGGTCTACTTTAAATGTTTATAACTTTTTATATACAAAGAATTTTGCAGATTAAGACCCATTAATTGTATATAATTGAGTTATCTTTCTAATTATACCAATTTCGCCTTAATTCGATACCCAAGCAAAAAGTTATAGCCATTTTTGTGAGAGGCAGTGAGGGCGCGCAATAAGCCTGTGCCGCAGGGCTTACAATGCCAGACTGGAGCGTGCGTTGTGGTCTCTACTCTCATGGGATAAATTGGACACTGCCTAGTGTATTCTCACGTTGTTTTTATCTTCTTCAGGGTCAAGGGGCACTTTGTTCCTTTCCCCTCAACCCCAAATGTCCAAAGGATGATTTATAGCATCCAAAAGGGCATTATTTGCCCATCTTCCTCAATATTTCTCACGTAAAAACTCTCCCCTTTTCCCCATGAAAAATTTCAAGTTTCTCCTTTCAAGAACAGAATGACTCAAAATTCAATTGCAAGATTTCTTCAAGAATTCATCTATTAAGGTATGTGGGGTTTATGAACAAGGATCCTCTCTCATCCTTGTGCCCAAAACTTATTTTAAGATTAAAGTTTATTGTTTGCAATTAGGGTTCATACCCAATTAGCCATATTCTTGAATTATTATATTTTGATGAGATTAAGGGCGTTAAGTGTATCAAGATTTACTTATATCCATGCTTCGTCACTAATTTTACATTCAAGCCATGTTATTAGCTTTATTATGTAAATTATGGGATTTCACATGTTCAAGATGAGTTTAATCCATGTTCTCCTTTATAGTTTTAACTCAATTCATGTTCACGTATGATTCCATGAAAAGTTAGGTTATCTCATGCTTTAAGTTTCAATTTTTCATAGCCTATTCAAGTGAATTTCATGTTATAATATAAAATTATGAACTTAGCCATGTAATCATGTTGATTTCTCAAGTTTAACATATTCCTATGTTTAAGTTCATGATTCTCACATGTTTGGTGGAATGTTCATTTCTTAGGTCTTTGAACCATGATTGCCATACGACAGTATTAAGAGTTGATATCGTGCTTTATGTTCATTTAGTGCTGGCGAGTTATGAACACCCGATACGTACGTGTTTTACATGATTTCATATCTTTCAAGTAATGATTTCAGTTAAATCGTGAATATTACTATTTACTCAAATATTTATGATCATGATGAGTATGATCAGTTATGTAACAATGTTCAGTTGAGTTCAGTTCAAGCAAGTGCTAGTTCAGTTGGGAGTAAGATTTAGCATTGAGCAAATCCAGGGATAGGGGCTCTCCTGCCAGTAGAGGGTGTGACCTTTAGTAGCAGTCCCTGAGTTCTAGAATTACGTAGCCAACATAGGTTTGAGATGTCTACCTGGCAGTTGAGGGTTGACAAAATGTCTACCTGCCAGTTGAGGGTTGACACATATCTCATGAGAGCACCTTCTGGTAGAGGGTAACTTCTTAATCCTTGGGACACCAGTACCCGTGGCACGGTACTGATACTTTTTCAACTGGGTTTATAGGTTGGACCCCGATTAGCTCAGATTAGGGTATGTCGGTTAGGTGATACCTTTCACAGTTTCAATCTAATTATTCAGACTAAGTACAGTTCAATTTTACATAATCAATATTTAGATATCAGTTAATCAGTATTCAAATATCAATTAATTAATATTTAGTTATCAGTTAGTCAGTATTCAGACATTAGCTACTCATTATATAGACATTAGTTATCGATTTACTTAGATTCCAGTCGTTCAGTCACTCAGGCATCAACCATTCAGTTAATCAGATCTACTTAGTACATTTATTTTTGGGTTGTATGCGTATTCATTCATGCTCAGCATATTTTTATATTTAGATTTTGAGTTATGTCAGTTTCCATACGTAGTTTTAGACCCAATATTCGTATATCATCCTCAGTACAATTTTTACAGTCTATTCAGCTTTACGTGAGATTTTTATACAGTAGTGATGTGTACCATTTCCCAGCTTTAGTTCTACTTATTCTACAAAAGTAAATCTTTAACAAACTAAGTTTAGTGATTCATCAGCTTATCAAATTATATTTGTTACTCATGTTTTATGATACTTCAAATTTTAGTTGCTTTCAGTTTCTTGGTGAGTTTACTTGGACTTAACAGTCATGTTTTGAGATTTTGAATATAATTACTTTTACTTATTTCATTCACCCCTGCTTACTCAATACATTCCAAAGTACTGATCCACATATATGTCTATGTGCTACATTGTCTCATAATATAGGTACCGGTTGTAGCCTGTACATCATAATCAGACAGTTTGTAGCATCCATCTAGCAGGTTATGAGTTCTCTTATTTTGGGGACTCTAGACAGGTTGTAGTTCATGGTCTATCTTATTATTATTCATATGTATTTATTAGTGGTAGTTGGAGGCATGCCCTAGCTATCTATAGTCAGTATAGTAGAGGCTTCATAGATAGTTAGTAAGAGTCATGTAATGTAAATTTCAGTTCTCTCTTCAGTTTTATCAGGATGTAAACTTTATCAGTATTATAATTATTCTATTATGCCATGATTATATTTCCACACATCAAACTTAGCTATTTTATATATTCTAAATCAGTTACTCAAGTAATATGCCAGTTCATAGGTTAGATTGGGATCACTTGTGGTTCCAAGCACCATATTATGACTAGGGGATAGTCTCGGGTCATGACAATCTTGATCGCAGACTGGCAGATTTTCAAGCCCAAGGGTAAGGGAATCAAGGTCAAAACTATTATAATGATAGATTCAGAGATAGGAGTAGAGGAAGAATGGTGATTGGTGGCATAAAGATGACTATAAGGAGAAGAGTGACAAGTATATTCTATCAGGTAGTTGAGAGACAAAGTCTAGAGTAGAGGCTCTTTTGTCTAAGATGGTCAAAGGACAAGAATTCAAGAGAACTACCTAAAGGATATCAAAGCTAATCTGCCAGGATTAAACTAGAAAGTTGAGTCACATGCTACAAAATTAAGAAGTTGGAATAATAATTTTGTCAGATGTCAGCCATATTAAATCAGAGACACCCCAAAACTCCAAGCAATATAGTGGTAAACCCCAAAAATATAGCCAATGCCATGCCATTACCACTCAGAGTGGTAAAGTCACAACAGATCCACCTGTACCTACTGCTGATGAATAGAAGAATGATGATGAGTCAGTTGATGTAGGGAGCAGTAGCAAGAAAAATAAAGGAGAATAGAAGGCTATAGAGCCTATGCTGAAGCCCATTCTAAGACCTCTTCCTCTATTTCCTCAAAGGATGAAAAGAAAACAAGACGAATTTAAGTATCAAAATTCTTTATCTATGTTAAAAGAGTTGATTGTCAACATACCGCTTGTAGAGGCTTTGGAGTAGATGCCAGGATATGCAAAATTCATGAAGGATTTGATCACCAAGAAGAGGTCAGTCAGTTATGAGCTAGTCAACAATATTCATCATTATAGTGATGTAGTTATTAGAATTTTGGTAGAGTAGGAGGATCCTGACGCTTTCCCAATACGTTGCACTATTGGGTCTTTCAACTTCACTCGAGCATTATGTGTTCTGGGGGATAGAATCAACCTCATGCCCTTTGCCGTATTAAAGTAGTTGGGGTTGGGATATCCCAAACCAACTACCATGAGACTAGTGATGGCTGACAAAATAGTAAAAAAGCCTGTTGGTATCCTTTATGATGTTTTGGTAAAAGTGCCTTTGTAACGCCCTGATTTTCTGAATTGGAATGCAGCATAGTGCTTATGACACCGAGGGACCACAAGCTAACCCATGAGTGATATCTGTACCTATACACTACATATATAATATAATAATGCAGAAAACATGAACATGTAGGCCATAAGGTTCAACTGAATAAAGAATCTGTCAAAACATAATATCAATATGGGTGAAAGATACCCAAAACAGCTGAAAACTTAATCAAATCTGAACATAAGTCTGAATACTGAATCTAAAAGACTCTAAGTACTACCTGAGTAAGGAGTTGAAGGAGCATGTCTCCAACTAACTCCGTCTAGCAAAACTGAGCTGAAATAATTAATAAAATAAAATAATATCGCCCTCGACTGGATGAGGACTCACTGTAACTCTGTGGATAGATTCTATTGCTGATCTGGAGCTTGTGTCTCTGAACCTATGGTGTAACATAAAAGAAAGAACCATAGTGCAAATACGTCAGTACAACTAGACTAATGAGGATACGAGTGAGGTAGGCTAATGCAAAAGGGTTTACATGCATGAACAATGCTAACTGACTGACTGATATGAACGTGAGAGTGTAAACATACATACATAGTAACTAAGATTGTGAGTACGTGATAGCTACATTTGTACGCTAATACATGGTTTACTGATAACTGACATGGCTAAACCTATAGTTCTGATAATATGGGCGTCTATATCTGACAGTCTTAAATCTGATGGAACTATCTAAGTTTCACACTATGACTGAATTTGACTATATCTGATAGTCCTAGTATACTGATATCTGAAGAACTATCTAAGTTCTTTTACTGATACTGAGTCTGAAACTATGGGAGGTAGTTATATAACCGACATGCCCTATATATGATATTATGGCTAAGATAACGTGTAATCTCTGCCCTGACAGGAAGGGCGTCAATACCACACCACTGGTAAGGATAACATATGAGTAACCCTCATATAACAAGTAACTCTAGTGAGAATGGTGGGAACCCTAAACTGACAGGTTAAGCCACCTCATCAACCCTAATATGACAGGCTAAGATGTCTCAACCTACACTGGCTACATAGTTCAGGTAGGTGAGTCCCCATCCTTGGGTTCACTCAGTGCTAACTTCTACTCCCATATAAAGAGACTAAGCATGATTCAACTGACTGTACATGGATAGATTAACTGACTTCCATTGACTGATAGAGTAGTACTATTATCTGAGAGTTAACTGAGATCATGGGATTTCTGAGGTTTCCTAAGTAACATGACTGAATGAGTTCTATAGATTATAGCTTGACTAAGATTATCGTGACAACATGACATAGCTTTAGGCACACAACTATGTTTTTCGAGTACGAATATCCCCAAGAATCGATAGAAGGAAACTGACACACATGACATGACTTGATCACAAGATTTGAGTCCACAATTCGTAATATCATAAGTAGGGGGATATCATATTTCATATATCTATTCAACATCTTAAACATTATTGAGAATACATGGATATATTTTGTGTACATATTGTATATCTCCATTATCTTGCATGCTTCATACCACCACAATAGCAACACATGAAAAGCATGGAATTCACATTGTAGTATATAGCTAACATGAACTTGTCATTTAGACATCATAGAACCATACAAACATGAATTTTTAGCATCCTAAGCATTTTATCAAACAACTTGAATTCATTATTTAAGGCATAGGTGGGTTTCATACTTGCACTATATTAAACTACCTAAAGTTCATGGTTTTTAATTAACAAAAATATATATTTTATAAAAACACCTTTAGACATCACATTGAAACTTAAACAACAATCATTAACATGTACATACTCATATCACCATAAAAAGTCTACAAAATAATATTTAAAACATGGTTCTTAAGCTCTATGAACGGATTGGATCCATATATGAACACTACACATAGCTTAGAAAGGAAACCTTGATGATTTATTGGAGAGTTCTTGGATTGGGAAACTTAATTCTCAATTATCTTGGAAAAAAAGGCTTGAATCTTGATTTTGAGAGATAAGTTTGATGGAAACCCTAATCTTGTGGTTGAGAGCGTAAGAGAGGATTTTTTAAGATGCTTCACTGAAGAAAAATGGGAAAAATTATGCCTCTTTAGGGTTATAAGTCATGGAAGGTGAAGGAAAAGACCAAAATACCCTTATGAAATAAATTCCCAATTGCTGAAAATCATAGCTAATGACATTTGTGACAAGCCATCAAAAATGTGACAAGCCATAAAAAATGTCGTCACACAGGAGCTGGAATTAATGGTTTCTGCCTAAGCCTGACGACATTTATGACAAGGCATCAAAAATGTGATAGGCCATCAAAAATGTAGTCACACAGAAGTTGGATTCTGCCTAATGCTGACGGCCTTCTTGATAGGGCGTCATAAATGTGGTAAGCTACCACGAATGTTGTCACTTAGGAGCTGGTTTCTGCCTTAGGCTGACGACCTTCGTGATTGAGCGTCACAAATGTTGTAAGCTATAATGAATTTTGTCACTTAGGAGCTGGTTTATGCCTAAGGCTGACGACCTTTGTGATAGGGAGTCACAAATGTGGTAAGCTACCATGAATGTCGTCACACTATTTCCAGCCAGACATGCCGGAGTAAAATAGGAATAACTCTTTGCTCCGATATTGGATTTAGCCAAAATTGGTATCGTTGGGAAGATAATTCAATTATCTATCTGTTTAAAGGTCATGATATAAAAAATTCTAAGTATAATGAGATATATGGTCGTTTGAAGTTGACTATACCAATATCCTTCTCAAGAATTCAATCAGTAAGGAATGTTTTGATTCGTCTGATAGCTGGGAGTTATTTGAAGCCTTAATATACATCTAAATTAATCATAAAACTATAAAAGAACCATAATTTACTATGCATGTGCTTGGTACATGGCTCTAATATTGGTTTGGATTTTTTTTGAGGTATTACAATATCTCTCACTTAAAAACATTCATCCTCGAATGATGATTGCTTGAGAAGGGAGAAAAGATAAAATGACGCGTACACTGAGAGTGCTCAACTGGCACATGATTTTAGGACTGAATTGAATTCTAAACTAAATATTGCCCAACTGAACATGCATATCTGATACATGACTGATAAGCTGAACTCATGAATGCATGATAAGTTATGCACTGATACTTGATACCAATTTTATACTGGAATTTTGAACATGTAACTGAATAAGCTTAAGGAAAATGGTTACCTCGAGCTAAGTCTGAATTAGCGGAAAAAAGATGAGGGTACTTGGTTCGCATGTCTGCTTCTGCTTCCCAAGTATCTCCTTCCATGGACTGATTCCGCCAAAGAACCTTGACTAGAGGGACTTCTTTGTTCCTTAGCCTATGAGTTTGATAGTCGAGGATTTCGACTGGAATCTCTTCATAAGAGAGTCTATTCTAAATATCAATGCTCTGAATAAGGACTACAACTGCTGGGTCACCTATGCACTTCTTGAGAAAAGAGACATGGAGGACTGGATAAACTGAGGCTAGATCTGAAGGCAATTCGAGCGCATAGGATACCTTGCCGAAGCAACTCAGAATCCTGAAGGGACCGACATATCGGGGACTGAGCCTCCCCTTTTTGCTGAATCTCTTCACTCCTGTCATGGGACTGATCTTGAGATTGACATAGTCATTTACCTCAAATTCGAGATCCTTTATACGAACATCCGCATAAGACTTCTGTTGGCTCTGAACAGCCCGGAGTCTTTCTTTGATCAACTGAACTTTCTCTAAGGCATCGAATACTAAGTTAGGCCCTATGACTATCGTCTCAGTAACTTTGAACCAACCGATCGGAGACCTACATCTCCTACTATAGAGAGATTCGAATGGAGTTATTGAATACAGGAGTGATAGCTGTCGTTGTATGAGAACTCATTCAAAGGCAAGTGTTCATCCCAAATTCCCTTGAAATCAATTGTACACGCGCTTAGCATATCATCTAGAGTCTGAATGGTCCTTTCTACTTGACCATCTGTTTGTGGATGAAATGTTGTACTGAGATGAACTTGGGTACCAAGATCTTTTTGGAATGCTTTATAGAAGTGAGGGGTGAATTGGGTACCTCTGTCTGAGATGATAGATAGTGGAACACCGTGTAATCTGACCAACTCCCTGATATAGAGTTTGGCATAATCCTCGACTGAGTAAGAGGTACGAACTGGAAGGAAATGAGCTGACTTGGTCATTCTGTTTACAATGACCCAAAATGAATCATGCTGATGACGTGTTCTAGGAAAACCCATCACGAAGTCCATGTTCACTTCTTTCCACTTCCAAGTAGGAATAGTGAACTCCTGCATGAAACCACTAGGTTTCTAATGCTTTATCTTAACCTGCTGACATGTAAAGCACTTAGCCACAAATTCTGCAACATTCATCTTTATCCTACTCCGCCAATAGATCTCCCACAAGTTACGGTACATCTTAGTGGCCCCTGGATGAATAGAGTATCGCGCACAATGCACTTCTGCAAGAATTTTCTGGCTGAAGTCATCTATATCGGGAACACACAGACGACCCTGAAAATGAAGAACACTATCTCCCCCTTGGGGGAAAACCTCTACTTCCTGACTCTGAACTGACTCTTTTAGCTTGACAAGGCTAGGATCCCTATCTTGCTTCTCTTTCACCTCGGAAACTAGAGATGACTCTGAACTACTCTGAATACATACACCACCCTCTAAAGAGTCGACTAAGCGAACTCTTAGTCTGGAAAGATGATGAATATCCGGAGTTAATTTCTTCTTACTATCCTCAACATGGGAAACACTACCCATGGACAGTCTACTGAGTGCGTCGCCCACTACATTGGCCTTGCCGGGATAATAAAGGACACTCATGTCATAATCTTTCAAGATCTCTAACCACCTTCTCTGAAAAAGATTGAGATCTTTCTGGGAAAAGACATACTGAAGGCTCTTATTATCTGTGAAGACGTCTACATGAACACCGTATAGATAATGCCTCAAAATCTTTAAGGCAAAGACAAGTGCTGCTAACTCAAGGTCACGAGTAGGATAATTCTTCTCATAGGGCGTTAACTATCTAGAGGCATAGGCTATGACTCTACCTTGCTGTATGAGGACATAACCTAAACCTACTTTGGATGTATCACAATATACTACGAATCCATCAGAACCGTCGGGAATTGCTAAAACTGGAGCTGAGGTGAGTCGAGTCTTCAACTCCTGAAAACTCTTCTCACAAAGTTCTGACCACTGAAACTTGACCTTCTTCTAAGTCAATCTGTACATACGAGATGCAATAGAAGAAAATCCCTTGACAAACCATCGGTAATAGCCAGCCAAACCCAAGAAACTCCTGATATTTAATGGAGAGACAGGGCGAGGCCCATTTCTTACTGCTTTAGTTTTTTGAGGATCTACTCTAATTCCATCACCAGAAATAATATGGCCAAAGAATGCTACTGATCTTAGCCAAAATTTGAACTTACTGAACTTGGCAAACAACTGGTGATCCCTGAGAGTCTGAATAAAAATTATGAGATGGATTGAATGATCATGCTCTGTAAGAGAATAGACCAGAATATCATCTATGAAGACTATAAAAAATGTGTCCAAGTACTGCTTGAACACCCAGTTCATTAAGTCCATGAAAGCTGCAGGGGCATTGGTAAAACCAAAGGACATGACTAGAAATTCAAAGTGACCATACCGAGTTTGAAAAACTGTCTTCGAAATGCCACATTCTCTAACTCTGAGCTGATGATAGCCTGATCTGAGGTCTATCTTGGAGAAATAACTGGAACCCTAAAGTGGGTCAAACAAGTCATCTATCCTAGGCAGCGGATGATGGTAATTAATACACATTTTGAGAGAACCATATTTATTGCACACGAATAAGACTGGCGCACCCCATGAGGATACACTGGGCCTGATGAATCCCTTATCTAAGAGATACTTCAACTGACCTTTTAGTTCTTTGAGTTTTGCTGGTGTTATTCTGTATGGCGGAATAGAAATAGGCTGAGTATCTAGGAGAAGTCTATTTCCCTTTGGAGAGGAATACCTGGAAGATCTTCGGGAAAAACGTGTGGATATTCATTAACCGCTGAGACTAATTTAAGACTGGGAGATTCAAAACTGGAATCCTTAACATGCACGAGATGATACATACCCCTTAGAAATAATTTTCCTTGCTCGAAGGTAGGAAACAAGCTAACCCTTGAAAGACGAAGTGCTACCCTTCCACTCTAGAAAGGGCTCATTCGGGAACTGAAACTGAACTATCCTATTTCTACAGTCGACTATGGCATAGCAGGAATGAAGCTAATCTAACCAAGAATAACATCAAAATCAGTCATCTCTAACTCGACTAAATCTGTTGACATGGATTTCTAAAATATCATAACTGGGTAGTTACTGTATACCCACCGAGCTATGATGGTTTTACCCACTAGGGTAGAGAATGAAAAGGGCTCTGCTAAAATTTAAAGACTGATTCCGAAATCGCCTGCTATGTATGGAGTGACAAAAGACAAGGATGTACCTAGGTATAGTAAAACATAAACATAAACATGGAAAATCTATAATGTACCAGTAACGACATCAAGAGAATTTTCCTGATCCTTTCGAGTCTAAAGAGCATAGAGTCTATTTGAGGGTTGCCCACTACTAGCACTAGAAGTAGCACCCTGCTAGTTCGGGAAACCGGACTGAGCTATGGAATGATTCTGCTAACCTTGAGGGCCTAGATGAGGACACTCCATGATCCTGTGGCCTGGCTTACCATAACCAAAATAGACATCACTATCGGCGCTGCAAATACACTTGTGGTTCTTACCATAAGTCTGACAAAGGGGGTTTGTTCGGGCACTGCTAACACTGCCCTGAGATTTAGATCCTGGTGCTCTGTCTCTGTTTCCATCCCTGAACTTCGGCATTGGGGCACTAGTGGAGGAAGGGGATGGAACTGCTGACTTAGGATAAAACTGCGAACGATTTCCTCCCTTTGATTTGGGCTGAGCAAAACTGAAACTGCCTAATTTTGCTCTCTTATTCTGCCTCTCTTTAGTCCTAACCTTCAGCTTCTCTATCTACTGAGCATGGGTCATGAGTCTAGCTAAGGTATTATCACTTTTCAGCATCACAGATCTACAGTCATTCACCACGCTATCATTCACTCCTGACACAAACTTGCTAAGCTTAGCCCTATTGTCTGCAACCACATGAGGGGCATACCTAGCTAGCTGAGTAAATATGAGAGAATACTCCCTAACCATCATATTTCCCTGCCTGAGGTTGATGAACTCAAGAACTTTGGCTTCCCTCATATCTTGGGAAAAGAATCTTTCTAAGAAATCCATGACAAATTCCTCCCACCCAATGGGACCTGTGTCATCTACCCTCTTTGACTTCCACTATTTGTACCAAGTGTGAGCCATATCTTGAAACTGATATGTGGCTAACTCAACATTCTGAACAAAAGTAACACCCATGATGTCAATGACCTTTTAAACTTGGTCAATGAACTCCCGAGGGTCTTCATCAGACTTAGACCCATGGAAAGATGGAGGTTTCATTTGGGTGAAGTCCTGAATCCTAGCTGCTGTGGAATTTGCCACTAGATTGGCTAGAATAGCTGGTGGCCTTTCAATTTGGGAAGCCACAGACTGAGCAAGTGTGGTGAATACGACTCTAAACTCCGCATGAGAAACATGTTCACCTAAAGGATCTTCGAGCTAAGGAGCTAGCTGGTTTCTTCTCTTTGGTGCCATATTCTGAAATAAGAGAAGAACCGATTAGACTGGGAGTTTAACTTAAGATTATGCTCACTAGCACGACATGAATACTGAAAGAAGGGAAATAGTTCCTAAAACTTCTTATAGCCTCCTGTACATAAATGTGGAGCGCAACACATCCATGCACAAGAGTCTACTAGATGTGGCTTTCAGAATTCCTAGGACTCTATTGAACCTTAGGCTCTGATACAGAGTTTGTAACACCCTAATTTTCTGAACAAAATACTACATGATGCTTATGACACCGAGGGACCACAAGCTAAACCATGACTGATATCTGTAACTGTACACTGCATATATAATGTAATAATGTGGAAAACATAAACATGTAGGCCATAAGTTTCAACTAAATAAAGAATCTATCAAAACATAATATCCATATGGGTGAAAGATACCCAAAATAGCTGAAAACTGAATCAAATCTGAACATAAGTCTGAATACTGAATCTGATAGCCTCTAAGTACTGTCTGAGTAAGGAGTTAAAGAAACATGTCTCCAACTAACTTCGTCTAATAAAACTGAGCTTAAATAAAATATAAAATAAAATAATATCTCCCTCAAGTGGATGAGGACTCACTGCAATGCTGTGGCTGGATGCTACTGCTGATCTGGAGCTCATGTCTTTGAACCTATGGTGTAAAATGAAAGAAAGCACCATAATACAAATGCATCAGTACAAATGGAGTACTGAGTATACGAGTGAGGCAGGTTAATGCAAAAGGGTTTACATGCATGAACAATGCTACCTGACTAACTGATATGAACATGAAAGTGTAAACATACATACATAGTAACTAAGATTGTGAGTACATGATAGCTATATCTATACACTAATACATGGTTTACTGATAACTGACATGGCTGAAACTGTAGTTTTGATAACATGGGCGACTGTATCTTACATTCTTAAATCTGATGGAACTATCTGAGTTTTACACTATAACTAAATTTAACTGTATCTGACAGTCCTGGTATACTTATATCTGAAGAACTATCTGAGTTCTTTTACTGAGATTGAGTCTGAAAATGTGGGAGGTAGTTGCTTAACCGGCATGTCCCATATGTGCCATTATGTCTAAGATGGGGTCCAATCTCTGCCCTAACTGGAAGGGTGTCAATACAATGCCACTGATAATGAAAACATGTGAGCAACCCTTATATAATAGGTAACTTTAGTGAGAACAGTGGGAACCCTAAACTAACAGGTTAAGCCACTTCATCAACCCTAATCTGACAGGCTAAGATGTCTCAACCTACGCTGGCTACGTAAATCTGGAACACAAGGATGACTGCTAAGAAACACACCCTAAATTGGTAGGTGAGTCCTCATCCTTGGGTTCACTCGGTGGTAACTTCTATCTGAAGAGACTAAACATGATTCAACTGACTGTACATGAATAGATTAATTGACTTCCATTGACTGATGGAGTAGTACTATTATCTGAGAGTTAACTGAGATCATGAGATTTCTGAGTTTTTCTGAGTCACATGACTGACTGAGTTCTATAGATTATAGCTTGACTGAGATTATCGTGACAACATGATATGGCTCTAGGCACACAACTATGTTTTTCGGGTAGGAATACCCTCAGGACTCGATAGAAGTAAAATGATACTCATGACATGACTTGATCACAAGATTTGAGTCCATAATTTATAATATCATAAATAGGGGTATATTATATTTCATATAGTTATTCAACATCTTAAACATTGTAGGGAACGCATGGATATATTGTATATCTCCATTATCTTACATGCTTCGTACCACCACAATAGCAACACATGAAAAGCATAGAATTCATATTGAAGTATATAGCTAACATGAACTTGTCATTTAGACATCATAGAATCATACAAACATGAATTTCTAGCATCCTAAGCATTTTATCAAACACCTTGCATGCATTCTTTAAGGCATAGGCGAGTTTCATACTTGCACCATATTAAACTACCTAAAGTTCATAGTTTTTAATTAACAAACATATATATTCCATGAAAACACCTTTAGACATCACATTGAAACTTAAACAACAATTCTCAACATGTACATACTCATATCACCATAAAAAGTTTATAAAATAATATTTAAAATATGGTTCTTGAGCTCTATGAATGGATTGGATCCATAGATGAACACTACGCATAACTTAGAAAGGAAACCTTGATAATTTGCTAGAGAGTTCTTGGATTGGGAAACTTAATTCTCAATTATCTTGGAAAAAAGGCTTGAATCTTGCTTTTGAGAGACGAGTTTGATGGAAACCCTAATCTTGTGGTTAAGAGCTTAAGAGAGGGTTTTTAAGATGCTTAACTAAAGAAAAATGGGAAAAATTATGCCTCTTTAGGGTTATAAGTCGTGAAAGGTGAAGTAAAAGACCAAAATACCCTTATGAAATAAATTCCTAGTTGCTGAAAATCATAGATGACGACATTTGTGACAAGGCGTAAAAAATATGTCAAGTCGTAAAAAATGTCATAACACAGGAGCTGAAATTGATAATTTCTACACAAGCCTGACGACATTTATGACAAGGTGTCCAAAATGTGATAGGTCATCAAAAATTTCATCACACAAAAGCTGGATTCTTCCTAAGGATGACGACCTTTGTGATAAGGCATCATAAATGTGGTAAGCTACCACGAATGTCGTCACTTAGGAGCTAGTTTCTTCCTAAGGCTGACGAACTTCGTGATCGGGCGTCAAAAATGTGGTAAGCTACCACTAATTTCGTCACTTAGGAGCTGGTTTCTACCTAAGGTTGACAATCTTAGTGATAGGGCGTCACAAATGTGGTAAGCTACTACGAATGTCGTTGCACTGCTTCTAGCCTGACATGCTGGAGTAAAATTGGAACAACTCTTTGCTCCGGTATTGAATTTAGGAAAAATTTGTATCGTTGGAAAGATAATTCAATTATTTATCTGTTGATAGGTCATGAGATCAAAAATTAAAAGTATAATGAGGTATATGCTCATTTGAAGTTGACTATACTAATATCCTTCTCAAGAATTCAATCGGTAAGAAATGTTTTGATTTGTCTGATAGTTGGGAGTTATTTGAAGCCTTAATATACATCTAAATTAATCATAAAACTATAAAATAACCATGATGTACTATGCATGATCTTGGTACATGGCTCTAATACTGGTTTGGATTTTTTTTTGGGGTATTACAGTCTTCTTTTATATTTCCTACCAATTTTGTTATATTATGTTGTGAAGTGGAATTTCATGTACTACTTATTTTGGGAAGACCTTTTTTGTCTATAGGTAGGATGTTGAATGATCTAGAGAAAGGACATCTGATGCTGAGACTCAATGATGAACATGTAACATTCAATGTATGCAACTCTATAAAGCATCCTGACAAATTGAGAGTGATATCTATGATTCATATATATATACGATGAGGAGGCAGATTCATTCCATGATGTTGGTTCAGTTACTCTGTGGGATGATGATTCTAATGTGGTTGTTCCTATAAAAGAAGGCTAGCTATTAAAGCACTTGCAACTGTGATCATGAATTTTGACTCTGATAGTATTGGGGAGTATGAGGAGATAGTAAGTGCACTATATGTAAAAAGTTATTATGATTTTGCACCAAAGAAGCTTGACTTAGATTTAAAGAATAGAACTACTCCACCTCTTGGCCGTCCATTAAAGAGCCATCGGTGTTAGAGTTGAAGGCCCTCCCATCTCACTTATGATATGCATTTTTTGGGTCCTACAACACTTTGCTGGTTATTATTGCAGTTGATCTGAGGCAGTTAGAAGTAGAAGAATTATTTTCAGTACTGTAGAGATTTAAGAGGGCCATTGGATAGATCATTGCAGATATTGTGGGTATTCTACATAGTTTGTGTACTCACAAAATAAAACTTGAATCAGATTGTGTTCTATCTATTGAGCATCAGGGTTGACTTAATCCTCTTATGCAGGAAGTGGTGAAGAAGGAAATAATCAAGTGGTTGGATACTGGTGTAGTATATCCCATTGCTGATAGCGAGTGGGTTAGTCCGGTATAATGTGTTTCGAAGAAAAGCATAATTAATGTGGTGCCTAATGAAAAGAATGAGCTAGTGTCTATAAAGCTAGTCACTAGATGGAGAGTATGCATGGATTACAAAAAATTAAATGCATGGACTCAGAAGGATCATTTTTCTATGCCCTTCATGGATCAGATATTAGACAGGTTAGTAGGTTGAGGATAGTACTATTTTATTGATGGGTACTCAGGCTATAATCATATTACTATTGCACCTGAGGACCAAGAGAAGATGAATTTTACATATCCTTATGGAACTTTTGCATTCAAATGCATGCCATTTGGGCTATGCAATGCTCCAGCCATATTTTAGAGATGTATGATGTCAATCTTCTCTGATATGGTAGAATATACCATCGAAGTGTTCATGGATGATTTTTCAGTTGTTGGTGATTCTTTTAAAGACTACCTAAAGAACTTGGAAAATGCTCTTCAAAGGTATAAAGAATGCAACTTGGTACTTAATTGGGAGCAGTGTCATTTTATGGTCAAAGAACGAATTGTGTTTGGGCACAAGATTTGAAAGAGAGGCATAGAGTTTGACCGAGAAAAGATTTCCTTACCCAATTTCTATGAAGGGAATTCAAAGTTTTCTAGGGCATGTAAGTTTGCACAGGCTATTTATCAAGGACTTCTCGAAGATTGCTAATCCTCTTTGCAAGCTTCCTGAGAAAGAAGTAAAGTTTAATTTTGATGATGCATATAAGAAGGCTTTTGAAAGCCTAAAGAGAAGTTGGTGAATACGTCAATCATTATGTCTCTTGATTGGTCTTCATCTACTGTGCTAGTAAGGCACTAAATTCTACAAAAGAGATATATACCATGATGGAGCAAGAGTTATTTACAATGATTTTTCCCTTTGAAAAGTTTAGATCTTACTAGACTGGGACAAACGTGATTGTGCACACTGATTATGTAGCATTGCAGTACCTAATGGCTAAAACAGATGCAAATCCTAGCCTTATTGGTGGGTGCTATTGTTGCAAGAATTTGTCTTTGTGGTGAAGGACAAAAAAGACACAGAAAATCAAGTTACAGATCATTTGTCTAGACTGGAGAAGGAAGCGATACAGAAGATTCCAATTGGGTTGGAAATAGATGATAGTTTTCTAGACGAGCAAATATTAGCAGCTTCTCATGATCTAATTCCATTTTTGGCAGATTATTCAAACTACTTAGCCAGTGATCTAGTTCTAGAAGATCTTTTGTATCAGCAAAGAAATAAGTTCATGCATGAGGTAAGGAAATTTTTCTGGTATGAACCTTATTTATTCAGGATTTGTGTAGATAGAGTCATTTGTAGGTGTATCCCTGAGGTAAAGATGATGAGCATAATCGAGGCTTGTCATTCCTCACCAATAGGGGGTCATCATGGAGGGGCCCACACAACTCATAAAATTCTGTAATGTGGCTATTATTGGCCAACTATATACAAAGATGCTTATGATTATGCTTCTGCATGCGACCAGTGTCAATAATAAGGTACGATTTCTATAAGACATGAACTTCCTATGACTCCTATTTTCCAAGTTGAATTGTTTGATGTATGGGGATATACTTCATGGGACCATTTGTAAGTTCATGTGTCATAAAGTATATACTTATAGCAGTTGATTATGTTTCAAAGTAGGTGGAAGCCATTGGACTTCCTAACAATGAAGCAAGAAGTGTCACTGCATTCTTGAGGAAGAACATCTTTTCTTGATTTGGAATGCCATAAGATATTATTAGTAATGGAGGTTCATATTTTTGCAATCATCAATTCAATCGCCTACCTGGACATCAGCTTTGCATAAGTTATCGTCTAGATAAGGAAGTAGGCAATGACAGGCTTTTAGGAACCGAATACCCCATAGTACACTTAAACTTGGGCGCCACACACTCCATCGCCCATATGAGGAAGTTTTGATATGTCAATGGAGTACGAAAAGTACCAAATCAAAGATCCCATTGACACAACCCAAACATGGCTCGGGACTCAACATTATACCACTCCAAACTTACCACCTTCAATTTAGCACAATTCCAAACCAAATTTAGTACCAATCACCTCCTTATCACTTCATACACCTATACTAAATCAAAAACAACTAAAAATGATTAGAAGGGTGGGTTGCCTCCCACAGGTCGTAGATTTGCTTGTGGCTCAACTCATATTTTTGTATTTTTATTTAACATGATAAAATAAAAGTAAAATCATGGGTTGCATCCCATGAAACACCTGATTTAACGTCGCGGCATGACTCACCTATCTTTACTACTCAAAATTTGTCAAGATAAACCATGCTTAAGAATTTCACCGAATCTATTGGACCGATGCATTGCTTGACTCATTGCCCATTTACTTTAAAGACACTTTCATCTTTATTTTCCAGTTCAGGCACTCCAGATGATTAAACTTATGTGAATTTAAAAGGGCCAGACCATTTAGATTTGAGTTTACCTGAGAAGAGCTTGATTCTAGAGTTGAAGAGCAATACCCAATGGCGTACTTGAAAATCCCACTTCTATATTCTTCTATCATGGTACTTCTTCATTATCTCGTTATACAAGTTAGATCTCTCATTTGCACTAAGATGGAATTCATCCATCTCATTCAGTTGTCCCAACCTCAAATCAACCGTTTCCTTCCAGTCCATGTTCAATCGATTGAGCGCCCACAAAGCTTTATGTTCCAGCTCAATCGGAAGATGACATGCTTTTCCATAAACTAGTTGTTATTATGACATCCCAATGGTTGTTTTAAAATCTGTTTAATATGCCCATAAGGCATCATCGAGCTTTCGAGACCAGTTGTTTCTACTTGCATTCATTGTCTTGGCCAGGATTGCATTGATTTCCCGATTTGAGACCTCCACTTTCTCACTAGTTTCTGGGTGATATGGGGTTGCCACCTTATGTTGCTTCACACCATATTTCATCAATGCTTTCTTGAACAGATTGTTGCAAAAATGAGATCCCCCATCGCTTATTTGTGGCACCCTAATGCGGGAGAAGATGTTCTTCTTCAGAAAAGAAACCACTCTTTTGCCTTCATAGTAATCTAAAGGCACACCTCAACCCATATGGATACATAATCCACAACTACTAGGATATACTTCAACCCATAGAAGCTTACAAATGGACCCATGAAGTCAATACCCCAGACGTCAAACAATTCAACCTCCATCATATTCGTCATATGTATCTCATGATGTTTTGAGATCGAACTTTGCCTTTGGCATTAATCGTATTTCCTTACAAACTCATAAGTATCCTTAAACAGTGTTGGCCAATAACGGCCACTTTGCAACACCTTTCTTGCGGTACGATCACCTGCATGATGTCCCTTAGCTGGCGAAGCATAACAGGCTTCCAAGATATTTAACATATCAACTTTTGGGATTCACCATCTGATAATGTTGTCAGGACAACATCTGAATAAGTAAGACTCTTCCCAGAAGTATCTAATGGCATCATGGAGAAACTTCTTTTTTATGATAGAAAGATAAATTCTTTGGAATAATATCACTCACAACGAAGTTGGTGAAGTCAGCATACCAAGGCACCATCTCAAGATCAGCCACTAAAACTTGTTCATCTGGAAAAGCATCATGAATGTCAAGCGTCTCTATAGAGGATTGTTTTCGCTCTAGTCTGGATAGGTGGTCTGTAACTTGGTTCTTACACCCCTTTCAGTCTTTGAATTGAAAGTCAAATTTATATAGCAATAAACCCATCTAATAAGCCTCATTTTCGCATCTCTCCTTGCCATTATATATCTCAATGGAACATGGTCGGTATGGAACACCACCTTGGTCCCCAACAATTAAGCTCAAAACTTCTCAAATGCATAAACAACTGTAAGAAGCTCCTGTTTGATAACTGTATAATTTTTCTGTACCCCATTCAATACTTTTCTAGCATAGTAGATAGGGTGAAACATCTTCTCCTTATTTTTACCAAGGACTGCCCCAAGTGCCACCTCACTCGCATCACACATTATTTCGAATGGCTTAGACTAGTCTGAAGCAATAATAATATGAGCAACGACGAACTTCTCTTTAAGGCATTGAAATGCCTTCATACAGTCATCATCGAATAAAAACTTGGACTCCTTCTCCAATAATTTTCAAAGTGGATTTGCAATTTTGGAGAAGTCCTTTATAAACCTACGTTAGAATACTGCATGGCCTAGAATGCTACAGACTCCTTTCATTGAAATTGGAGGGGTATTTTCTATATAACTTCTACCTTGGCTCGGTCAACCTCAATCCTCTTAGCTGAAATCTAATGTCCAAGCACTATGCCTTCTTTCACCATGAAATGGAATTCTCCCAGTTCAGCACGAGATTAAATTCTTCACATCTTCGTAATGCTCTACTTAAATTCACCAAGCATAATTCAAATGAATCACCCACTTTAGAAAAATCATCCATGAATACCTCTAAAGTGACCTCCACCATGTCAGAGAAAATCGACATCATACACCTTTGAAATGTGTCCAGTGCGTTACATAATCAAAATGACATTCACTTGAATACAAACTTTCCATATAGGTATGTAAATGTTGTTTTCTCCTGCTCTTCTTGGGCAATCGAGATCTGATTGTATCCTGAATAACCATCCCAAAAGAAATACTAACCCCTTTCTACCAATCGATAAAGCATTTCATTCATGAAGGGCATTGAAGAGTGATCTTTCAGTGTCCACGTGTTCAGCTTGCGGTATGCAAACTCACCACCTAGTGACTGGCCTTAGTATAATCAACTTGTTCTTTTTATTAGCAACCATAGTCATGCCTCCTTTCTTAGGCACCACTGTACTAGACTGACCCACTTACTATCAGAGATTGGGTACACTACTCCTACGTCGAGCCACTTTATAATCCCACTTTTCACCACTTTTTGGATAGGTGGGTTTAGTCTTTGTTGATTCTTAAAGGTCGGCAGGCATTCTAAATCTAAGTGGATTTTGTTTGTACAGATGCCCAGTGGAATACTAATAATATCCACAATAGTCCATTCGATAGCCCTCTTGTATCTCCCTAGCACAGAAATAAGGGCCTCAACCTGTTGTTCTGCCATGTCTGCTGTAATAGTAACTGGTAAGGTGTTTCCTCTACTCAGAAATACATACCGTAAATGGTCCGGTGGTTTTGGACAATTTTTAAGGTCCAAGTCCAACTTCTTGGGGGCATAAGAATATGACCCCATTCCTGTCAGTGCACACATAGTCTCATCACATTCTTTGATCCCATCACTATCAAAATTTTTCAATACTACAGCCAATGTCTTAGCAACAAATCTCTCCTCAACTGGTACTTCTTGCTCATATGCATAGAATACATCAATGATTGAAAATAAACTCAGCACCTTATGCTACTTTATCGATTAACAAACATCAAAACTGACTTTTTTTTATCATTGAGCCTGATTTTCAGCTCATTTGTCTGCAAGTCAATTAATACACTTTCTGTTACTAAGAAAGGTCTACCCAAGTTTATGGGTACCTTGAAATCCACCTCACAATCCAGGATTACCAAATCCGCTGGGAAAATAAAGTTTGCTACCTTAAAAAGAACATCATAAAGAATCCCAACTGGCCTTTTTGCTGATCTATTTGCCATTAAAAGCCGTATATTAGTGGGTGAAGGATCTCCCAAGCCCGTCTTCTTGAAAACTACTAATCACGTAAGATCTATACTTGCCCAAAGATCACAAAGGGCCTTTGTAAAATTGAATGATCCAATGGTACATGGAATAATGAATTCTCTTGGATCTTTCTTCTTCTGCACTAAGTATTTTGTAGCAATATCACTACAATGGTGGAGATTATCCACCGATTCATAGATCATAGTCCGCTTCTTTGTCACCAGATCCTTCATAAACATAGCTTAGCCTCAAAACTGTTCCTCAACCAAGGGCACATTTATAGTCAACTGTTTCAGCATGGCCATAAATTTGCTAATTTTAGTGTTGTCCACTTCTTCTACAATTTGTGTAGAAACGGAGGAGGTAAAGTTGTCATTCTTGTCACAACCCTTTCTTCTTTTTGCTTGCCTTTTTCTAACTCATCAACCTGCTTCTGATTAGATAAAACTCATTATTCTTCAGCTTTCCAGACTCCACTAGATGTTTTTATTCTTTTTCTACCCTTAACTCCACTACATCATCTATAACAAGTTTTCCCGCAAAAGGGCCAGGTAACATTTTACCACTTCTCGTGGTGATAGCTATGCAAGAATTTTCATTCCTCAAATTTTGCACAATATCACTTAGTAATATTCCACTCTTTCTCTAATTGAAGGTTGCCGATAACTGATTAATCTATTGCTCCAACTGCTTAATAGATGTGGAATGCGAGTGAACTAATTGACTCATCGTCGATAAGTAACTTTTTATCTATCTGACTCCAGCATCTGTTGATTCCACTTATTTCAGTAATTTAGCCATCATATCCTCTATTTATATCTTCCCAAAACTAATTGCATTAGTGTCACAACTCCCAGGTGGTACATACAACCCACTCATATCAGTATTGCTTCCAGCTGCCTTGGTCTCGATATTTATAACCAGCCTTGTCGTAGTAAGTCTGACCTTGATTTCCTTGTCTATTTCCTCAAAAACCCTTCTGATTATTCAAATAGTTTACTTATTTCTCAGAATTTGATTGAGCTTCTCTACTATGCGACCCCTCAATTTTTACCTTTTCTACCTTTCCTGATAATGGATGCTTTGTAAGTAAATCCATATGTGTCTTTATGTAAGCCATGTCCTGATCACGCTTCTCTTCTCTCCTACGCTACTTTGCTGACAATACACTAGAACCAATATTGCTTACTACCTTAGAATCCCCAATATGCCAAGCTCTACTTGTATTAGTCATTCTTTCTAACATCTCCACAACCTCAGTAAAAGTGAGCTCTATAAAAGCTCCTCCTGCAATATTATCTACAATTGGATTTCTGAGTGAATTCAAAGCTCCATAGAATATTTCCATCAAGTGTTTATTAGTCATCTTATGGTGTGGGCATTGAGTTAACTTCATTTTAAACCTCACCCAAGTTTCATGCAAAGCTTTATTAGCCAATTGCCTAAAGTTGCTGATCTCGTCCCTCAACTGTAACATTCTGTAAGGCGGAAAGAACCTTTATAGGAAAGCTCCTTTCAATTGCCTCCAGTTTGTTATAAAATCTAGCGCCAACTCATTCAGCCACATAGTTGCCTCCACAGATAGAGATAGTGGAAACAATCTCAGATGAATAATATTTTGTCCCACTCCAGGATTATCAAATGACTTACAAATGTTGATGAAATACACCAGATGCAGATTTGGATCATAACCAGGTAATCCACCAAAGAGCCCTTTCAAGTTCAGTAGCTGGATCATAATACTAGTGATATTAAATTTTACCCCAAGAGCTAGTGGTGGTGGAATTATTGCCCCTGTAGCTCCAACTCCATCCAAATCAGCATCATCCTTATTATCTAGGGTAAAATGTACTGCAGGCTATTGGTGCAATCGACCTCTTACCTATCGATTTTGATTAACTGGTACAATATTCTCAACACGCCACTTATTTTCAGGATCGACCAACTCATTATCACCCAGATCTTCATCATCAGCATTAGTTACATGCCTGGGTAATCCAATATTCTGTTTGTTGAATTGAGCATTATCTAAAACAGCTAATCTTTTATCCTCTTGTTGCTCAACCATTCTCCCGATTAGTTGAGGTTCTGGGTTGACAGGTAATAAAGGTCCTTCTGACCTTATGGTTCGTGGCATATATTACAAGGAGCTTGTAATGATAAAAAACAACAAATAAAAGTAAAATTAGGAAACTTGAACAAGAGTCAATTAACACACATATACTCAATTGTCAACCGTTTTCCCTGGCAACAGTGCCAAAATTTAATACGCCTAAATTATAAGTCTCTTACAAGAGTGTAAGTGGTCGTTGTCAAATATATAACCCAACTAGCTTTGGGTCGAATCCCATAGGGTATATGGTGTTAATTAAGTTGTATGCAGTTTAGTTGAGTTTTAATCATTTGTTTTCGTAAAACAAAAAGGGTTTTAATTCAGTTCACAAATTTATAGTTTCAGATTAACAAGGTGAGATGTATGTAGTAGTATTCAAATTTACAGAAATCACAAGCTAGGGTTATATCCACCTTGTGGTATTCAATACTTGCTAACTATGGGTTTTAAGAATTCACACATGCATCGTACTTATAGAGAAATACATTAAATAGCTTAATCCAAAGCTTCTTAACCATTAAGGACGAATTCACTTAAGTTCTCTCGAACCAAAAGTGTTTATACAATTATACGAAGGCTCCAAGTTGTTAATCCTATTAGGGAATTAACATATGAAATAGAGGCTGAAAACCTTATTCTCTTGTCAATACTTTCTTTTTCGAACGTCAGTGTTTCTATCGAACAAGTTGAGTTTGAATGGCATTTTCTCTATGTTCTCAACCATGAGAATTCAAGATAAACAAAGAGAGTATGATATAAGTAAATTAATGCATAAAAATTTAAAACCAATAGTAATAGATTTTATGATACAAGGCTTCCATAACCCTGACTAATAAACTTAGCTACTCATTAGTAAAACAGAAATATTCATCATACCAAAAGGTTAACACAATCTTGGTAGAGGTGTACATGAACAAGATGAAGTTGCATTCCCCCCTCCCTCCATGCTAAGCCGCCAATCTCAGTTTAAAGTAATACAGAATAATACGTCAATTGTCAGCATGGGTTATTTTTAGTAACTTTTCTCTCAAATTGCCTTTTAAGTCCCTAGACTAACTTTAAATGAATAAATAATCTTGGACATAATTTTTAGGCACCACATTTGGTCCAACACACTATATTCTCTTGTGTCATCTGCCATCCGCATCCCATAGTCTCATTATGTCTCTATCTACCTCATTAACACCTGAAATCATGCTAATCACATAGGTTAGCTCAATTACATAAAAGTAGAGTAAAAACATAAGAAATGAAGCACTTTGTTCTTAGAACTTAGCTAAAATATGGGTAAGTTATGGTGCTTAGGCATATAAATACACCCAATATCACCACCCTAGACTTAAAGATTTGTTCGTCCTCGAAAAGCTTATCCATTTATGCATACTAAAAAAGACTTAACTCCCACAAAGGAAAAAACATGATGCTCAAATAGGCTCACACAACAAATATGAACACGAAGTATATTCATGCATCATTACTCGAAATGACCTACCCTCAAGAATAGACTCATTAAGTTGGTAAATTCATGCATACCGTTCAATCAAAGAAATCATATAATTTACCCAACTTTCATCAAACATGTTCTCTCACAACAAAAAAAGTTACTCATAATCACTCACAATAATACAATTTCTAACAAAATGG
This sequence comes from Capsicum baccatum var. pendulum, assembly GCA_030864225.1. NCBI lineage: Eukaryota > Viridiplantae > Streptophyta > Magnoliopsida > Solanales > Solanaceae > Capsicum > Capsicum baccatum. Next base: position 201,458,362 of record CM061553.1, read on the forward strand.
GTACAAGAATCAAGTTGTTCTCACTCTCACATAGAATTCTCAAATTACAAATGATGACCACATGCTTGCCCTTAGTGTATTACTTCACTAATATCAGAATATTAAGATTAGGATCAAATAGGTTTTTTACGGGTTGTAATGCAGGCTAAAGGATGGGTAGGAACTATTTTAACCATAAATAGTGACTATCTTCCCTAAATGCTTCAATACACTACATTATGCAACTAAGACCAATTTCTAACAACCAAATTTCACTTTTACTGCCTTTACAGATTTGCCTTTTTCTTTCACCCAATCTCAGTAAGCTTACTTACATAACTTATGGTGGGAGTATTTTCTATTCTTACATTATTCTATTTTGAACAATGATTTTTTTATATTTTACTCCCAACCACACATCAAAATTTATTTTACACACCAATAACTATACTCTCGGGTTTCACTTTCACTTTTTTCCCTCTTATTTTAAACTCCCTACTCAATAAAAAATGTTTTCTAAAGAGCTTAGGAGTTTTGGATCAAGTTAAAGTTAACCAGAGAAGGGGTTAGGCTACTAATGAGGTTATCAAAGAACATTCTGAAGGCTCAATGGGGCTAGCTAAGATAATGCACAAAGGTAGGTCAAAAAAAGGTATGAACAATGGCTGTCAAAGAAATGCCTAAATCATCTTGTACTCTCACAATCTTTATTTTTCTTTGTACACACACCAGGAAATTTATAGCATCAGTTGCAACATGGAATATACAACAGTCTTACACACTCATGGCACATAGTCAACTCAATCAAGAGCATTATAGATTCTTGACCAAAAAATCAAATGAATTCAAATAAAGCCAACAACTACAACAAGAGTCACAACTAGAGCCTTGGTGTTTCAAACATAAAGATCAATGACATACTTATGCTATAATGCCATGTGATCCAAAAGAATATTTATATGCAACAAATGACTAATTTTCTCTTAAGACGGTCTTCATCCATCCATCATCGAAAAAAGCACCAAACTATGACTAAATCAAACAAACATCTAACAAGAAATAAAAGAATCACAATAATTAATTATAATGACCCAAAATCGCCTCTAGGGACGTCACACAGTGCTTAAGGCTACAAGTAGCCCCAAGATAACCCTTTGAGCCTTTTTTTACTAACAATACTCATTTCAAGATGAAATAATTCAAACACTAGCATAGTAATATCATATGAAGGGAGATACAGAGAAAATATTTGGTCTAAACGACCATAATACTGGAATTTTCAACATAATCTCAATCTGATAACTAGTCTGACAAAGCCTCTACTAATCCATAAACTAGAGAGCCATTGGGACAGGTCCCCAACTAACTCAAATAAACTAAAAGTAAAAATATAGCCTCTGAAATGCAGAAATGTCTGAAGATAGGTCCTCAAACTATGAGGACTCACCACTGTAGGAATGTAGACAGAGGTACTCGAAAGTCACTGACGAGGCTGGGAATGAGCACCCGAACCTATATTATAAGATAATGTAGCACAAAGACGTATATGTGGATCAGTACTTGGGAATATATTGAGTATGTGGGGGTGCATGCATTTATATAAAACAACATCAATACTCTTTAATCAAACCATGCATGCAATAAGTAATGACTAACATGGCCTGAATAAGTATAAAATGTAAAGCTCATGAATCATGTAGAATGGAGCATGTAACACAAATCTCGTGTGTCATCATAGTTTAACTTTGAAATCAGTAATCTTCTCTTATTCTCATTGCCCATAGACTATAGGAAACTTTAAACAATAGTTTCAACCCATTCATATGTCTCATGGAGAGTAAAACTTCTTTAATGCTCAAGAACTCATAAATCTTTTGAACTCAAGTACTTAGAATTTAGAATCATATAACTTTGAAACATACTTGAAGGCATTTCATTCACTTTAAGAAAATATCTCGTTTCAAGCTTTAGGGAAATCATTCTACCTCAATGGAAAGATACTCTAGTTTAGGGAAATAACTTATCTCATAGATTTAGAGAAAATACTTATATCAAGGGAAAATACTTTTAGTCTTAGGGAAAATAACTCGTATCAAGGGAGGGTCTCTTAACTGACATAAACCATGCGAGCTACATGGAGTCCAATATTTTGTCCTCCTAAAGAAGAGATCCCACGTAGGGGAGGAGCATCATACTCTTTCCAGGGAGTATAACCTCAATTCAGTGACCACTTATCTCGGCTTCAGGCCCAATATATCGGTCTTAGGTCCAAAATATCAAACCTATAGTGGCAACTAGTTTTGTGGTAAGAAACCATAGTAACTTACCAAACTCGATGCTAATTACTCTCCCTCTAGTTTATCTCGCTCATCTCATGGAAATCCACTTTAAAATAATCTCATGGTTCATCAAGAACCCAATAATCAAATCTATAATTCATGTAGTAAAGTGGATTTCAAAACTCCATGAACATTAGGTCAAAATATTTCTCAATAATCTCAGAATACTCAAATCATGGGTTCTTATAGCATAGGGGTTCATAAAATTGCAAATCTCAAGTATGGCTCAATAACCCATAATTAACTCTCAAGTTAAAACTCATCAAAAGCATAATAGATAACATATAGATTGATAACTCATGTAGAAATCTGGAAATTTCAGCAATTTATCTCAAAATCACAACATACACATATACTTCAATATCTCAAACATTTCAACTATTAATTTCTCAAGGATTAAAATCATGGGGTATAGACCCAGCTGTAATTTCTCAAGAAAACATGTGAAAATCATGCCATTAGACTCTCAATTCATGGAAAACATCAAAATATTGCAATCAATAATAATGGCTAAAAAATCCTAATCCAAATTCATGTAAAATCTCATAGATTGAAGAAAATCATAGTTTCAATAAGCCTTTGGGCACAAGGATGAAAGGATTACCCTTGTTCAAAATCCCACATACCTTGGATTATGAAATTGGATGAACGAGCTTGCTCTAAACTCTTCTTCTTATTCTTGAGAGAGGGTTCTTGCAACCTTTGAACTTTATAAACTCAAATCTCAACTCAATTTATAAAATCCATGATGTGTTCGTAGATTTCTTGGAGAAGGGTTTTAGATTTGCTCTTGAGGTAGAAACCCTAGCCTTTTAATGTTTTGGGAGATAATGAGGCTATCAGGTTCATTTGGAATATATCTGAGGGTTAAGAGGGAAAAGACACAAAAGCCTCTTTTAAAAAGGACTTAAAACTATTGAACGGGAGTTGTAATGATCTAAACGATGGTCCATCACTAGCCTGATGGTCTGTTGGGTCATCCGTCATCATTGGTTAGAAAAAGAACATAATGCCTCGGTGTGACGGTCAAAGCAATGGTTTGTCTCTTATCTTGATGATCCATCGGATTATCCATATTACGTTGGCCAAGATAATGCGACACTACCTAAGCGCGACGATCACAGTGATAGTCTACCGCAACCTTGATGGTCTTTCATTTTGGCCGTTACACTTAAGCCAGAAAATAAAGTTACTTCCTTGGTTGTGATGGTCCGTCACAGACTCGACGGTCTGTGGGATCGTCCATCGCACCTGGGGCAGTTCTAACAACTCTCAATAAAATGATGATAACTTCTCACCCCGGGGGCCCTGGATTTGGACAAAATCGTTGGAAACATAATTCTATTCTATACATGAAAAAAAGTTAAATTTAAGAAAATTTTATATGGTTTAAACACCAATCACTTGGGAAGTCACTTCTCAATCTTTTAGGGATGGAATTACACTTCACTTGACACGCTTTGAGGCTCAAACTATGAGGGAACTTTGAGGGGTCTTACATTAATCCTATCAATGAATTATACTAAGGAGAAGGTACTATTTTTCTACAAAACAAGCAACAAAGTAACCGACCACCCCACACTTAATCTAAGCACTATCCCCAATGAAAATAACAAAAATATAAAACTTGGCTAGTAGTACTCTTCCTCCATATCAGAAGTCATACCACCTGCATCAGAATTATTATCAGAGTCATCCTCACTAGATCCAGCCTCCACGTCAGAATCTATTAGACGCTGGTCCTTATTAGTTTGCGCATCATCATCCAATGGCTCCTGAAAAGCAGGCCCCACTCCACACATAGCTCTTGTATGCTCAATAAGTGGATAATCATAGTCCAGCTGACATAGCTCCATAAAAGTAGGTACACATCCTCCACTCATCATAGTGATCTTCACCGTGCCATAAAGAGGGCAGAAGAAGCTATCATCTTATGTATGTACTTCTACAGTGCTAAGAGCTAGCATTGGCTCGCGGCTAGATCCTTAACCTTTGTGAAATCTATTTTTTTCGTGTTTTGTGGCAACTTGTGATCCGCTGGCTCATCCTCAATTCCATTCTTTTTCAAGATGGTGGTTAGCAAGCTTCCAAAACTGAATCTTGTCTTTTTTTTGCATCCTTGCTTCGCGCATAGAAGTACATATAAATGCGCCAACATTTATAGGAATGTCAGTTAACAAAGCAAACACTAGACATACCCGATCACGAGTGAATTTGGTGAATTTCTTTATCATAATCAAGCAATCATTGACTATCCTTAGCCAGATACATGCCTCCCTATTCAGAAAACCATATGGGAAAGTGTTGTGGTAGACTTTGTCTTTATGATAGGACCATCGAGCCCGAGGCCGTGAACCACACAAAGTATATTTGATAGTTCTATATGGAGGCTTGTTGTACATTTCCTTCAACCTAGAGTGGTCTACATCCGGAGTACCCAGGCGTGCGTTCAATAACTCTACCATCAGATTTAGGATCTACCCTCTAATTTTCACTTAATTCCCATGGGTATTTGGAACCAATTTGCATAAAATTCCCAAACCAGGTCCAGATTACATTCATGAATGTCTTCAGAAATAAAGTCAAGCTTCAATTAAGTGATCCTAGACAAAATACAAGGGCAGTGCCTCGCCAAGCTATTTCTCTTGATGAGCTCCACTAGTAAGTATCTAGGTGCTTTGTTGTCCTTGTACCTTTCCTGACCCTCCTGTTCAACCTATTTAATGTGAAAAGTGCGTTGAGGCCCTTGAAGGAAGGATGAGGTGGATTTCTCTTTTCATGCCCTTTTTCATCCCTTCTGAGATATAGATGCTATTTCTTTGCCCGTGTGTCCTTTGGGATCCATATTACCTGAGTTCATCATACATTCATGTTATCCGCACATAATAAAACTAACTACAATTAAGATGAGGGTGGTGAAATCACCACCCCACACTTAATTTGTTAGCATAAACCAATAAATCAGTGTTGTCAGGAATTCAGACTTCACCGACATACACTTTGACATTCGGCAATTCACAACATTGTTCACACATTTACAACTCACATGGTGGTTTCCCTTTTTCTGTTTATATTCACAATTTTAGTCCTAAAAAACCCTCAAATTCCACAACAAATTGCAATTCAAATTAGTACATACCATAACACATAATTGTTGTACAAAATCAGCCGATTTACACCACCAATTCGACCAATTTTAATTAAATTAAATGATTGTTGAGCAAAGTTATGCCTTACATCTTCAACATATCAAAATACACAAAACACCATCACTTTCCCATAATTTTACCAACACCATGTTCAATAAAGTGAGATGTAAAATAATGGATACACAACTTAACTATGTTAGTTATGAATGATTCAATCACACACAAAAGCTCAAAGTACTACAACAATAATGTTTATCTTTCCAAGTTATTCAAAACCTTTCTTTGACATAGCCATGGAAAGAATTCAATCCACAATCCTCAAGAAACCAATTAACAACTTCAAATAAAGTCCCAACAATGACGGATTAAGAAAGAAAACTTACCTTGAAGGTGAAAGATTGAGAAAAGAAGGGAAAATTTCTTGGGATTGTTAAGTAAAGAAAAACCTTGTAGAAAAAAGAGTATGTTGAAGGAACAATTTTTGCACAGTTTTGTGGTGAAATAAGAGTGAATTTGGGGATTTAGGGTGTTATGGTTATTTATAAAAGGTGAAATAGGGTCGGGTTGACCGATTTAAGGTGGGATATAATATTAAAGTTGGTGTGATTTGTGTCGTAATGTGCATCGTCTAGGTGTAAGTAGGCACCCCAAAGGGAACTGCCTAATTGAAAGAGTAAGTGTGTGCGATGTAATGGGTGTCGTATAGGCAATCGCCTGCTTGGACTTAGGCGTCACATAAGTTAATACCGATAAAAGGTAGTAGGCATAGGCAGAATTGTAGGCACCGTACAAAGGATCTCCAAATAGGGCTTGGGCGCTGCACACCATATCGCCTAAGTGTACATGTGAATCGCATATCTTGTTGCCTAAATTTATGTAGGCGCCACCCAATGTAACGCCTAAGTGAGGCATTGGGCTTAGGCTATGTGTTAGGCGATGATTTTTCCATGGACTAAGTAAACTTTGGCGCCACATAACCCATAGTACACTTAAACTTGGGCGCCACATACTCTATCGCCTATATGAGATAGTTTTAATATGCCAATGGAGTATGACAAGTACCAGATAAAAGATTCCCTTTACGTAGCCTGAACTTGATCAGGACTCAACATTATACCACTCCAAAATTACCACCTTCGATGTACCTCAATTCCAAATCGAATTTGGTACCAATCACCTCCTTATTACTTCTTACACCTAAACTTAATCAAAAGCAACTAAAAATAATTACAAGGGTGGGTTGCCCCCATCAAGCACCGTAGTATTGGTCATGGATCGACTCTTATTTTTGTATTTTTATTTAACATGATAAAATCAAAGTAAAATCATGGATTGCCTCCCATGCAGCGCTTGATTTAACATCACGGCATGACTCGTCTATATTGACTACTCAAAGTTTGTCAAGATAAACTGTGCTTAAGCATTTCACCAAATCTATTGGACCGGTGTATCGTTGACTCACTACCCGTTTACTTTAAAGAAACTTCCATCTTTATTTTACACTTTAACTACTCCAGTTGATTAGACTTGTGTGACTTTAAAATGGCCAAACCATTTATATTTGAGTTTACATGAGAAGAGCTTGATTCTGGAGTTGAAAAGCAATACCCAATCGCCTATCTCAAAATCCCTCTTCTCAATTATTCAATCATGATAATTCTTTATTATCTCTTTATATAAGTCAGCTCTCTCATATGCACTGAGACATAATTCATCCATATCATTCAGTTGTCCTAATGTCAAATTAGTCGCTTTCTTCCAGTCTATGTTTTATTGCTTGAGAGCCCACAAAGCTTTGTGGTCTAGCTCAATCAAAAAATGATATGTTTTTCCATAAAATAGTTATTACAATGGCATCCCAATGGGTGTCTTAAAAGCTGTTTGATATGCCCATAAGGCATCATTAATCTTTTGAGACCAGTTGCTTCTGCTTGCATTTACTATCTTGGCCAATATTGCTTTGATTTCTCTGTTTGAAACTTCCACTTTCCCACTAGTTTGTGGGTGATTTAGACTTTCCACTTTATGTTGCTTTACACAATATTTCATCAATGCTGCCCTGAACATCTTATTGCAAAAATTATATCCCCCATCACTTATGATTGTCCGTAGTACCCCAAAGTGGGAGCAGATGTTCTTCTTTAGAAAAACAACCACTCTTTTGCGTTCATTTTCATCTAAAGCCATAATCTCAACCCATTTGGACATATAATCCACAGCTACTAGGATATACTTTAGCCCCTAAGAGCTCACAAATGGCCCCATGAAGTCAATACCCCAGACGTCAAATAATTCAACCTCCATTATATTCGTCATAGGCATCTCATGATGTTTTGAGATCGATCCTTGACTTTGGCATTGATCGCATTTCCTTACAAACTCGTAAGCATCCTTAAATAGTGTTTTCCAATAGTAGCCACTTTGTAACACCTTTCTCTCTATACGATCACCTGTATGATGTCCCCCAACTGGGGAAGCATGGAAGGATTCCAAGATGCTTAGTATATCAGATTATGAGATGCACCTTCTGATAATGCTGTCAGTACAACGTCTAAATAAGTATGGCTTATCCCAAAAGTATCTCATGGAATCATGGAGAAACTTCTCTTTCTTATAGAAAGATAGATTTTTTGCAATAATATCACTCACAAAGTCCGCATACCAAGGCATAATCTCAAGAGTAGCTGCTAGAATTTGTTCATCCAAAAAAGCATTATCAATGTCAAGCTTCTCTGTAGAGGACTGTTCTTACTCTACCATGAATAGGTGGTCTGCAACTTAGTTCTCACACCTCTTTTGATCTTTGACTTCAAAGTCAAATTCCTATAGTAATAATATCTATTTAATATGCCTCGGTTTGGTGCCTTTGTTCATTATTAGATATCTCAATGCAGCATGGTCGATGTGGGCCACCACCTTAGTCCCCAACAAATAAGCTTGAAACTTTTCAAATGTATAAACAACTGCTAGAAGCTCCTATTCGGTGACTCTGTAATTTTTCTGTGCCCCATTTAACGCTTTGCTAGCGTAGTAGATAGGGTGAACATCTTCTCCTTATTCTGACCAAGAACTACCCCAAGTTCCACCCTACTCGCATCGCACATTATTTCTAATGGCTTAGACCAGTCTGGAGAACTAATAATAGGAGCAATAAGCAACTTCTCTTTAAGGCATTGAAATGCCCTCATACAATCATCTTCAAATAAGAACTTGGTCTCCTTCTCTAATAATTTGCAAAGTTGATTTGCAATTTTGGAGAAGTACATTATAAACCTATGGTAGAATCCTTCCTGGCCCAGAAAGCTACGGGCTCCTTTCACTGAAATAGGAGGGGGTAGTTTCTCTATAACTTCTACCTTGGCTCGATCAACCTTAATCTCCTTAGCTAAAATCCGATGTCCAAGCACTATGACTTCTTTCACCATGAAGTGGCATTTCTCCTAATTCAGCATGAGATTGAATTCTTCACATCTCTATAATACTTTACTCAAGTTCACCAAGCATAATTCAAATGAATCACCCGCTACAGAGAAATCATCCATGAACATTTCTAATGTGTCCTCCACCATGTTAGAGAAAATTGACATCATGCACCTTTGAAATATGGATGGTTCATTACATAATCCAAATGACATTTGCTTGAATGCAAACATTCCATACGAGCATGTAACTATTGTTTTCTCCTGATCTTCTGGGGCAATTGAGATTTGATTGTATCCCAAATACCTATAAAAAAATCAATACCATCCCCTTCCTACCAATAGATTAACCATTTAATCCATGAAAGGCAATAGAAAGAGATATTTCAGTGTCTATGCATTCAATTTTCGATATTCCATGCAAACTCACCACCCAGTTACTGGCCTAAGTAGAATCAACTTGTTCTTTTAATTAGAAACCATAGTCATGCCTCCTTTATTAGACACGCACTGTACTGGACTCACCTACTTACTATCGGAGATTGGGTACACTACCCATGCATTGAGGCACTTTATAATCTCTTTTTTCACCACTTCTTGTATAGGTGGGTTTAGTTTGCACTGATGCTCAATGGTCGGTATGCATTATTCCTCTAGCTGGATTTAGTGTGTGCAGATACTCGGTGGAATACCAATAATATCTATAATAGTCCATCTTATACCCCTCTTGTATCTTCTAAGCACAGAAATAAGGGCCTCAACCTGTTGCTCTGCCAAGTCTGCTACAATAATAACCGGTAAGGTATTTCCACTACCCATAAATACATACTGCAAATGGACCAGAAACACCTTTAGTTCCATCACCAGTGGCTCCTCAATAGAAGGTTTAGCCGATGGTGTTGGATGATTTTTAAGGTCCAAGTCCAGCTTCTTGGGGGCATAAGAATACGACCCCATTCATATTAATGCACACACAGTGTCATCATATTCTTTGATCCCATCACTATTAAAGTTCATCAATATAGAAACCAATGTCAAAATAATAAATCTCTCCTCAATCGGTACTTCTTGCTCATCTTCATAGAATACATCAATGATTGAAAATGGGCTCAGCTCCTTATGTCGCTTCATCGATTGACAAACATCAAAACTGACTTCTTTATCATTGAGCCTGAATTTTAGCTCATTAGTCAACAAGTCAATTAATACACTCCTGATTTCTAAGAACGGTCTACCTAAGATTATGGGTACCTAGAAATCCACCTCACAATCTAGGATTACAAAATCCACTGTGAAAAAAAAGTTGTCCACCTTAAAAAGAACATCATAAAGAATCCCAATTGTCCTTTTTAGCGATCTATCTTCCATTAAAAGTTATATGTTGGTGGGTGTAGGATCTCCCAAGCCCAACTTCTTAAAAACTGCCAATGGCATAAGATTTATGCTGGCACCAAGATCACAAAGGTCCTTTGCAAAATTGAATGATCCATTGGTACATGGAATAATGAATGCTCCCAAATCTTCCTTCTTCTGCACTAAGGATCTTGTAGTAATAGCACTACAGTAGTGGAGATTATCCACTGGTTCATAGCTCACAGTCTTCTTCTTTGTCACCAGATCCTTCATAAACTTAGCATAGCCCGACATTTGTTCTTGTGCCTCAATCAAAGGCACATTTATAGTCAACTATTTTAGCATAGCCATAAATTTGCTAAATTTAGTGTTGTCCACCTTTTTCTGTAATCTGTGCAGAAACGGAGGAGGTAAAGTTAGCATTCTTATCATAACCTTTTCTTCTTTCTCCTTGCCTTTCTCTAACTTATCAACATGCTTCTAATTAGATGAAACCTCATTATTCTCCATATTCTTAGACTTCACTGGAATTTATTCTACCTCTAACTCCACTACATCATCTATAACAGGTTTTCCCACAGAAGGGTCAGGTAACACTTTACCACTTCTCGTGGTGATAGCCATGCAAGAATTTTCATTTCTCGGATTTTGCATGGTATCGCTCAGCAATGTTCAAATTTTTATATAATTGAAGGCTACCGATAACTGATTCATCTGTTGCTCTAACTACTTAATAGATGTGGAATGCGATTCAACTAATTGACTCATCATCGATAAGTTACTTTCCATCTCTCTGACTCCAGCATCTATTAATTCTACTTCTTTTAGCAATTTAGCCATCATATCCTTCCTTGACATCTTCACAGAACTAGTCGCAATAGTGTTATGATTCCCAGGTGGTACATACAACCCACTCTTATTAGTATTGTTCTTCTAGCTACTTTGGTCTCGATATCTATAGCCAGTCTTGTCATAGTGAGTTCGACATTGATTTCTTTGGCTATTGCCTTGGAAACCCCCTGATTATTCAAATAGTTTTCTTCCTTCTCAGAATCTAATTCAGCTCCTCTACTATGTGAACCCATAGCTTTTACCTTTTCTACCTTCCCTGATAATAGATGCTTTATAAGTAAATCCATCTGTGTCTTCATGTGAGCTATGTCCTTATTATACTTCTCTTCTCTCCTAAGCTGCTCTGCTGATAATATACTAGACTTAGTATGGCTTGATACCTCGGAATCCATGGTATGCCAAGCTCTAATTATCTTAGTCATTCTTTCTAACATATCCACAGCCTCAGTGAAAGTGAGCTCCATAACAGATCCTCCTGCAGAATTATCTACAAATGGCTTTGTGAGTGGATTCAAAGCTCTGTAGAATGTCTCTATCAAGTGTTTATCAGTTATCTTGTGGTTTAGGCATTGAGTAAACTTCTTTTTAAACCTCACCCAAGTTTAATGCAAAGCTTTACTATCCAATTGCCTAAAGTTGTTGATCTTGTCCCTCAACTGTATCATTCTGGAAGTCAAAAAGAACCTTTCTAGGAAAGCTCCTTTCAATTATCTCCAGTTTATTATAGAATCGAGTGCCATCTTATTCAACCACATAGTTTCCTCCCTAGAAAGAGACATGGAAACAATCTCAGATGAATAGCATTTTTTCCCACTCCAGTATTATCAAATGACTTAAAAATATTGATGAAATTCACTAGATATAGATTTGGATCATTACTAGGTAATCCACCAAAGAGTCCTTTCAAGTTCAGTAGCTGGATCATAGTACTAGTGATATTAAATTTCACCCCAGGAGCTAGTGGTGGTGGAATGATTTCCCCTGTAGCTCTAGCTACATCCAAATCAACATCATCCTTATCATCCAGGGAAAAATGCACTATAGGCTATTGGTTCAATCGACCTCTTGCTTTTTGATTCTGATTTACCGGTACAATATTCTTAACACGCCGCCTATTTGTAGGATCAACCAACTCATCATCATCCAAATCTTCATCATTAGCATTGGGTAATGCCTAGGTAATCCTATATTCTGTTGGTTGATTTGAGCATTACCCAAAGTGGCTAATCTTTCAGCCTCTTGTTGCTCAACCATTCTCCCAATTAGTTGAGGTTCTGGGTTGACAGGTAATAAAGGTCCTCCTGACCTTTTGGTTTATGGCATATACAAAAAGGAGCCTATAATGATAAAAAACAACAAATAAAAGTAAAATTAGGAAACTTGACCAAGAGTCAGTTAACACACATATACTTAATTGACAACTGTATTCCCCAAAAATGGCACCAAAATTTGATACACCTAAATTACAAGTCTTTTACAAGAGTGTAAGCGGTCGTTGTCAAATACATAACCCAAATAAGTTTGGGTTGAATCCCATAGGCAATATGGTGTTAATTAAGTTGTATACAGATTAGTTGACTTTTAATAATTTGTTTTCGTAAAACAAAGATGGAGGGTTGATTCAGTTCACAAATTTATAGTTTCAGATTATCAAGGTGAGATATAAGTAGTAGTATTCAAATTTAGAGAAATAGAAAGCTAGGGTTATTTCCACCTTGTAGTTTTCAATACTTGCTAACTATGGGTTTTAAGAATTCATACATGCATCGTACTTATAGAGAAACATATTCAATACTTAATCCAAATATTTCTCAACTATTAAGGTCTAATTCACTTAAGTTCTCTCGAACTAAAAGTGTTTATACAATTATATGAAGTCTCCAAGTTATTAATCCTATTAGGGCATTAACATCTGAAATAAAGGTTGGAAACCCTTTTCTCTTATCACAACTCTCTTTTCCGAACATCAACCTTTCTATCGAACAAGTTGAGTTTGAATGGAACATTCTCTATGTTCTCAACCATGAGAATTCAAGATAAACGAAGAGAGTATGATATAAGTAAATCAATGCATAAAGAATTTAAAACCCATAGTAATAGATTGTATGATACAAGGCTTCCATAACCCTAATTAATAAACTTAGCTACTCATGAGTAAAATAGAAATCACAATAGAAATATTCATCATACCAAAAGGTAAACATAATCTTGGTGGAGATGTACGTGAACAAGATGAAGTTGTATTTTTTCTCCCCTATTCTAAGCCTCCAATATCAGTTCAAAATAATACAAATAATACGTCAATTGTCAGCATGGGGTATTTTTAGCAACTTTTCTTCAAATTGCCTTCCAAGTCCCTAGACTAACTTTAAATGACTAAATAGTCGTGGACATTGTTTTAGACTCCATATTCGGTCCAATACGCTACTTTCTCTTGTGTCATCTACCATTCGTATCCCATAGTCCTATTATGTCTCCATCTACCTCATTAACACCTAAAATTATGCCAATCACATAGGTTAGCTCAATTACATAAAAGAAGAGTAAAAACATAAGAAAATAAGAACTTTGTTACTAAAACCTAGCTAAAATAGGGGTAAGTTATGGTGCTTAGGCGTATAAATACACAAATGATCAGTGCTCAAAATGGATTATGTTTTGCAAAGAGTAGATGGGTATTTTGGTATTTGATTTAGAGTCCAACATTAAAGTTGGACTTTTATATTACATTGGATATAATAGGACTCATACCCACTGAAAATATGGAAGTCTAATAATTTTAAAGTTCTGGAATGGATACGACTCGACCATATGAGTCATACCCAAACCATACGAATCGTACACTCTTAGTCTTACCCACCTGGGAGGATTAAGTTTGGATTAAATATTTTTGATCTACTTTAGACTGTTGGTTATGAGTCGTACCTTGCTAGTATGACTTGTTAGAAGGAGTCATAAGCTGACCAATGAACAAATTTTATGTGCTGTATAAGATGCGACTTATTCATACGAGTCATACCTAGTGGATACGACCAGTACCCACCACTCGTGCCCTGACTAGAATAGGCATACTGAACTTTAATTTTAGATTTTTTATTTTCTTTTCTTTACTTGCTAATAATAGTATGTTTACAGGAACCATGCCTCCCAAGAATGCTTTCTCATCTAAGCAAGTAATGAAAAAGAGTACCAAACTTGTACCAGTGGCTAACTTAGAATCCAATAGTTTCGAGTTCAAGGAATCAACTAAAAGTAGCAGTGAATTCTATGATGACTCCATAAAGGTCAAGGTTATACAAAAGGGGAAAGTAACTGAGAAAATGAAGGGGAATAAAAAGGTACCCGAAGAATCAGAATCACTCGCAAAAGGCCCAAGGAGAAAAAATTCAACGGTATCTCCTCCACATACACTACCACTTTTCGATGATGATGAGGATGATGAGGCTAAATCCAGTTCAAAAGATGTAAATTCTGAGCTTGCTAAAATTATAGAAGATGTGATGAAGTACCTCCAATTATCCATAGGACCTACCACTTGCTCTTACCACTGCTCTGGTGTCCATTATTGAACAATGGGAGTACCTAAGAATGTAAGATACATTTACTATTAGGCTATTCAGGCTTTGGGTGAAAAGATAAGAAGAGTACTGTATTTAGAGTGGAGGTTAATAACGATAGGGATATCAGAATTACCTTGATTTGATGAGTGCCTCTGTCAATATAGATTTGAGTGATGACATGGGCGCCTGGAAAGTATAGTGAGGTGCTTATTCAAGAATTCCATGTATCATATAAAGTTGACTTTAGAGGCAATACACATAAGGTCAATTGTGGAAGGATGGTGTACCAATTACGTTATTGGTGATTGGAGGAGTCTAGGTAGACATTTCCCTACAGATAATTGGTAGATTTTTATATGGACCGGTGTTCAGGCTCTAGCAAACACTGAGGAAATATACTACAGAATAGAGAAAATGAGGAAGATAACTAAGAGAATGCTGGGTTTAGAAGAGAAGATAGTTATTTTTAGGTGGATTGTGGAATGGATAGCTTCGAATGGTGAAAATTTAGTTTGGGTTGTAGGAGTCCCAGGGTGGTCACTCAAAAGATTAAAAAGAGTACCCTCAACTTCGAGGGTAAAGTATGGTAGACATTGGCCTAACACCGGCTATGTCCAACTATGAGATATGATGTATTGAGCTCGATCAGAGATGCTATGATAGCCATCTAGGAGTTTGATGTAGGGGATTTCTTATCTCGAGAGATAAGGGATCGTGTTATTGGGAGGCGGGAAGGCATTATTAGCTTACCCTTGTATGATTACACGGATATGTCTGGTTGTAGGGGTTCTGGAACTTCCTAGTATAGATGAAATAATTAAGGTCATGCAAACCACAAATTTGAGCCTGATTAAAGATGCGACAAATCCATTAGCCCGACATGCACGACAGACATAGATTGGATGGTAAAAATGTTCCCGCAGGAGACAAGCTAATACTGAGGTTGCTGAGGTAGGAGCATAGATGGAGACTTCACATACAGATGCAATAGGTACTTCAAATGCCCCACCACCGGTACAGTCTATTCCACCCATGCCGTGAGGTATGCCCTTTGGTATTATGATGATTTCACAAGCACTATAGACTAAGGTGATGAATAGACTAACCACACTAAAGGAAAAGGTTAGGTATATTGAAGGAGGCATAAAGCCTTGGCTGGACACTCATATCAAGACACAGGATAGATGAATCTAGAGAAGGTTAGATATTTTTTAATCGAGGATTACTTGACAGCTGAACGTTGGGTAGATGCCCAATATTATTGGAATAAAAACTGAGGTTGCAAAAATTAAGAGGATGGTGCATGAGCTATGTAATAGACAGATAAATTCAAAGCCTGTGATTGAAACCATGGTGCCCACTATCCATGTTCTAGTTGCATGCATAAGGGTCTTAGGGCCTAAAAAATTCACCAAGTGTTGGGGACTTAGTCATTTTTAAGGATTATAAAATTAGAAGATTTTTAACATGGTCTTCTCGACCACGAGATGTCAGTTTTTGAGTTAATTTATGTTCAGGGATGTAAGAAGAATGTCTCGAATAAGTTTTAGATTTTTTGGATGGGGTTTGGGTCATATTTGGATCACAAAACCAAAGGATTATTGCGATAACTCCACAACTCGATGTTATTCCCATCGTTATGCAGACTACATCACGGTGAGGTAAATGAACTACTGTGATAAGGCCACATTACAGTAAGCTTGTTCTATCTAGTTTCAAATTTAAATATCTGAGGGGCAATTGTGTCTTTTCCCCCACAACCAAATCGTTTATAACACAAATTGGGACATTATTTAGGGCATTATTTTCCCTTCTTATCCAAATACCTCTCAAGAAAACCCTCCCCTCTTCCCCAAGAACACAAATTCAATTCCTTTCTCCTCTAGAAATTAAGAATTCAAGTTCCCAAAGTTCAAGAACCTTCAAGAAAGCATCAAGATCAGTGTTTCTCTTTCAAGTTATAGGTTTAAGGTATGTGGGATGTTCATTCATGGGGATTCTTTCACTCATGGAACCCAAAAACCTTATTTTTGATTAAAAATTTGATTTTTCTATCATTATTGTATTTTGTATTACTTAAGATGGGCTTAATTCATGTTTTCATGGTAATTTAAATGCAATTCAGTCCATGTATGATCCCATCCAAGATTTTGAATTCCTCATGTTATGAATTTGAGTTACTCATGTATTATTCAAGTTAATTTTATGATGAATCCTAAATTTATGATTCTTAGCATGCATTCCCATGTTAAATTCATGACACCCACATGTTTGATGAAATGTCTATGCTTATGGGTTTTGAACCATGATCCTTTACTACAGTTTTAAGCTTGTTATTACATTCAGTGATTATTCAGTGCTGGTAGATTATGAACACCCGACACCTACATGTTTTACATGATTTTCAAATTTTCAAGTATGATTCAGTTAAACCATGATTATTCCTATATATTAAGTTATTATGATCATGATGAGAACTATTAGTTATGTAAAAATAATCATTTAAGCTTAGTTTAGTTCATTCCCAGTGTTAGTTCAATTGGGAGAAAGATTTAGCACTGAACTAATGCAGGGTTGGTGGCTTTCCCGTCAGTTAAGAAGAGTCATTAGTAGCAGTCCCAGTATTCAAGAACTATGTAGCCAACATAGGATATGAGGAGTCACTCATTAATTTAGGCTTGACTTCTTCTCAGGGATCACCCATCATTTTAGGCTTGACACCCTAGTCCATCAGGACACCAGATTAGTGGATCCATTCAACCAATGTTAGTACCCGTAGCATGGTACTGACAACCTTCCAACTGTGGTCACAGGTTGTACCTCAATTAGCTCATATTGGGGCATGTTGGTTAAATGATATCTCCCACTGTCTCCATACAGTATTCAATGTATTTTCTATTCAGGTTTTTTCGACTAAGTTTACAAACTTTTAGATATTTAGTTTTACAACTTTCAGTCTTTCAGATTACAGATTTATCTAAGTAACATAACAAATATACACTTAGTCTTGAATTCTTAGATATTAAAATTTTCATGCATTCATGTTCAGTTATATTATGATATTCAGTTAGTTCTTATTTCATAGGCACAGTACCTCATGCATATCAGCCTATCCTTATCTCATATCTAATACATTCAAAGTACTGACTGCATACTCTTTTTTTGCACTATAATGTCTTATATCATAGGTTTAGATGTATAGTTTCCTGACCGCAGTTATACAACTTAGTGTAATCCAGCAGCCATAGTGGTGATCCTCATCTATCGAGGACATGTTATAATTATTTAGTTATTTCATTATTTTATTTTTATTCAGTCAGTCGGAGTTACTTAGGGGTCTATCCTATCAAATCCTCAGTTAGTTTAGAGGATTTTAGACAATCTAACAGTTAGTTAGATAGTTAGTCAGTTTTATCAGTCTTATCAGATCTTTCAGACTTGTAATTCATCCGTATTTTTAGTATTCAAACATTATGGCTTTATCAGTTGTTTTTTGCACATGTCCATTATTATTATTATTATTATTATTATTATTATTTTATTTAATTCTCTCAGTAGGTATAGCTTATGGGTTAGCTTGTGGTTACTTTTGATCGTAAGCGTCATTGTCACGACTAGGAGTAGCCTCGGGTCCTGATAGTGGGACCGGTCTAAGGTCCTATGTGTTGATATTGTTGAGCCGATTCCTTGAGCGCCCAGGTATGGCCTTTTATACTTTTTTTATTATTTTTAGCACTTGGACAGTGCAATAATTTTTAGTTAAGGGCGGGGTTTATGCTGCATAATTGGGAGTAGCTGAAAAGTATAAGTAGTGGACAAGTCCTTTATGACTTGCAGGTTTGGTGTTGACAAGATGCTGAAATAGGGAGAATCTTGGCACCTATGGCAAAGGACGTATAACACCCCGTACGTTGCATGTACTTGTTCTATTTATATGTAACTTCATATAGCCTTGTGGTATAGGTAATGGATGAGATTTCTTATGTGAGTATTAATGGTGTAGATGGAATTCTAGACGCTACCCATATGTTTTAAGGTGACGCGACCAAGCTAACATCGATAGAACTATTTAACTTGGAAGAATAAGCCTGTATTTGAATTTAAAGTTTAAAATGACCAAGTGTGGACAAGTTGTAACTTATATTAAAGGGATTAGGAGCTGGAAATGGAATAAAATATTAAGGTGCTTGCTTGACTTAATTAAGCTAGTAGACGAGTCACCTACTTATGCTATTTGGACCAAGAAAATGGACCCATGGCTATGGATCAGATTTGGGCCTATATTAATGTTCTCATTTGGGCTCAAATTGAATAAAAGAGGAAGAAAAATGGAGAAATGGCCCAACACACAAATCTGCCAAGGCCCAAATGTAATTGAGCCCAACTAAGAAATTAAGCAAGTAGGTGCATCACCTACTTTTACCCTTATGAGAAGCTTAATATCTTTAAGTAGGTGCATCACCTACTTGGACTAATTTTACCAAATTTAAGATCTAAAAAGCAGCTAAGTGGATGGCCAAAAATAGGGCGTTTATAAGACCAAGTTTCTGGTCATTTTGCCTCATTCTTAAGTCATAAAATAGGTTATACTTCACAAATTCTCTCTACTTTCTTTTAAGAAACTAGGAGCAGCCCTATATTTTCTTTTAGGGTTCTTGAGAAACCCCAACCTTTGCCGGTCAAGGTAAGTGAAACCACTTAAGGTTTAGCATAATTCCTCCATAGAAGATTAGGAAAACATGTTATTCATGATTAATTTTAAGTCCATAGTAGAATATAAAGTAAACTAATTACTCACTTTTTATTTGTTACTAAGAGATATTTTTTCTTCTTTGGTTTAAAGTGTGAAGGAAAGCGAAAGTTAAAGTTCTTGAGGAGTTCAAATTAAAATAATAAGTTGTAGAATTGAGGTAAGGTGACTACTCCATTTTGTCCTCCTTATATATGAATTTGAGAGAGAATGTTGGATGTGTTGTTATTGATAACTCAAGAGGTAATGAGTTCAATAATTGATTGGTACAATAAAAGGGATTTGGGGCTCTTTTATGGACTATTTTGTATGTATATATAATGGACTGCTAGGTTGATGTTGGAGAAAGGTGTGATTATTTCAAATTGAAATATAGAAAAAAGGTATGGTGGTACCACCAAACTAATTATTGCATATGTTTACTGCCCAATCTGTTTTGCATATTGTTTGGGTGTAATGAGGCCAAGGTGGTTTTGGAGAATCATATAAGAACATGTATGTCATGTGGGTGTAAGTAGAGGAGAAAAGGGATAAAATAACACCCTTGATTAATAGATTAAGGGCTCACTGCTCGGTTACTATTTTGATGAAGTCAAGTAGCCCAAATTTGTTGGTTGGTTGCTAATGCTAGTTTACCATATATTCTATTATAGATAAGTAATCTAAAAGGAAGGAAGTCAAGTGGGGTTAGTTTCAGAGTTCTATAACCATGTATATAAGGCATACTCTATTTTGTAATCTTTGGTATAAAATCAGACATTTGTTCTATCAAGTAAGCCTCTAAGGTTATCTTATAATAAGTGATACAGAATAGCAGCGTATTATATCCCATTTAGCCAATGACCTTATTTCCACTCTCTAACGTGTTAAAATACCTCAATACATGCTTATTATTAAGCTTGCACATCTATTTTCACTAAAAAATTTTAGGAGTTCTCCGTTTACTCAAATAAAACCCATGTGTTATTTTCAACTCCTAAACACTTTATTTGTGCACCAACGGTTCCCTATCTTATTGTTGTTGCATTAAGTTCCCATTTACATGTCTCTTATTGGTAGATTATTGTCTCAAGTTACCATAATATTATGACCGCCAAAGTAACAATCTCTAAGGCTAAATAAACTAAGTAACGTAAATCTGTTTTAAATGGGTAGCAGCTCAGGGGCATAAGCCTAGCATAGGCTGATCCTAATACTTTATTTGTGGGTGGAATCTTAGAGGTGTAATCCTAGCATGGTCCAATCCCAACATTTATTTATAGGTGGCAACTTTAGGGTGTAAGTCTAGCATAGGGCGATCCCAATTTGTCTATTTACTACTGATCAGCTCATCATTTGCATTATATGGCTTACAAAGATTATGAAGTAAGAAAGGTGAAAAGGTGAAGAAAATAATGTAATGTAAGTATTCCCGCAAGTATATATAAAGGTGGTCTACTAGTACTGCTTATACACTTGTATCTGATTTTTGTCAAGCTCTTGTATCATATGTTGTTACCTTCAGCTTTACAAATTCAGTACATGTTTTCATATTGACATCCCTCATGGGGGACCTATATTTCATACTGCAGGCATAGGTGCTACTTCAGCTAATACACCTCACTAGTAGGAGCACAGTTTATTCAGTGACTAATGGTGAGCTCCAGGTTGATTCGGGGCTTTTTGAGTCTATTTCATATATTTTTGTATTATCCAGTAGTCAAGAGTAGGGCAGGTATTTTTCCCGACCCTAACTAAGTCTATGTATATCTTAGAGTCTTCGTAGACTAATGTAAAGTTAAACATGGTAGTGTTTTGTCTTTTAGATGTTGTGGCCCCAACGACCAAGTCTTGTATATATAATTTTGTGCTTTCCTATATAGTTATTATAATCAATATATTATATCATATTTTTTCTAACCTTCAGTTGTCATAGTTACATGCATGAGAAGCACAAGGTTATGGATTGGTTCTCTCGAGCCTTCATTGCTACGGGTGCTCTTCCACCCCAATAAGATTTATGGCATGACAAAAGTGGTATCAGAGCAGGTCGTCCTAGGGAGTCTACAAAGCCATGTCTACGTAAAGTCTTGCTTATGGGTGTATTGTGCACCACATCTATAAACAAGAGGCTATGGGACATTTAGGGGTTGTCTCCGTTTCTTCACATCTTAGGTCGTGCAATAGAGCCAAAGTCGTAGGTGGAGTCATATTTAACCATTAAATCTATTTTTTTCTCATTATAGTAAAGATATCGGTTACAAAAAGGAGTAAGAATATAGGTAAGTGAGTAGACGTGGTTACCGGAGAAGGGACCAACAAGTCACCACCTAGACAATCTAATCAAAGTGAAGCTTAAGCTAAGTTTGTATCACAGACCTCTTCTACTTCTCCATCTCCAAAAGATCTAAGAAGGGGAAGAACAACATCCTCCGAATCACCTATTAATGCTACTGACCGAGATCTAAGGTATGCAGTGCAATTGTTGGCTCGTATAGTTGCTGGACAAGCTCAAGGACAAGCTATTCAAACTATAGGTTCTAGTGGTGCAGATAGGGCAGCTAGCCTATGGATGCAGGAATTTCTTAAATTGGATCCTCCCACATTCACCAGATAAGATCTTAATGAAGACCCACAAGACTTTATTGATCAAATCCAAAGGGCTCTAGAAGTCATGTATTTATCGGGTAAGGAGACAATTGAGCTAGCAACATCTAGATTCAAAGGAGAGGCTATATTTTGGTATGAAGACTAGAAATGATCTAGGGGTATCGATGCAACTTCAGCTACTTGGAAAGGGTTCAAAGAGGCATTTATTGATCATTACCTTCTATTTGAGATTCGAGAAGCCCGTGCGGATCAGTTCCTGAATCTTTGCCAAGGTAATATGAATGTGAAGGAGTACAACCTTCGATTTAACTCTTTGGCTAGGTATGCTCCTAATGTAGTAGCTGTTATGGATGATAGGGTTTATCGATATGTGGATAGATTGGATCCATATCTGGTTGGAAATTGTACTATTGTCGATTTGAATAAAGACATAGACATAGCAAGTATACAATCCTTTGCACAAAAAGTGGAGAATCAGAGGCAAAGAAGAAGAACACAAGAATTAGAAAGAGGGTATTCCAAGAGGTCCTAATCAATAGGGAAGTTTATGGCATCCCAAGGAGAGTTTATACCTCAGTTTTCTAATTTACTACCTAGGCCATTATTTTCTTATCCTGCAGCTAGTGCTCCATCACGATTTTAAGGGTCTAAGGGCAATCAGTTTGGGGAAATAAGTGAGCGTCAGAGTTCACGATCAATGGGGTATCAATAGTAAGGTAGTATGATCCAATTAAGGCCTCCTCAGCATCCATGTAAACAATGTGGAAAGCTTCATTTGGGCTCATTTCTGTTTGAGACAAATGCTTTCTTTTGGTGTGGTATTTCGGGCCATATCATGGGAGAATTCCCACAAAAGGGAATGGGTGGTATGACACGACCTACTGGATCGGCCGTTTCATCATCATCATCGGTGCCTTATTCAGGAAGGGGTGTACAACCTATAGATACTGGTAGAGGTGCTAAAGGAATAACTCGCTCCAGTGGAGTTCAGAATCGTACATATGCTCTAGTGGATCAACAAAATTTATAGGCTTCTCCAGATGTGGTTATAGGTACATTTTCCATCTTTTCACATAATCTTTATGCATTAATTGATCCGGGTTCTACATTATCATATGTCACTCCATTGGTTGCTGGAAAGTTCAAAAGAACACCAGATTTTCTAGTTTAGCCATTTGAAGTGTCTATACTGGTTAGTGAATCTATTATAGCTAGGAGAGTGTATCATCACTGTATATTAACTATTTGTGGTCGTGATACAATGGCTGACCTGGTTGAGTTAGAAATGGTATATTTTGATGCTATATTGGTATGGATTAGTTGGCTTATTGTTATGCCATAGTAGATTGCCAAACTAAGAGGGTGTATTTCTATTTTCCAAGAGAGGTGGTCCTAGAATGGAGAGGTAATATTAGCGTGCCAAGAGGTAAAATTATTTCTTATTGTAAGGTAGAAAGGATGATTTCCAAGGGTTACATATACCATCTAGTTAAAGTGAAGGATACAGATGTGGAGCCACCAACTCTTTAAACTATTCCATTGGTAAATGAATTTCCCGATGTATTTCCTGAAGATCTTCCAAGTTTGCCTCCAGAATGAGAAGTGTAGTTTGGTATTAATGTGATTCCCGATACTTATCCAATCTCAATTCGTTCGTATAAAATGATCCCAACAGAATTATGGGAGTTAAAGTGCAATTAAAAGACTTGCTAGAAAAAGATTTATAAGGCCAGTATGTCCCCTTAGGGAACACCGGTGTTATTTGTGCGTACAAAAGATGGCTCATTGAGAATGTGTATTGACTACCGAAAACTAAATAAGGTGACCATTAAGAACAAATATACCCTTCCAGGAATTGATGACTTATTTGATCAGTTACAAGGAGCCAAGTATTTTTCAAAGATTGACTTGAGGTCCGGTTACCACCAAGTAAGGGTTAAAGAGAAGGACATACCCAAGACATCTTTTCATACACGGTATGGTTATTACGAGTTCCTAGTCATGTCCTTTGGGTTAACTAATGCACCCACAACTTTTGTAGATTTGATGAATAGGGTGTTTAACCCATTCTTAGATGTGTTTATGATAGTTTTTTAGATGATATTATGGTTTATTCAAAATCAAATGAAGACCATACCAGTCACTTACGTCAGGTGTTACAGATTCGTCGTAATCGTAAGCTATATGTCAAGTTCTCTAAATGTGAGTTTTGGTTAAAATCTGTGGAATTATTGGTTATATTATTTCTGATGAGGGAATAAAGGTTGATACTCAAAAGATAGAAGCTATGAAGAACTGGCCAAGACCTATAACGCCTATAGAGCTTTGTAGTTTCCTTAGATTGGCAGGTTATTATAGGAGGTTTGTTGAAGGGTTTTCTTTAATTTCTAAACTTTTAACAATGTTAACACTCAAAGCATCCAAGTTTCAATGGAATGATGCATGTGAAAGGAGTTTCCAAGATCTGAAGAATAAGTTGACTTCTACACCCGTATTAGTACTTCCAGAAGGCATAGAAGGGTATGAAGTGTATTGTGATGCTTTAAGAATTGATTTAGGATGTTTGATGATGCATCATGGTAACGTTATAGCATATTTCTCAAGATAATTGCGGCCACATAAGAAAAATTATCCTACACATGACTTTGAGCTAGCGGTGGTTATATTTGCATTAAATATATGGCCCTACTACCTGTATGGGATTCATGTTGACATATATACTAACCAAAAGGGCTTGTAATATATCTTTAGCCAAAATGATCTAAGCTTGAGGCAGCAAAGGTGACTTAGACTATTAAAAGACTATGATGTTGATATCTTATACCATTCGGGGAAAGCAAATATGGTAGCTAATGCGCTAATTTTTAAGGCTATGGTGGGAACTTATGGACAGTCAATGAAAAGACAAGGGATGACTAAAGATCTATACCAACTAGCCGATTTGGGGGTTCTCCTTCTTAAAACTCCAGATAAGGGGCTTATTGTGCATAATACAGCAGAATCTTCATTAGTAGTTTAAGTGAAGGAGAAACAATATATAGATCCCATTCTATTACAACTTAAGGAGAATGTACAATGTGGTATGACCGAGGCATTTGAGCTAACACAAGAGGGAGTACTTCAATGCCAAAACAGATTATGTGTTCCTAAGGTATTTCATTCATCTGAAACAGATGGGTTAAGAAAGAGGATTATGATAGAGGGACATCATTCAAGGTATTCCATCCATCTGAAATCAACTAATATGTATCAAGATTTGAAAAGAGTGTATTGGTGGGGCGACATGAAGAAGAACATTGCAAAATTTATAGCCAAATGTCCAAATTGTCACTGAGTTAAAGTAGAACACCAAAAGCCCAGGGGTTATATGCAATGTATAGATCTTCCAATCTATAAGTGGGACATGATCAACATGGATTGCATCACTAGTTTGCCTTGTACACCTCGAAAGTTTGATTCCATATGGGTGATAGTTGACAGGCTTACCAAATTAGCAAACTTCCTACCAGTTAAGATCACTTACACAGTTGAAGAGTACGTAAAATTGTATATTAAAGAGATAGTTAGGCTACACAGAGTGCCAATCTCGATTATATCATACCGGGAGCTCAATATACTATAAATTTTTGGAAATCTTTTCAGAGAAATTTGGGAACACAAGTGAATTTGAGTATAAATTTTCACCCTCAGACAGATAGACAAGCAAAATGTACCATTCCAAAACTTGAAGATATGCTACGAGATTGTATATTGGACTTTAAAGGTAGTTAGGATGATTATTTACCTCTCATCGAATTCGCCTACAAAAATAGTAATCATTCAATTATTAAAATACCACCATATGAATCTTTGTATGGAAAAAAATATAGATCACCAATTGGTTGGTTTGAAGTAAGTGAAACTGCCTTGTTCGGGATAAATCTTGTTCATCAAGCTATGGAAAAGGTTAAAGTAATCCAACAGCGGCTAGAAATAACCCAAAGTCGACACAAGTCATATGTAAATATTAAAAGAAGAGGGCTAGAGTTTGATATAGGTTATTGGGTATTCTTGAAGGTATCACCCATAAAGGAAGTAATGAAATTTGGTAAGAAAGGAAAACTATGTCCACGATATATAGGCCCATATAAGATTACTCGGAGGCTTGGCCAAGTCATTTATGAATTAAAGCTACTCCAAGAGCTCTTAATAGTTCATCCAGTATTTCATGTCTCAATGCTTCGAAAGTGCATTAGATATCCATCTTATATTACTCTTACTAAAGATGTACAAGTTATGAAAGATCCAAACTATGAATAATTACCTATTTCTATTCTAGATCGACAAGTTAAGAAGTTAAGGAATAAAGAAATAGCTTTTGTAAAAGTGCTTTGGAGAAACCAACAAGTAGAAGAAATAACATGGGAAGCTGAAGAAGATATGAAATCCAAGTACCCCCATTTGTTCAAATACAAATAAAAAGTTCATGATGCTAAATTGGCGCAATAACAATTAAGTGTAATATATAGGTACTACATGATAACATGAGTATTAAACTTAGGCTTGAACTTGTTTTGGTTGGACAATTATACTAGCATTCAAGGACAAATGTTCCTAAGGAGGGGAGGATGTAACACCCCATATGTTGCATGTACTTATTCTATTTATATGTAATTTGGTATAGCCTTGTGGTATAGGTAATGGATAAGATTTGTTATGCAAGTATTAATGGTATAGATGGAATTCAAGCCAATGCCTGTAAGCTAACATCGATACAACTATTTAACTTGGAATCGTAAGCCGGTATTTGAATCTAAAGTTTAAAGTGACCAAATGTGTACAAGTTGTAAGTTAGATTAAAGGGATTAAGAGCTGGAAATAGAATAAAATGTTGAGATGCTTTCTTGACTTAAATTAATCTAGTACGTGAGTCACCTACTTAAGCTATTTGGACCAAGTTAATGGACCCATAGCTATGGATCAGATTTGGGCCTATACTAATGTACTCATTTGGGCCCAAATTGAAAAAAAGAGGGAGAAAAATGGAGAAATAGCCCAGCACACAAATCGGTCAAGGACCAAATATAATTGAGCCCAGCTAAGAAATTAAGTAAGTAGGTACATCACCTACTTTGACCCCTTTGAGAAACTTAATCTCTTTAAGTGGGTGCATCACCTACTTGGACCAATTTGACCAAATTTGAGGTCCAAAATGCAGCTAAGTGGATGACCAAAAATAGGGCCTGTATAAGACCAAGTTGCTAGTTATTTTCCCTCATTCTTACGTCACAAAAAAGGTTATACTTCACAAATTCTCTCTACTTTCTTTTAAGCAATTAGGAGCATCCCTATATTTCCTTTTAGGGTTCGTGGAAAAACCCCAACCTTTGCAGGTCAAGGTAAGTAAAAACACTTATGGTTTAGCATAATTCTCCCATAGAAGATTAGGAAAACATGTTATTCATGCTTAATTTTAAGTCCATGGAAGAATATAAAGTAAGCTCACTGCTCACTTTTTCTTTGTTATTAAGAGATCTCTTTTCTTCTTTGGTTAAAAGTGTGAAGGAAAGTGAAAGTTAAAATTCTTGAGGAGTTCAAATTAAAAGAATAAGTTGAAGAATTGAGGTAAGGTGACTGCTCCATTTTGTTTTCCTTATATATGAATTTGAGAGAGAATTATAGATGTATTGTTATTAAGAACTCAAGAGGATATGAGTTCAATAATTGATTGCTATATCAAAAGGGATTTAGGGTTGTTTTGTGGACTATTTTGTATGTATATGTTATAGGCTACCAGGTTGATATTGGAGAAAGGTGTGACTAGGTTGTATTGAAATATAGGAAAAAGGTATGGTGGTATACCACCGAACTAATTATTGCATATGTTTACTGTCCAATCCATTTTGCGTGTTGTTTGGGGGGTATAATAAGGCCAAGGTGGTTTTGGTGAATCTTATAAGAACATGTATGGTATGTGGGTGTAATTAGAGGAAAAAAGGGTTAAAATAACACCCTTGATTAATAGATTAAGGACTTACTTCCCGGTTATTATTTTTGTGAAGTTAAGTAGCCAAATGTGTTGGTTGGTTGCTAAAGCTAGTTTAACATATATTTTATTATAGATAAGTAATCTAAAAGGCAGGAAGTAAAGTTAGGTTAGTTTTGGAGTTATATAACCAGGTATGTAAGGCGTACTCTATTTTACACTCTTTGGCATAAAATTGGACATTGTTCCATCAAGTAAGCCTCTAAGGTTATCTTATAACAAGTGATACATAATAGGAGTGTATTATATCCCATGTAGCCAATGACCTTGTTCCCATTCTCTAAAGTGTTAAAAACCCTCAATACATGCTTATTATTAAGCCTGCACATCTATTTTCACTAGAAAATTTTGGGAGTTATCCGTTTACACAAATAAGACACATGTGTTATTCTAGCTTCCAAACACTTCATTTGTATGCCAACAGCTCCCTATCTTATTGTTGTTGTATTAATTGCCCATTTACATATCTCTTATTGGTAGATTACTGTCTCAATATACCATAATGTTATGATCGCCAAAGTAACAATCTCAAAGGCTAAATAAACTAAGTAACACAAATCTTTTTTAAACGGGTGGCAGCTTAGGGGCATAATCCTAGCATGGGCCGATCCCAATACTTTGTATGTGGGTGGAATCTTAGGGGCGTAAACCTAATATAGGTAGATCCCAATGTTTATTTATGGGTGGCAACTCAGGGGCGTAAGCCTAGCATGGGCCAATCTCGATTTATCTATTTACCAGTGACCAGCTGGTCATTTGCATTATATGGCTTACAATGATTATGTAGTAAGAAAGGTAAAAAGGTGAAGAAAAGAATGTAATGTACGTAGTCCCACATATATATATAAAGGTGGTCTACTAGTACTTCTTCTACACTTGTATCTGATTTTTGTTGAGCTCTTGTATCATGTGTTGTTACCTTCAGCTTTACATATTCAGTATATATTTTCGTACCGACGTCCCTTACGGAGGACCTGTATTTCATGCTTCAAGCATAGGTGCTTTAGCTAATACACCTCGTTAGTAGGAGCACAGGCTATTCAGTGACTATTGGTGAGCTCTAGGTTGATTCGGGGCTTTTCGAGTCCGTTCCATATATTTTGGTATTGTGCAGTAGTGAAGAGTGGGGTGGGGGTTTGTCTCAAACCTAACTTAGTCTATGTATCTTTTAGAGGCTTTGTATACTAATGTAAAGTTATACATGTTAGTGACTTGTGTTTTAGATGTTGTGGCCCGAACGACTAAATCTTGTATATATAATTTTGTACTTGCCTCTGTAGTTATTCTTATCAATGAGTTATATTATATTTGTCTGAACCTTTGGGTGTCATAGTTACATGCTTGATAATTACAAGGTTATGGATTAGTTCTCTCGGACATTCATGGCTACGGGTGCCTGCCGCCCCAATAGGATTTGAGGCATGAAAGGATACTTTTTAGTTGTTTATTAAATTTTGAGAGATTTTGAAATATTATTTGTAATAAATGCTGTTTTTTAAACTGATTTGGAATTTATTTGTGAATTTAAATTTGGAACTACTACTAATTTGAAAGGGGTATGTTGAGAATCTGTGTTAAACAAAATTGTGTTGAAAAATTGACCCCTCCAAAAATTTTATTTTATTGTGTGATATGTATATTTGTATGAGAATGTTGTGAATCTGGAAGTGGCATTAGGATTAGGGATAGAACAGTAAGGAACAAAACATTTGCATAGTCGGATAACTAGTACTTAGTAATGTAACCATGTGCAAGTGCGTGTGAGGTCTACTAAGTTTCCTAGTGTGTTGGAATATAGAACTTGCCCGGTTGCTTTTACCTAGGTCTAGTATAGTTAGGTAGGAGGTGATCATAGTTCTTTTTTATCTGATTCCATATAAGCCTATAATGTCTTCACCAAATGAATAAATCCTTTGATTCTAATCTTTGATCTATACAGCATATTTTCTTGTTACACCTTTTCACCTTCCTATTTGGTATTACCATGAACTTGTTTTGGCCCTGGTCCTTCTTGGAAATTGTGCACTTCAACCTAAATATGCTTTACAATAAAAAGGGATAAATAAGGCAGAAATAAAATAAAAAATTGGTTAAGTGTGGACCCCAAAAGTTAGTGTAGTACCAAGGAGGCTTAGTTACTTTAAATACCTATACGTATCATACTAGCCCCAAGCCTATGTTACAAACCAAATAAAGCCCTATAGTGATCCTACTGTAACTGTCTTACAGCTTAGGAAAAGAGCATAAGGGCAAGCCTATGGCATTTTGTATACACCGGTGATACTTCTTTATGAGTGAGAAAGTCATTTGTTGCATCCCTAAATAGATTGTTGTACCCATGCGTAGAGTGAATGGGATTTTTTTGACTGTGAGCGCACATGGGTTATGTTGCTAGATTGCTAGATATTTTAGTGAATGTAATTTGTATCTATGCCTAGTTGTCTATTGCTAATGTAATGCCATCATCAGATTCCCTCGTGTTTCACTATATACTGAATTGTTACATGTAGATTGAGTTTTTTTTTTTTGAAAAGTGAGGTTTGGAGAGGGAAACAAATTGTGAGAAATGTTAAATTCAAAATCACTGCCATGGGTAGCTTATGATCCTCTTGTATAAGCATCGTATTCAATTATAGGTTTAATTATTGTTTGCCTAAGGACACATAAAATTTTAAGTTGAGGGTGTTGATGTGTCGTGGAAACATGAAACTTTCAATGCTTAAAACCGTGAATTCATGCGGATACTTAGGCTATTTTAGTTGGTATGATGCACTTTTGTGTTTGTTTTAGGTAAAACAAATTTACAGTAGTGTTTGAACGAAAATAGAAGAAAAAGATTAGAAAATAGCAAGTCTAATCAACATATAAGTCGCCTCACGAGTCATAAACATAGTATACGATTTGTATGATAACTCATAAGCAACACAGAACCAAAGAATCAAAGAAAAGACTAAGTAAAGAAAAGATACGACTCAGCTATACGATTCGTAACTGAAGATATGGGTCGTGAAAAGTAGTCATGAGCTTAACAGTGTCCAAAGCTACAACCAAGAGTTAAAGTCCTAGAAAGATATGAGACAAAAGTCTGAGTAAAACTCGTATAGTCAAATCGTACACAAACTAGTGTCTAAAGCTTGTAAGAAAGAAATTCCCAGGTGGGTACGAGAGGGAGACACGAGTTGTATATTCAATATAAGAATTGTAAGTGGGAGTCATATAAAGATTAGGAAAGTTAAAACCTAGGGATACCAAACACTGGAATAGATATGAATAGGTAGGGTATGACTCATATGATGCCGGTACGAGTTGAAGACCGAGTCATACGAGTACTAACATAACTTTAACTTTCCCATTTTTCTTTGAATTTCTATGTTATTTTGAGATACTATAAAAACCCTAGGGTTTACCTTTTATTAGGTTACTTTTTTTTTTACATATTAATACAATACTTTACTATACTTTTACAATTACTCTTGAGATTTTGGGTTTTTATTCAGTTACAGACTTCTGAGTTTTTTCATCTTATTTTTGTGCAATTGATTTTATGTGTTCTTCTTTGATAGTTATGGTTTCCTGCACAAACATGAGTGGCTAATCTCCTTAACTAGTGTTGTGAGAACCCTGGCGGATTAGCTACGTATCTTAATCTTCTTCGCAATAATTAATCTCAAGTAGTTACAGTATCTTGAGATAACTTGTATTTACATCCATCCCTAATAAGGAGTTTATGATTGGGAAAAGAAGTAAAGATAGTGATTTGGGATCCTTCTACCTCTACCTTTTAGTTCCTACGTCCTATCAATCACTTGATCCTAGTAAGTGAAAGTCAAATGAGGTATTAGTAAGGACCAACAAGACGACACCTTGAGACGTAATAAGTAAAGGGTGAGATTTATCTTCATGACTAATAAGAGACCGATAATACCTATTTTATTGACTTTGCATGCAGAACAACAGAATAGTTGGGTTGATCACAAGAAATTTATAGAGTTAAGAAGCTAGGGGAAACACAAGAATAGTGTTCGTCTTCGATTGTCTACAACTCAAAAGCACTCAAGTTTTGGTTACTACCTGTGATTGTTACTAAAATCCTCCCATTTACTTTCCTATACTGCTCGTGGATTACCTCAACTCAAGCTATAAACATATTCAAGTGGTGGACTAGTTTCACACTCAAGTTGATCAACATGATTTTCACAAGACAATGTACCATCATTCATCACCAGGGCTTCAACATTAGGTGGATTCAAATTGATCTTACAAGAAGAGTCAGTTCGCTCAAAAATAGGATCAAATAGTGTATCCACACTCTCAATGGGTACATCATCAACAAGAGATAAAGAATTAGAGACTCATATATAGGCAAGATACTACTCACACTCAATGGGCTACTAGCCACACATTCATTATTCACATGTACTAAAGTGCAAGAGTTAGTTATTTACCTTAGTGCTCTTGATAATATTCTTCTTTACCTTTGAGTGAAGGTCCTCCACAAGCTTTGAAAGCATAAAATATTGCCCTCATCGAATCTTTAGAGGGAACCTTATTTCTTGGCACTTTGTTCTTCTCCACTTTCCACCTTGTTACTAACAGACATGCCTTTACTAAAAGAAGGAAAAACAATGTTAGATTGATTTGGTGGCAACCCTTTCACTTCAGTCCTCTCAACTTCTCCTTTTTTCCTTTCTTAGGTTTCCACCTTGAACTCCCTTACTCCTCTCAATATTTTATCTCTCATTTTTATCATGCTTGGAGTAAGTGATCACATCTCTTTGAGATTCGGGATGAATGGGTGAAAAGAGATGATTTTCCCATTGGTCCACTACAATCTTAGTCCAATTTTGCTTATTTAGGATTCTATATCTTGCAAACCAATTGGCACCCAAGAACAAATGTCCAATTTCCAAGGGGAATATGTCACACCAAACCTCCTCATAGTACCCATGTTGGGTTAATGAAATATTCACTCTCTTGAAATCCCTATAGCTTTTTAAGAAGTATGGGAAGAATAAGGACTCTCAAGGTATGCCTAGATAGTCAACCATATAAAGAGTAATATAATTTAAATAACACCAACCATTGATAGCGCTCAACTTACATGTCTAATCTTTAGCATTTTTGTAAAATTTATTCCTCCCCTTGCCCAAAAATACTTGTTCATATTACTAAAGAATACTGTATATGTTATACAATATTTGTTCAATTTAAAAATCAATAATAATTTACTCATTTTTATTCATTTTACTCAATTAGAACTAAATTTATGATATTCAAAGGTGGTATAGTAAAATTATTTTTATTATTTATTATTTTTTAATAATATGTCACGTTAATAACAAAAAAATATTGTTAAATGGAGGGAGTACAGAAAAAGATGAGTGAGGAAACAAAATAAAGATAGAGTGTGGGACAAAATCCTTGTGGGACCCATATTTCCACTTCTCAAGCAAAGGGTGGAGACTCACTCAACTTTTGTTGGTTGAGCCTCACCCACCATAAAATTTTTCCTCCACCTGCTCATCTTTACTTTTCTAGATTACTAAAATTATTTCTAACTTTTTGTTCAGTTTAAAAAATCAAGAGATAATTTATCTATTTATATTTATTTTATCTTTGTTATTAAATACTTTTTTTTCAATGTTTAGATAACTTATATTTAATAGAGACAAATATAGTAAATTATCTTTTTATTTTTTAAGTAATGTGCTATATCAAATATGGACAAATAAAGATGAACAAAGAGAATATTGTTATAAATGTATTACCATATATAGTGAATGTCTATTTATGAAAAAGTTTAAAACCTCACTTTTGGGACAAAGTTAGTTTTTCATGTAACGAAAGAGATTTTCCTTCATTGTAATTGACTCCTCAAGAGTGTCACGGCCAAATTCAGGACCGTGATGACACATATCCAATCCTCTGTGATAGATAAGTCAAGAACTCAATTTTAAATACAACTTCCCCAATGTATAGAAGCAGAAAAATATAAGAACATAATAAACACCTAATAATTTCAAAAGTAGATTAACAGACTAGTATAGTTAAACTTAGATAATCTCAAGTTTGGTTGTCACTAATACAAGCTACTAAATACAGAAATCAAGAAAAATTGAGTATCTCAAAATGCATAGAAATTAGGCTGGAGGAGATTTTAGTAGTCTCTAAAAATAATAGTAGTTACCTTGAATCTCCAAATATGCTACTAAAGGAACCACATGAATCAATGTCCAAAAGTCGTCGGATCGGTACCTTCACGTAAGGTGCAGAAAAAGCAAGGGTGAATACAGAACCATGTGTACTCAGCAAGTATCGTCGATCGATCCTAATTCAAAGTGGTGATGAGAAACACCATGTCAATCATCTAGAACAATCATACAACCTGCACTCAGGAAAGCCACCTCATTCTAATTGAATAATCAGGTCTAGTAGTCTAAGTATATAACGTCACAATCCAAGAAATCCTTAATACGGTAAATCAAGTAACAAATATTCAAGTACTTACTATATAATACAAAGTCAATAAATACACCTTACTTAATCTCAACCAGGAATGAATGGATGTTATTCAATGCAATGCATATGTTATGTACACATCTACCGAGCAATGGATTTAAGGTCAGGGTCCATGAGGGACTCAAAAGGTCCATATACTGTGCAGGCAAATATTTCTATCTCTATAAATATACTGTGTAGGCGTGCACTCCGGTCTCGATAAAATATTTTTTTCAGGCATGAACTCCGACCCCCGATAATTAAATAAATAATATTGTGTTGGCATGTACTCCGACCTCAAATAAAATACAATGCATGATGTGCAGGCGTGCAACTTCAATCCTAAAAATAATTCATTTACCCTAACAAAGCAGCCCATCGTACTAGCAAATAGGGGAAAACAATTTCAAACATACAATTGACTTATTTTAACCCCTCAAAAAACACTAATACCTGCATAGATTCTCATTACTTCACCTATATTGGACCCCCATTATCCATTACTCCCATTACACATAACTAACATATAAACATATCAAAAAGAGTCTACGTTAGCCTCAACTTGCCTCAAATCAAAGTCCAAACATCAATTTATAAACTTGCCCTTTTGTAAAGCTTCCAAATAATCAAAATTAGTTCAAATATACATTCTCCATGAGAATACGAATCTAATGACTCATGTATTACTATATTTAGCTCAAAAATATAGTCAAATTTTAATTTTCATGAATTTTAAATATAGAACTAACTTTTAATCATCTACACCAACCATATCTCCATATCACCATTCAAATTTAGTTAGAGAATATCCCATCTAATATGCCAATACCATATCCCAGAATGAAAATTCAAATCAAGATTTTGAAGAAATAATTAAAACAAAAACATATAACTAGCAAAATCCATGCTTAAACCTCAATTTCTCAAACTATATTAATCTTCTTTCATTAATATGGTCATGTTCATCACCTATTGTTACCACATATTATCTGTCAAAAATTGTACCAATTAGTTTCAATTACAAAATGCATATCACTACTGCCACTAATGGCACAATATGATGCCAAAATCCATTATCTAACAATAAATTGCCTAAATCTAAAATAGAAAATAGTGGGAAATTCTCACGAAGGATACTGAGGGGTTTGGGCCACAGGTGACAAAAGATATTTAAAATGAGGTGTAGGTGACATAAGTCTTAATAATTGAGTAGAGGTGACAATTACTTAATTATGGTTTAAGAAACTTTGGGAAATTTCAAAATAACCCATAAGTTTTTAAATTTATAATTTGATCCAACTATTAGTTAATATATACTGGGGAACGAAGGGAAAAAAGGTTCTTTTTTCTCTCTTCTCATGCGTTGTTATTTTCTCTCTCTTTGCAATATTTGTTGTTCATTGTTGTTGCTGCTTTATTCATCATCTTCTGATTCATTATCATCATCACATACTTCATTGTCATCTTCATATTATTCTTGTTGACCATTGTTGTTGTTGTTACCCCAACTGCTGCTCTTTGACAAAATTCTTATGTCAAATTTTGTTTCGTAAATCACTTTCAACTTTGGAATTTACTTGAGAGGAGACTTTGGTAAGTCAGATTATGTTTTTTAGTTGAATCTGGGTAACTGCTAGTGTGTTGTTTTTTCAACAATAGCTAGCACACGAACATGAATGAAATACAAGAGCAATATGTTTAAACACATCCATTATCTGCGGCACCAGATAAATGTTCTGTTGTAACAGTAGACTCATGTTGGATTCATGTTTATGGGTTCTAGGTGCCCATAATATGAATTGAATAGATGGGTATTCTGTTGCACCAGATTAGTAATCTGTTTCAACAGATAAATAATCTATTTCATCATATTACTAATATGTTTCGAACAACAAAATACAGCTTCTATCACACACAAGCACAAACCTAATCGATAACTATATGTTCTTGCTATTGATACTGGAATTAAATTATTCCTTAATTGTAGACATGTCACTCGTTAAGAAATAACAATAGATAGCACGAAAATTAAATAAGAAAAAAAATCAAGTGCATCAAATATAATTTTTTATAAAACAAACAAAAAAATACATAGATAAAAGAAAAAAATCTTAATTATTATTATCATCATTATTATTTGTATGGTTGGCCGACCAATCTTCAACGGGCAGCAGCAGCGCCCTCCTCAACCTACGGATCTCCCACAGCATCCTTACTCTGACGGCGGCCAACTCCCAATGCACGTAATGAACCTTCTTCTGAAATTCCCGCATGGCGTCTCATAAAATAGAGACATCCCACACAGGAACAACCATATCTATAAAACACATAAGTTGACAAAACACACATAAAAACAAAAGTAAAGAAAAGAAATAATTCGAATGTAATGTAATATACAACGAATATTTACACAAAAATCAAGAAAAAAACTTACCAGAGAAAGAAAAAAGCTATCAAGTCCTTGAAGAGAAAGTAGTTGAGGTGTAACAAGAGCAAGGAATAAATAGTGTGTAATAAAATGAACGACTGAGAAAGGAGGGACCTATTTATAGCGGATTGAACTTGAATGAGTTAGGCAGAAAATCAAAACTGTTCACCTTCATTTATTAATGACATTCTTGATTACTATAAAAAGTTATGACTTAACTAAATTAATCAATATTATGATAAGTCATGACTTTTCAGCTTTATTATTATTAATAATTAGTTTTTTCCAGGAACCATTTTCTTTACACTGAGTTGGACAAAAGATAATATATTTGTTGCATCAGAAAAATTATTTGTTACAATAGATATATCATTATTTACAACAAATAGATAACCTGTTGCATCAGATAATATATCAGTTGCAACATATAATATATATATTTTAAAAAAAAAATTCTTCATGACATCCAAATTTCTGACTTTTTAATTATATAAATTAAAAAAGTAGATTTAAAGGCACAACAGTCCACCTCCATTTATTAATGACATTCTTAATTATTGTAAGAAGTTATGACTTAATTAAATTAAACAATATTGCGATAAGTCATGACTTTTTAGCTTTATTATTATTAAAATAATTAGTTCTTTTCAGGAACCATTCTTTTGTTACACTGAGTTCGACAAAAGATTATGTATATCTTGCACCAGATATATAAATTGACAAAGCAAATTTAAAGGCACAACTATTCACCTCCATTTATTAATGACAATCTTGATTACTGTAAAAAGCTATGACTTAATTAAATTAAAAAATATTGTGATAAGTCATGACTTTTCAGATTTATAATTATTAAAATAATTAGTTCTTTTCAGGAACCGTTTTTTATTTACACTGAATTGGACAATAGATTAAATATTTGTTACATCAGAAAAATCATCTGTTACAACAGATATATCATCCGTTGCAACAAATAGATAACCTGTTGCATAAGATAATATATCTGTTGCAATATAATATATATATATATATATATATATATTTAAAAAAAAATTATCTTCATGACATCTAAATTTTCTGACTTTTTAATTATATAATTTAATAAAGCAGATTTAAAGGAACAACTGTTCACCTTCATTTATTAATGACATTCTTGATTACTATAAAATGTTATAACTTAATTAAATTAAGCAATATTATGATAAATCATGACTTTTTAGCTTTATAATTATTAAAAAACTATTTCTTTCCAGCAATTATTCTTTTACACTGAGTTGGAAAACAAATTATATATCTGTTGCATCAGATAAATTGTAATACCCATGCTTTTTCTTATCTCGAAAATCACTTTAAGGATGTTAGAACTTGCTTTGAAATAATAATTTATTCTTATACACATAGTATTTCCATAATTTTCACTTCCTACCATGTGGAAAATTGAATAAGCTTTCCATCGATATATAATTTGCCCAAATCCAACACCCGGGCGAAGAGTTAGAGCCTTTTTAGTGACACAATGTTTGACATGAGCCTTCAGCGCGTCGCGGAGATAGCTCAAATGACAATTGTCAATTTTCAGTGTTTCTCTGTGATACTGGTGCGTCACGCCAAACTTTCAGGTCGTAGATAAGGTGGCAACGCGATAACTCAGTGTCGTGCCACCATGCAGTTTCCCAATTGTCAATTTCTAGTGACACAACGCGATAATGTCGCGTCGCGCCAAGGGACCAATTTAGGAAATTTTACTGAAAATTTAACTACGTGTCCAGGGTTAGAACAATTAATTTTCCCCCTATATAAGCTTCCAAACACGGGATTTAGCCCTTATTCATCCAAAATATTGATGTTTTTCTCAAATACTCTCAAGAACTCAAGTTAGGGTTTCCATAAAAGGTCCAATTTCAAGAAGGTTTCACTATCAATCTTCACAAAATCATGAACTAAGGTATGCATAGTGTTCATTCATAGACTCCTTTCATCCATGAAGTCTAAGAATCCTTTTTAACTGAAAGTTATGGATTTTCTTTATGTTTTCATGCTTTGTATGTTCTCTTTCATGTTGATAAATATGAAATTAGATTCTACTCCATGATTGGTGATAGTTTCTATGTGGGTTTAATTACTATAGCCTAGATTCATTCAATCCTAAGATTTAAACCCTTAAATAATGAAATTAGAGATGAATCATGATGTTTGATTGTGTATGATTAAATGCCTAGATGAAGGAACAATGCCCAACAAGTATGTATCATGAAATCCCCATGTATGTACAAGCTTATGCATATTACATGTTTGATGAAGTGCTTCAATATATGAATTATGAATTGTGTTGTTGGTCATGTGTTCAATTAATCCATGCTATGTCAGTTTCTTCCCATCGAGTCTTGGGGGTACTTGTACCCAAAATATTAGCTGTATGCCTAGATCCATGTCATGTTTTCATGATACTCTCAGTCAAGCTATGAACTCTTAGACTTCAAATAGTCTTATG
Source organism: Capsicum baccatum var. pendulum (assembly GCA_030864225.1). Lineage (NCBI taxonomy): Eukaryota > Viridiplantae > Streptophyta > Magnoliopsida > Solanales > Solanaceae > Capsicum > Capsicum baccatum. Next base: position 201,497,791 of record CM061553.1, read on the forward strand.
ACTCAAGAAGAATCTCCATGATCTCATGACTCAGTCAGTTGTAAGATATCAGTAGTATTTTGTCAGCCATGGAAATTTAGTAACTCAGTCTATTCTCAGATCAGTTTAGTAAATCATATTCAGTGTCCATTCATATGGAAATAGGAATTAGCACCGAGTGAACCCAAGGACAGGGACTCGTCTATTATATGAGGGTGTGATTCTTAGAAGCAATCCTTGCCTTTCAGAACTATGTAGACAACATAGGTTGAGACATCATGGCCTACTATATGAGGGTAGATGAGGTGGCTTAACCTGTTAAGTAAGGGTTCCCACCGTTCTCGCTAAAGTTACCTGTTGTATGAGGGTTACTCACATGTTGTCCTTACCAATGGCGCAGTATTGACACCTTTCCAATCAGGGCATAGATTAGACCCCAACTTAGCTATTATAGAACCTTTGGGGTATATCAGTTAGATACTACTTCCCACAGTTTCATGTTACAGAATCAGGACTGTCAGATACAGTCAATCAGTCTCAGTAATAAAACTCAGATAGTTCTTTAGATTTCAGGATTGTCAGTATATTCAAATACAGTCACCCATGTTATAATTTATATTCAGATACAGTCATTCATGTTAGTAGTTATGTCATGTTATCAGTATCCATACTCAGTAGTCATACTACCAGGGTATCAGTATCTTGTTATCATATTGTCAGTTACAGTTGCATATTTATGTATGCATTCTCACGTTCATGTTAGATATTCAGTTAGCATTATTCATGCTTGTGAACCATTGCATATAGCCTACCTCACATGTATACTCAGTACATATGTGCTTTCAAAAGTGAGTCCTTATCCTTTGAGGACATAATGATTTTCTAGTACATATCCCATCAACTCCTTATTTAGATTTTTTAGATAGTAGAGGATTTCAAAATAGATGTAGATTAGATGTAGACTATTATGTTTTAGACTTCAGTTTTGTTTTGGGTATTCTATTACCCCACACAGATGTTACGTTATTCAGTTATGTCCATGATCAAACTTTATGGCCTTTCAGTGCATATTTTCGTATTATTATGTTATCTTGTTCAGTATACAGGTACAAATATCAGTCATGGGTTAGCTTGTGGTCTATTGGGGTCATGAGCACCGTGTAGTATTTTGATTCAGCAAATCGGGTTGTTACAAACTTGGTATTAGAGCTAGGTTCAATAGAGTCCTAGGAAGTCTAAAAGTCGCATCTAGTAGAGTCTTGTGCATGGGTGTGTTGCACACCATATTTATGTGCAAGAGGCTATGAGAGGTTTAGGAAAAATTTCCCTTCTTTCAGTATTCATGTCGTGCCTGTGAGCATAATCACAAGTCAGTCTCTCAGTCTAATCTGCTTTTTCTCTTTATTTTAGAACATGCCTCCTAAGAAAAGAATTAAGTAAGCCCCTCAGCTCGAAGAACCTTTGGGAGATTATGTTTCTCATGTGGAGTTTAAGACCGCATTTACCACTCTTGCTCAATCATTCTCTGCTCATAATGTACAACCAATAGTCATTCCGACCAATCCAGTGGCCAACTCAGCCGCAGCTAGAATTCAAGACTTTACCCGAATGAATCCTCCAATCTTCCTCGGGTCTAAGGTAGATGAAGACCCTTAAGAATTCTTAGATCAAGTTTAGAAAGTGATAGAAACCGTGGGGGTGACTACTGTTGAAAGTGCTGAGCTAGGTGCATGTCAGTTGCAGGATGTGGCTTATGCTTAGTTCAAATAGTGGAAGTCTGAAAGGGTAGATGATGCAGGTCCTATAGAAGGAGAGGAGTTTGTCACTGCATTCTTAGATAGATTATTTCCCCAAGAGCTTAGAGAAGCCAAGGTCCTAGAGTTCATTAACCTCAGGCAGGTCAATATGACCATGAAAGAGTATTCTTTTAAGTTTACACAATTAGCCAGGTATGCCCCTCATGTGGTTGTAGACAGTAGATCTAAGATGAGTAAGTTTGCTTTAGGGGTGAACAACAGTGTGGTTAATAAGTGTAGATCTGCTATGCTGAATACTGACATAACCTTAGCTAGACTTATGACCCATGCTCAGCAGATAGAGGAGCAAAAGATTAAGCAGGGGAGAAATAGAATAAGAGAACAAAGACAGGTAGTTTCAACTTCGCCCAGCCTAAGTCAGAAGGAGAAAACTGCTCCCAGTTTTGTCCTAAGTCATCAGTTCTAGCCCCCTCTACAGCCAGTGCTCCAGTTCCTGAGTTTAGAGAGGGTAACAAAGATAGAGTGCCAGGCTCTAATAGCCAAGGCAGTATTAGCAGTTCCCGTACCTATCCTCTTTGTCAGACTTACGGTAAGCACCATCAGGGCGTGTGTAGAGTAGGTAGTGGCATTTGTTGGTTATGGCAAGCCAGGCCATAGAGTTAGAGACTGTCTGTATCCAGGTCCTCAGGGTTAATAGAATCGCTCCTCAGCTCAGTTCAATTGCCCAAATTAGTAGGGTTCCACTTCTAGTGCTACTAGCGGGCAACACCCAAATTGTATCTATGCTCTTCAGACTCAAAATAATCAAGAAAGTTCTCCTGATGTAGTTACTGGTACGTTACAGATCTTTCATGAGCATATTTATGCTTTGCTAAATCTAGGAGCTTCCTTGTCTTTTGTTACTCCTTATATAACAGTTGATTTTAGAATCAGTTTTGAAATGCTAGCATAGCTCTTTTCAGTCTCTACCCCAGTGGGTAAAATCATCATAGCCCAGCGGGTATACAGGAACTGTCCAGTTATGATATTTTAGAAAGTCACTTCAGTAGACTTAATAGAGTTAGAGATGACTTATTTTGATGTCATTCTTGACATGGATTGGCTTCATTCCTGCTATGCCACAGTCGATTGCATAAATAGAATAGTTTAGGTTTAGTTCCCGAATGAACCCGTCCTTGAGTAGAAGGGTAGTGTATCTACTTTCAGTGGTCATCTTGTTTCCTACCTTCGGGCAAGGAAATTGATATCTAACGTATGTTTTTATCATCTAGTTCATGTTAGAGATTCCAGTTCTGAGACTCCTAGTCTTGAATTAGTTCTAGTTGTAAGTGAATATTCAAATGTCTTTCCCGATAATCTCCCAGGAATTCCTCTCGAAAGGGAAATAGACTTTAGTATTGATCTTCTTTCTGACACTCAGCCAATCTCTATTCTGCCATATAGAATGGCACCAGCAGAACTCAAGGAACTGAAAGAAAAGTTGAAGAATCTCTTAGATAAAGGATTCATCAGACCCAGCATTTCCCTGTGGTGTGTACCAGTCTTATTCATGCACAAGAAAGACGGTTCTCTCAGAATATGTATAGATTACCGTTAACTTAATAAAGTCACGGTCAAGAACAAGTATCCTCTTCCCAAAATTGATGAATTGTTTGACCAACTTTAAGGTGCCAGTTATTTCTCTATGATAGACCTTAGATCCGGCTATCATCATCTTAGAGTTAGAGAATATGACATCCCGAAGACAGCTTTCCGTATGCGGTATGGTCACTTCAAATTTCTAGTCATGTCATTTGGTATTACCAATTCCCCAGCTAGTTTCACGAACTTAATGAACCGCCTATTCAAATAGTACTTGAACATGTTCATCATAGTCTTCATAGATAATATTCTGGTCTATTCCCGCACTGAGCACGATCATGTAGAACATCTCAAGATAGTACTTCAGACTCTCAGAAATCATCAGTTATTCGCCAAATTTAGTAAGTGTGAATTTTGGATAAGATTATTAGCATTCCTTGGACATATTTTTTCTAGTGATGGCATTAGAGTAGATCCTCAAAAGATCGACGCAGTAAGGAACTGGCCTTGCCCTGTCTCTCCATCAGATATCAGGAGTTTCTTGGGTATGGCTAGCTATTAAAGACCATTTATTGAAGGATTTTTATCCATTGCATCCCCTATGTCCAAATTGACTCAGAAGAAAGTCAAGTTCCAGTGGTCAGATCCTTGTGAGAAGAGTTTTTAGGAATTGAAGACTCGACTTACCTTAGCTTCAGTCTTAGCTCTTCCAGACAGTTTCATAGTATATTGTTATGCATCTAAAGTGGGTTTAGGTTGTGTCCTCATGCAGCATATGCAGCATGGTAAGGTCATAGCCTACATCTCCAGACAACTTAAACCCCATGAGAAGAATTATCCTACTCATGACCTTGAGTTAGCAGACCTATTCTTTGCCTTAAAGATTTGGAGGCATTATCTCTACGGAGTTTATGTAGACGTCTTCATAGATCATAAGAGCCTTCAGTATGTCTTTTCTAAAAAATATCTCAATCTTGGTCAAAGAAGGTAGTTAGAGCTCTTGAAAGATTATAACATGAGTGTCCTTTATCATCTGGGTAAGGCCAATGTAGTGGCCGACACTCTCAGTAGACTCTCTATGGGTAGTGTTTCTCATGTTGAGGATAGTAAGAAAAAATTAGCTCAAGAAGTACGCTAACTTGGTGGACTAGGTGTTCTATTAGTCGACTCTTCAGAGGGCAGTGTATGTGTTCAGAGTAGTTCAGAATCATCTCTAGTTTCCGAGGTGAAAGAAAAGCAAGATAAGGATTCTAGCCTTGTCAATCTAAAAGAGTCAGTTCAGAATCAGAAAATAAAAGTTTTCTCCCAAGGGGGAAATGGCGTCCTTTGTTGCCAGGGTCATCTCGATGTTCTAGGCATAGATGCCATATGGTAGGGAATTCTTGCAAAAGCGCATGGTGCACGATACTCTATTCATCTATGGGCCACTATGATGTACCACAACTTGCTGAAGATCTATTGATGTAGTGGGATGAACAGAGATATTGCAAAGTTTGTGGCTAAGTGCTCTATATGTCATCAGGTTAAGATAGAGCATCAAAAGCCTAGTGGTCATATGCAGAAGTTCACCATTCCTACTTGGAAGTGGGAAGAAGTGAACATGGACTTCGTGATGGGTTTTTCTCAAACTCGCCATCAGCATAATTCAGTTTGGGTCATTGTTGACAGGATGATCAAATCAGCTCATTTTCTTCCGGTTCATACCTCTTACTCAGCTGAGGATTATGTCAAACTCTACATCAAGGAGTTGGTCAGATTGTACGGTGTTCCATTAGCAATTATCTCAAACAGAGGTACCCAGTTCACCTCTTATTTTTGGAAAGCATTTCAAAAGGGTCTGGTACCCTGATCCATCTTAGTATAGCCTTTCATCCTCAGACAGATGGTCAAGCAGAAAGGATCAATCAGATGTTAGAAGATATGCTAAGGGCGTGTGCAATTGATTTCAAGGGAAGTTGGGATGACCACTTTTCTTTGATTGAGTTTGTATACAACAACAGTTATCATTCCAATATTCAGATGGCTCCATTTGAACCTCTCTATGGTAGGATATATAGATCTCCAATCGGTTGGTTCGAAGTTAGTGAGGACTCAGTTATAGGTACTGACTTAGTATTCGATGCCTTAGAGAAAGTTCAGCTAATTAGAGAAAGACTCCAGGCTGCTCAGAGCCAATAGAAGTCTTATGCAGATGTTCGTAGAAATGATCTTGAGTTCGATATTAGTGACTATGTCTACCTCAAGATCTCTACTATGAAGGGAATAAAGATATTTGGCAAGAAGGGAAAGCTCAGTTCCTGATATGTCAGTCCCTTCAAGATTCTTATTCGATTCGGCAAGTTAGCTTATGAGCTTGAATTTCCTTCAGATCTAGCCTCAGTTCATCCAATCTTTCATGTCTCTTTGATCAAGAAGTGTATAGGTGACCCATCATTTGTAGTCCCTATTCAGAGCATTGATGTTCAGAACAACCTCTCTTATGAAGAGATTTTAGTTGAAATCTTAGACTATCAGACTTGTAGATTGAGAAATAAAGAAGTCCCTCTAGTTAAAGTTCTTTGGTGAAATCAGTTCGTAGATGGAGCTACTTGGGAAGCAGAAGCAGATATGCGTACCAAGTACCCTCACCTTTTCACCGTTGACGCAGATCAAGCTCAAGGTAATAGTTTTCCTTAAGCTTACTCAGTTTCATGATTAGTATGCATCACTAACTTAGTATTTAGTCTCATGCTCATGATCCCATGATAAGCTTGGTATCAAGTACCACTGCATATTCAGTCATGCATTCATGTATCATATCAGTTATATAGTTATACATCAGACATCCATTCTCATTATGAGAAAACTTAGTTCTTTAGAACTTTCAGTTATGCATTTATGAATCAGTTACGCATGTATCTGATATGCATGTTCAGTGTGTTATGTTCAGATTTTCAGTCATGTTCGTCATGAGATCATGTTCCACTCAGTCAGTCACATTCGAGGATGAATGTTCTCAAGGGGGAGATATTGTAATACCGTGCTTTTTCTTAGCTCAAAAACTTCTCAAAGATGTTAGAACTTTATTTGAAATAATAATTTATTATTATACATGTGGTATTTCCATAATTTTCACTTTCTACCACGTGGAAAATTGAATAAGCTTTCCATCGATATATAATTTGCCTAAATTCGACGCCCGGGTGAAGAGTTAGAGCCTCTTTAGTAAGACAGTGTTTGACCTGAGCCTTCAGCGCGTTGCATTCGCGTTATGGTGCTTTCTTTTTATATTACACCATCGGTTCAGAGACACGAGTTCCAGATCAGAAGATTCCAGATTCAGCAGTCAGAGTAGAAGTGAGTCCTCATCCTTCGAGGATATAATGATTTTCTAGTATCTCATTGATTAGCTTATTAGTTGGAGTTAGTTGGGGACATGTTTCATTAACTCTTTATTCAGATTTTTAAGGCAGTAGAGGCTTTCAGACTAGATACATATTAGATACAGACTATCATGTTTTTTACTTTAGTTTTATTTTGGGTATTCTATTACCCCACATAGATGTTACATTATTTAGTTATGTCCATGATCGAACCTTATGGCCTTTCAGTACATATTTCCGCATTATTATGTTATCTTATCCAGTATATAGGTACAAATATCAGTCATGAGTTAGCTTGTGGTCCTTCAGAATCATGAGTACCATGTAGCATTCTGGTTCAGCAAATCAGGTAGTTATATAAATTATCTGTTACAACAGATATATCATCCGTTGAAATAAATAGTTAACCTGTTGCATCATATAATATATCTGTTGCAACATATAATATATATATATATATATATATATATATTTAAAATATAAATTATCTTCATGACATCCAAATTTTTTGACTTTTTAATTAAATAAATTAATAAAGAAAATTTAAAAACAAGAATATTTCTAGTGAATTTTTTACGGTTTAAATTGTGTTTATCATTTATTTTCTTATTCTTTTCTGTGAAAAGAAATGACTTAGTTAAATCAAACTGGTGAGTTTTTTACCATTGTGATCATTCATGACTTTTCATCTTATTAAATTTAAGTAACCTTTTTCTCAATTTAAAAATTGAATACACCTGGTTTTCAATATCCGTTTCGTTTCTTTCTTTTGTTTAATAACCATTTTTATTAATTGAGTTATGGCAACATATTGTATATCTCTTGCATCAGATATCTTTTTCAAAAGATATACTATCGTTGCTATAAATTGACCATCTTTTTAAGGAGTTTTTTGATTTCTTCTAACTAGTTCATCAGTCGTAACAGATGAGGAATTTGATGCATTAGAAGCGGTTTTTGTTTTGTTTGTTGAATGTGTTTAGACAAAATCCACAGTCACGACTATTCATTGACTTTTATCTTAAAAATCATATCATCATATATCTTAATTAAATTAATCTAATGTTGTGACTTTTTAAAAATTAAATAATCTTTCATTTACAATTATAATATCATTTAGTTCCTTATTATTTATTAACGAACCATTTTTAGGAGAATTTCTCATCATCATTTTCACCACCATTTGTTGCCACAAGTGCTCAATCCTTACCTTCAATCGTCGACATGTTGAGAATAGCGAATAAATAGAATGATAATTAAATATTGAATAAGAATTAAAAATTCAAAGTCGATCAAACCAAACCAAACCAAATATATACATGGATTTTTTGAATCCCTTATAGGTAGATCAGATATAAAAAAGGAAAATACATACGCTAAAAGAAAGAAAAAACATAACGTAATTATTATTATTATTATTATTATTATTATTACTATTATTATTGTCAACCTGACAATTTTCATCTGGCAGCAGTTGGGCCCTCCTCAGCCTTGCTTCGAAGTCGGCCAAATCCCTCTATGGTTCATCAAACTGCCTTTAAAGTTCCTACAAAGACTCGATATGAACCTTATTGTATGAATATGGATCATCCATATTATTATTGTAAGTATAGAAGAATGAACGAGTGAGTAAGGAGAGAGAGTGAGAGGAGGCCGAAAAGACCTATTTATAAAATGATTGAATTGGAAGGGACTAGACTTGGTCAAATTAAAAGCCACAACTGTTCATAACCCTTAATTAAATAAAACTGGTGACTTTTTGAATATAAAAATTAAAATAAATGGATCTAAATACAACATTTTATCTTTTTATTGCATTTCGGAAAGAGACAGATAACTTATAATACAACATATGGACAATTTGTTGCAAAATATATCTTACATTTCTAACTTACTTTTCTAACTTACATTTTATCTTTTTATCTGTTACAAAATATATTCCACCTGTCAGCTAACTTACAATACAACATATGGACAATTTATTGTAACAGATAGATATATCAGTTTGCTTTTCCATCAGTTGTGGCGTCTATTGCACTTGCTAGTCATCTGTTTATTCAATTTCATCGAGAGTAATCGATTTATCTAAAACTTATTGGCCAAACTCAATTTTTGCTCTTGGATTACTTCTCTTTTTACTTGCAACCTTCAACCAATTTAAGTTTTTGCTATTTGATTGATGGGAAAAATTGAATTTAGAGGCCCGTTTGAAGGATGTAAAGAAAAAAAGACAAGCAATCCAAGAGCAAAAATTGAGTTTGTCCAAGAAGTGTTTAGAAAAATCTATTGCTTTTGATGAAATTGAATAAACAAATGACTAGCAAGTTGCAATAGACACCACAGCTGGTGAAAATGCAAACTGATATATCCATCTATTACAACAGATTGTCCATATGTTGTATTATAAGTTATCTGATAGGTGAAATATATTTTGCAACATATTAACAATCTTTCTCTTTCAGAACTACAATAAAAAGATAAAATGTTGTATTTGGATCCATTTTTTTTAATTTACATATTCAAAAAGTCACCAGTTTTATTTAATTAGGGGATATAAAAAGTCATGGCTTTTCGTTTGACTAAGTCAAGCCACCACCATTTCTAATTCAATCATTTTGTCATTGTGGTTGTTAAGCTCAGTATATAGCTCTTGATCTTTTGTGAGTTTGTCAACGAGGACCACTCACTTTCTTTCTTGGCAGCTTTCTTATAATATGCCTCTTGGTCTTTCTTAGCTCTACGCAAAGTCAAGGAGAAGTATGGAAGTTTCTCTTTGAGTTTTTCCAAGGTAAGCACTCTCTTGGCTGATAAATCCTATGCTGCAGCATATATGGATAGTACAACACTCAATGCAGAACAGTTTTATAGTAGAACCAAGTCTTGAAAAGACATAACCAGTAATCTATCGATATCAACTTTCATTGTCTCAAGCAGTTCTGTTGATATCTTATCTCCTATGGAGAAGATTGATCAGCAAAAAAAACAAGTGATTGAGATCGTTTAAATTGTTGACTAACTCAAGCAAAGACATCTTCTGGATTATCAAACTTCACAGGGCAGTCTGGTGGTTCAATAACATCAGATGTCTTGTTTTTAGTATTAGCTAATGATGGGGAAATTCTACCTTCCTCACCATCCTAAAAAGAAAAAGCACTTAAAATAAGATGGAGTATCTCTACATAACAAAACAAGATGAACTAAATCTAGCATTCAGTTTTTCCTCCCTATTCCTCACCCCTTTTTATCTTCTCACCTTTATCATATCTGAAATTTTGTTTTTTCTAATACCTGATAATGCCTTGGAAATTGCTTTCTTTCTCCTCTTATCCTTAATCTCTAATGGAGAGAATGAAACTAAAATCCTCTTTGATCAAATGACACTAATGTTAGATATCAATTCTTTTACATCAACAGTTAATGCATTAACAGTATTAATCACACCATCATGTTTTGCCTTGCACTCTTCACATTTGCATGCATAAGATAAGCAAGGAGGAGCAAGATTGATCATTCTTCTATCATATGGAGAACAACATATCCGTCATGCAAAAGTCTACACCGTCGCCAGAAATGCTTGCCATAGCAAAAGTCTATAGAATACATGACAAATAAACATGAGAAACATCCAACATTAAATCTTAACAAGGTATGAGAACCATATTCATGGTCTCTCAGCCTTATCAGTTCGGACCTACCAAACTTAACTGTAAAATTGCAAATATCTAATTTGAATTATCTATGACTAATCAGTTAAAATAACATTCACAAAATTAGTGTACTCTATATGTGTTTCCACGATAACATTATCAGTAATACATACCTCTCACATATGAAGTGGTTCCATCTGCATGCAACTTATTCCTCCGAACCTATCTTTACTGCAGCCTCTTGTGATGGTCAGCCAAAAGTTGATCAACTTTCAGTTCCTTTTATATTTATAAAGAAGAAGAAAAAAATTTATGTCACAAAAAGAATACTATCCTTCTGTTGCAACAGATGTAGAGTCTGTTGCATCAGATGAGGAGTCTGTTGCGTCAGATGTGGAGTCTGATGCAACAGATATGGAGTCTGTTGGAATACATAGCAGCCTTGCTGGTGGTTTTATTTGTTCTAATAGTTTCTCCATCTGTTGCAACATCAACAACAGCATAAACTACAAACAACAAATAAAAAATATCAACAACGAAGAAAATAACAACATTTTTTCCAACAACGTCATCAACAACAAAGAAGAATACATCCTATATTCTAACACCATCAACAACTAGGGACGAACCCACATGGAGCCCTCCAGGGAGTGAGTATAGACTGAACTCGTATCAAACTTTATATATGTATATGAAAATTAAGAAAACACGTATATAATCTAATCAGTGAGCACCCATAGTAAGATTTATTTGGTTAGCCTAGTTGGTGTTTATGGGTGCTTAAGGCTATTTATTTCTTTTGGTCTTGAGTTCAATTCCCACTCAGCACATATTTTTTTAATTTTGGTAACCAACTCTTCTCTCCTTATTTACTTTAAACTTTTATTTTTTTTCTTCCTTACTCATTGTCTTGATTGTTTGGACTCCACTATTTTTAAGCTAAGAATCACCCACTGTAAGAAAAACCTGGATTCGCCATTGTCAACAATACCACACCACAAGTTCCAACAACGCCAACCCTACCAACAACATCAATAACAGCATCAACAACAAAGAAACAAACAAAATACATAAAAAAAATGATACTGCCAACAAGGCTTTTAAACTTCTCCCAACAGATAAATTTTTTTTGCATCTTGTAACAAAATTTTTTGGTTCGTTTATTCAAAAATTAAAAGTTCCTTCAAATTTTTAAATACATATGATATGAGAAAATGGTAATTAAATAAAAAAAGAGGTAAATAACTTGCAAGAAGAAGAAGAAAATGAAAAAGCAATAGTGAATCATATCATACCTTAATGTCAAAAGGGGGTCAAAATAGCAATTTCAGTCGAGGAATCTAAGATATGGATATGGATCGATTTAGATTCGAACAAAAATTTATGAGAAAGAGGAGAGAAAAAAAGTTGTGATAACCCTAAAGAGGATAGAAAGAAAAAAGATGAGAGACAAATAAAATAAATTTAGGATTGAAGGAGAGGAAAAGACAGATGGGATAATTCTAATTTCTAGATGTACTACCCTTCATTTTAAATGATTAAAAAAAGTGTATCTATTCAAATTTATATTTTCAAAGCATAATTAATAAGGCTAATTTGGTAGTAAAATAAGCCCCTAATTAATATTTTCTTAATGGGTGTGCCAAGTCAATATGAAACGGAAAAAGCATTAGGGGTTTCAATATTCATTAATTAATACTTCACTAATAATTTGAGGGGCACAAGGAAAAAAACGGGTGATATTGAAAACATAGGACAAGACTACTCAATGAGATTTTTGAGTTATCCAAGAAATATTTTTTACCGCCTTTAGTAGTACTACTACTTTATCTACTCGGATAGAAGCTTGCTTTAAAATTAAAAGAAAAAAAAGATTTTTAAACAGATATCTCATCTATTGCAATAAATTTAAATATTTGTTTAAAAAATTCCAACAGCTCAGTCATCTGTGACAACAAATGGAAATGTCCATTTAATAACTAAATCAGAAATGTCATCTGTTACAACAGATATCAATATCTGTTTGAAAATTTCCAACAGCTCAGTTATCTGTCATAACAGATGCAAATGTCTATTTGATAATTAAATCAGATATGTCATCTATTCCAATAGATATTGTTATCTATTTGAAATTCTCCAATAGCTCAGTCGTTTGTTACAACAGATTTCATTGCAATTGATTTAGGTAGAACTAGGGTTGAAAGAATGAGCTCCTTATTAACTTAATGTTAAGATTAATAATTGTACCTACATCGATCTAGGTGGAATGAGGGATGAATGAATGAGCTCATAGGGTCAACTACAAATCCAATTGAGTCATTGCATTTGATGGTGTTAGTATTGCGTTCATCCCGAATCGAGTTAGTAATCGATCACTCTGAGTTGAAATGAGTTCTCATTAACTTAACGTTAAGATTAATAATAGTACCTACATCTATCTAGGTGGAACTAAGGATGAATAAGTGATCTCAAAGGTTCAACTACAACTTTAATTGAGTCTTTTGACAATTGCTTGATGAGATGGTACTGCATTCTTCCCAACAAGAGTCATCGATTGATCACTCTAAGACGAATCAATATTTACTACCTCATATGTTCAACTAATACCTTAATTGAATAATTTGAGACTAGGGGTGAGTTCTCATAGGTTCAACTACAACTTCAATTGAGTCTTTTGGCAATTGCATGATGAGACGGAACCGTGTTCCTCCCGACAAGAGTCGTTGATCAATAACTCTGAGCCAAATTGATTCTTACTACCTCATATGTTAGACTAATACCTTAATTGATTCATCTAGGATTAGGGTACTAATACCTTGATTGAATAATTTGGGAATTGGGGTAAGTTCTCATAGGGTAAACTAACTATTAATCTAGGACTAGGGGTGAGTTCTCATAGGGTCCGCCATAACAAATGGCAGTGCCTATTTGATAATTTACAACATATGGGTAATCTGTTGTGACATATGAAAATCCATTTGATAATTTACAATAGATAGGTAATCTGTCGCAACAAATGACTTAATCTGTTTGATAATTTACAACAAATTCATAATCTATTGTTACCTAATTTGATTAATAATTTACAAAAGATAAAAAATCTGACGCAACATGTTGAACATTTGTTTTTTACAATTTCAATTGATTTCATATGTTAGACTAATAGTACCTAAATTGATTAATTTAGGACCAGGGGTGAGTTTTTATAAGGTCAACTAGAGTACTCGGTCAACTACAACTTTAATTGTTTTTATACAATTTTAATTGAGTTACCCTTTTGGCAATTGCATGATGAGAGAGTTAAAAATTACGTATATATTTTATGATTTTAAAAATAATTAATATCAATTCGGACCAAATTAATATTTTCAAAAATACTTGTCATTCTTTTTCAAAATACAAATCAACCCATACAAAATATTTCATCATTTCAAATCTCGAGGTTTCGCTCTTTCTCTCTCATTCTCACTCAACAATACAGTACAGACAACAACTACTCAACAAATTTGCTAAACACTCCATAACAGATCATTTTCTTCTCATTTCCGACCACATAGGTGTTATTTTCGACTTTATTCTTGCTTGTATCAGTCATTTTCTTTATCTTCATAGGCAACAGAGTTCAAGAAGAGCTCTATATTTGTTATTTTTTTCTAAAAAATAATGGCTTTTAAGTTAATGATGAAAAATAAAACTTTTAGTTGTATTATCTTCGAGAATGGGTGTACAATCTTAAGTTTTGATGGTAAAATCATAGGAAGAACTCGAGAAATCCCTAGTTTTCATCGTATTGTTCCATTGACTATCGTGGTATTATTGGATGATATTTGTGGTATTATTGTTATTGTTGGTGGTGGTGTTTGTGGTCGTTGTGGTGGCACTGGTGGTGGCATTGGTTGGTGGTGTTCATGGTGGTTGTCGGTGGTATCGGTATTTGTGGTTTTTGTATTGTTCGCATTGGTTGGTGGTATTTGTGGTGGTGGCTATTGGTGTGTTGGTATTCGTGGTGTTTGTTTTGTTGGCATTTGTTCGTGGTATTTATGGTGGTGGCTGTTGGTGTGTCGGTATTCGTGGTGTTTGTAATGTATTTTTTAAAATCTATGCATACATTAATTGTAATGTAATTTTTGTTTTTCTTTGTTTGTATGTAAGACATGTCTCCCAAAAGAAAAGAAAGTGAAAGTGGATCAACGTCTGACCACCCAAAAGAAAGCTATAGTACAGAGGGATTTGGAGGAGTTTCCTGAACAATCTCAGTCAGGGGAAAGTGAAGTTGAAGAAAGATGTTAAAACAATGTTGAGAGAGGTGGACAAGGGTTTGTAGATGGTGATGAATAAAATAAAAGTGAGAAAGAGGAGGAATTAGAGAGTGAGAAAGAGAAAGAGGATGATCATCAACATAATGATAATGGATCACCGATGGGGCATGAATTAATATCGACATCCCAGCATGATCCTATCAAAACTTTTAGTATTGATAGGTTTCAAGTTGCAATGCCGATAAATGACCCAGAAGGAAAACAACTAACTGGTCAAATTGTACTTAAATGTCAGATGGGGAAAAATTTTGAACATTTTATGAAAATTATGAAGAACGAAAACATAGGCGGACTTTTTAAGAAGGGCTACTTTGGATGCTTTCTTGAGCTTCCTGAGGACCCCTCTGTCCGTATCTGTTTCCCTATGACAATGGTACATGGTCTTCTCAAGCGCAAGATTAAGTACGCCGGGGATGATAAAGATCTAGAGGAGGGGGTAAAAAAAAGATGGATAAAATCAAGATCAACTACTGTGGGATGCTCGTTTGTTTTGGCTTGCAAGAGTTTGTCATAGCGACGGGATTGAGATACCACCTTCCAGAAGGACCACCACCCCACAAAAGATCCAAGAAAAGAAAATGCAAGGAAAGAATAGATGGGTTGTTTGACATTACTCGACGTGGCTAGAGCAGTATAGGGAGCAATTATGCTTAGTTTAGTTTGTCCATTCGGTTATATTGGCAAAAGACACCAACAAGGTCATAGAAGATGATTTGTTGGTGCGTGCTGAGGATTTTTATAAATTCAACAATTATCCCTGGGGATATGACAGCTTCTACTTGACTGTTCAATATTTACTGACAAAGCTCTCCTCAGAGACGACCACATTATATGGCTTTCCTTGGGCCTTAATGGTGAAATTAAACACTAATTTACTCATCTATTTATTTATATTGAATATAGTTATTATGATTTTTTGGCTTACTTTCTGTTTACATTTTTTAGGCTTGGGCATTTGAAGCCATTCTCTCCTCCAAAAGCAATTAATCGATTTTCTAATGAGGTTTCTCATCTAAGGATATTTAGGTGGTTGGCTGCAAAGGGCAACACCAATATTAAGAAGGATGATCTCTTTAACCCTCCGGATGATGCAGTACGTCTTCTTCAAGTAACATTATTCTACTCAAAGATAACAAAGATATTGAACAGATGTTATATCTGGTGCAGTAGATGTTATATCTGATGCACCAGATGGGACATCTATTGCGCCAGGGTATATCTTGCATCAGATTACCCATTTGTTGCTTTGGTTCTCTGAACTCGACTCCTAAAAGATTAACCACCTACTGCAAAGTATGCAACAGATGTGTAATCTGATAACATATTGTTCATCTATTGCGACGTACAGATCATATGTTGCATAACAAATGACCTATCTTGGGCAACTGTTGCAACAGATGAGTGATATTTTGCATCAGATTATCCATGTATTGCTCTGTTTCTCTGAAACAGACTCAAATAGATTTTAACCATATACTGCAAACTATGCAACAGATGGGTCTTTTTTTAAATATAGCCCAACTGTGAAAATTATTATATTATATGATTTAAATGCATCTGTCTTTTTTTTCTTTTTTATAGGTTGTGCATCCATGGATCGTGCCTACGAAGGAAGAGTCGGTGATGACTTTTTATAGTACTCTAGGTCATGTTGATACTATAGCAGACCCAACGGTCGAGTTAATAAAGAAGGAATTGGCTGGAGCAACAGCAATAAGAAGAGCAGTTAGGCAAGGTCAGCCTAATGTTGAGGCTCTTCATGACCAACCTTTTACTAAGGCAGATCCGGGTGCTTCTTCTGGTGGAGTTGTTGGTGTTGGAGGCAGGTATGTTGATACCGCTACCACTCATGATGATAATCATGTTGATGATCAATAAAAAATAAATATGTTGGAAAATATCGCTTTTTATCCTTACACAGGTCCCTCTCACCCCTCTTCACCCTCGTATTCTCATTGCGAATGTGAAGAGTGCAAGGACAGACAGGATAAACTCTTTGAAAAAGTAGATGCTATCTCTAAATCTACTGAGGAATTTAAATCCAAGAGGTGTGCCATACCATCTAATAAGGTGAGGGAGTCGCACACTCCTACAATGTTGGTTAGGAGAAAGAAAAAAGCAATTAGAGACGTACTCTCCGATCGAAAATCAAAAGAAATTATAATTCCTCCCTCTCCAAAAGCTGTTGAAGTTTAGAGGCCAGTCAATAAGGTGTACATATATGTGGAACTTGGTGCCAAAGGGAAGAGGGATTTTCGACATGCCAAGAATGCCAAGCCAGGCGCACCAGATTACCCCAGGCCTCCCTTTCCCCCCCAAGACTTCCAGACAGGCGCACCAGATTACCCCAGGCCTCCCTTTCCCCCCCAAGACTTCCAGACTATGACTGATATCTGTATGTCGTACGAGGACAAGGAAAGTTTACTTTTTCTAACCTAGCCCGTCTAATCTACCCCATGAAGAAGAAGCTACACAACATATTTCACATATTTTGCAATAGCAGGGTATACTGGTACAACTGGTAGTGGTTTTGTTACAACTTATTATCCACCTGTTGCATAAGTTGTGTTGGATGGACCCTATGGAAAAGATGGACCATACGTTGTATCTTTATTATTACTAACCTATTTAAAAATTGACTTCTTATCTCACAGCATGTTGACATAATTCTCTGCCTCATGAGGAAAAGGCAATTAACGTACCGGGAAGCTTATGATGCTACCGATAGGATAATGGACCTTGACTTCTATAAGAAGCTCAAGGATAGGTGCGATCAACTAAATGGAGAAGAATTAGCCCTTGAAATGGGACTTGATTTCCTAGTTCCTACATTGGTCTTGGATGAAGAAAAAAATAATAAAATATGTTAGAGGGGATTGGCCAAATCCATACGGCAAAAGTTGGACCGAGGCAAAAAGGATTCTTGCAGTCATTAGCATGAACGACATTCATTATTGGGATGTTGAGATACTACTCGAGGAGGAAATTATCAATGATTATGACTCCAATGTACCTCTCATCAAATATTTCGATCTTTTTCTCCTCGTGGATCCACTGATGGTGCTATTGCCCATCTTATTGAGGGAGAGTAAACTGATGAATCATTTTCCAAAGGAAGTGTTGATGAAGAAATCATGGGATTTTGAAGGTATAAACAAGGGAATGATATTTCCATAAGATGATGCCGCTAAAGTGAGCGGCTTGCACGCTCTTGCACACATCGAATATTTGCTAACCGACACAGAAATGACCGAGCCAACGATTTTTCTGTGCGACAACGCTTTGGCAAACCTGCAAGAGGTCTGGGATTATGGGGTACTAATATGACGCTTGAAGACTGTGTATATAGAAGAGCCTGTGAAATAGAAATTTTTAATTTCAAGTCACCCTTCACTTTATTACATGTACATGTAGTGGCCATAATTTTTTTGATGAAATTGAGTTTTTTTATAATGTAATAGATTAGATTGTCAATTTATTGTAAAATATATTTAATCCGTTCTGGTAGATAGTTTATCTGTTGTAATAGGTTCATCATCTATTGCATTACACCGATGTTATTTCTATGAATAATCTAATAATCTAAGTCTAATCTATTGCAATAGTGGGAAGACCTGTTTGATAATTTCCAACAGATGACCTAAATTTTACAACATATGCCTAATTTTTTTTGATATTTTCCAACAGTTATACCTGAATATCCATGTGCTCGACAACACTAAACCTAAATAGTAAATACATACACCACCATGAAAATTTTAGAAATTAGGCTTGAATATCTATGTGCTCAATAACAACAAACCAGTAGCAATAAAGGCCATAATGTAGTATCTTCTTGCTCGATTTTGTTTCTCTTAAGAAGCCTTGACTTTGTTCAACAAACCCTAGATTATACGATTTTCTTGTGAAGGGTGTCGTTCTTCATACCAATCAAAGTAATCGCATCCACCCAATTTCTATAAAAAAGAGAACACAATTACAAAACAATTACAAGTCAATAATTAATCAACTAATTAAATAAAGAAAATATTACCTTTGAAATCTTACAAGTAAAAAAAACTATGACCCGGATTTTGTTGAGTCCAAGAAGTCTTTAACAGAGCTTCATGACCGCACTTACAATGTCAAAAATAATTATCACAAAAAATTGTGAAAGATGCGTTCGACATTGCCAAGCTCAGTTGGAAAAAATAAAAGAAATAATTTGAAGATTTTGGATAGATAAAAGAAGATGATGATGAAGAATAAGACTTGGGAATTTAGGATTAAATTTTAGGAGAAAGATGAATATATAAGACAATGGGGAAAAAAATTATCGTTGGGGACCAAGTGAGGGCAAGTCAGCGAAATGTGCTAGACTGACATATTTGATGCCTATTTTATTTTACGTGTTTAAAATGAACACTATCTACTTGATGCCTATTTTATTTTAGGTGTTTAAATTCAACACCGTTGATGGATTGCGCCTTTTTTATTTCAATTCAATTCACTTTAACCTTTTTACACGTAGTGGTAATTTTTTATGTCAAATGAAAGTTGAATTTTAAAAATGCAACAGATTCTCCATCCATTGTAACAGTTATTCTGCCTGTTCTGACATATAGTTTATCTATTGCAATAGTTAGGTCATCTGTTGCATTATCTCGATGTTTTTATCTAAAGTCCATCTGTTGCAACAGTGGGGAGACCTATTTGATAAATTCCAACAAAAGACCTTCCTGTTGCAACTATGTCTAAATTTGTTTGAATTCAATAGATATGTCATTTGTTGCAATAGATACATTATCTGTTGCAATATTTTAATCTAGTATTCTTTTTCAATTAATCAGTTCAAATCTAAGGAATAAATAAAATTCATAGACAAAATAAAATAAATCGAGGCCTTTAAAAATTAGCTGAAATAAGTCAACGAATAAATAAAATGTAAAAAAATTGTTATGGGTATAGATCTCAACAAATACATCAACAACAATTTCAGTATACTACCAAGGATTGTTTTGACAGGCTCAAGCTATAAATATATACTCAGTATGGACAAGTTTTCTTTATCCGATGCTATGGAATTCGCTTTGCTCGTCATGGATCTTTATTGTCGCTTACATACGGTTTTTGCACTTTCTGTTCTGCGTATTTCCATAAAAAGAGTAGCATATTGTCAATGTTATTCAGTAGTATCTTCTTCTACATCCACCTGGAAATCCAAAATTGGTCAATGCTAATCACGAAAATACAACAAAATGGAAAAGGATAACTCATCTCTTCTAGCAAATCAAACAGGTCTTCCTCCCATATTAAATAATCCCAAATAGATTATATTTTTGTTGCAATAATCAATCAACTATTGGGATAAATTTCTACATGAGGAAGACCATGTATGATAATTTCTAATGGATGAACTATCCGTTGCAACATATGAATCATCTGTTGTAGCAAATAGGTCATCTTTTTGTACAAATAAAAGCGGTACGAAGAGCTGTTTGATTTACTAAAATAGATGAGACATATTTTGCACCAGATAAAGTATCTGGTGCAACATGTTATTCAACTATTGCAACAGATGTATATATCTATTTGATAATTTTTAGCAGATGTGTCATCTGTTGAAATAGATATGTGTCTGTTTGTTTTGTCAGTTAGAAGACATATAATATATTCACCTTCTTCAGCTTGTACTGCTCTCCTTTGGACATTGTACGTTGCTTAGTACAATACACGGACAGAGAATTTGCAATTTTGCTTTTTGGATACTTGATAATGCCCTATAAATCACTCTCCTTCTCCTCTTAGCCCTAATCTCTAATGGAGTGGATGGAAATAAAATATTCTTTGATGGAATGAGACCCCTCTTAGATGCAAAATTCCTTTACAGAAGCAGCTAATGCATTAATAGCATTAATCACTATATCATGTTTCGCCTTGCAGTTTTGATATTTGCATGTAGAACATTCACTGGGAGAAGCAAAATCTGTATAACCAGTATGATCATACTCATAATGGTTTACTTTAAAGACTGTAAGAGGAGCATCATTAGCACCAACAGCAGCACCACTACCACTACCAACAGCTTCATCACCACTAAGACCATCAACAATAATAAGCCCACCCTCTAAAATTGTTTTTCTTGTAAAGGTTGTTGCTCCAAATAATTCTATTTTTATTGTGTCGATGACCTTAGGGTCCGATAAAGTTTACACAGATCGTAAAGTAAGAAAAAATAGCATCTTCAACTCTCGGTTGGTCGAAACTAGTGACGGATGCACAATCTAACATAAATCATTACATATATTAGAATGATGATTAGATCATTCAAAAAAAAATCATTAACTAAAAGAAAAAATTAATTATAATTATACTTACTGCATCCTTCGGGGGTTTGAATAGGTCAAGAAATTTTGCATTTTTATCAGTTTTGGCCGACAACCATCTCAAGATTCTTGGACAGAAAACTCCTTCCTGGTAGTTCACTTGTTGTCTCAAATAAGGAATGTCTTGAAACGCCCAAGCCTATAAAATAACGCCAATAAATTAGAACCATTATTGAGTGAAAAAAATGAATGATATCATAATAGAAGAAAGAAACATTCACAATGAAAATCCATGGAAAGCCATATAAGTTGACTTTCTTTGGCGCTAACGGAGTCAACAAATATTTGACAGTCATTTTGAATCTTTCATACCCCCAAGGATAGTTGTTAAATGCCTCAAGATCCTCGGAGAGCTTTATTAAACCAAGGCTTATGTTGTTGTTAACGTCTCTCGCCCATAGAACATTATGTACAAACCAAACTAAGCACAATGACTGCTTGTGCTTCTTTGAAAGTCATTCACCTTTCAACGCTTCTATCAAATTTTTGTTTTGAAGCTTGGACCAACAATGGACACCAGGTCATCACGATCAGACGACTTGCCTTTTCCTTTTTGAGGTGTGCGGGGTGTTTTTTTGGGTTAGAATAGGTATAACTTGAGAAGGAGGATAACATTTTAGTCCAGTAACTATGGCAAACTCCTTCCAACCAAAATAAACAGGCATTCTACAATAATTTATCCATAGCTCATCTATCTTATCTTTGTTTTCATGCATAAACCTACGCTTGAGAAGTTCATATACCATTTTTATTTGGAAACAAGCATTGTTTTCCTCCAGCAAATCAAGATATTTCCCAAAGCAGCTGTCCCTGAAATAAGCATCCAATTTTTGTTCTCAAAGTATTTTTCTGAAGGCGTCAAAAGATTTTCCCATAGATGACTTAACCACGAAATCACCCGTTAAATTTGTGGCACCATCGCATTGTATTCTCACAGGATAACGATTAATCCTGAAGGCTTTGAACAACTCTTCGGTGGAAGGGCTATTAGTATCTGCATCATCTCTTTTGAAATATTCCTCCTCCTCGTGTTCATCATATTCTGCTCTCGATTGAGATAATGCTTGTAAACCAAGCTTATAGAGTGGTGGATGTACATAGCTGTTTACTTGTTCCTTTACTTGGACTTGATTTGGTTTCTGTTCTTTTGGGAATCATATTATCAAAAATTAATAGGAACATAAAATAATATATTACTGTTGATTAATGCATCGTTAAAAAATAATAACAGTAAATCAAACAAGCAAAACAGTAAAATAACAGTTATAATAGATCATTGATATGTTGCACCAAGTAGTATATCTATTACATTATATAACCAAACTGTTGCAGTGGATGAGTAATCTGTTGCAACAATACAAAACATATCACTCATCTTTTAAGACAGATGAATGGTCTATTCAACAGATCACACAATTGTTGTGACATCATCTGTTGTAACATGAGTGATCTGTTGGAACAGTTAAATAATCCATAGTAATGGCTGAGTAATCTGTTGCGATAATACAAAATATATCACTCATCTATTGAGAAAGATGAATGGTTTGTGCAACAGATCACACGTCTATTGCAACATATAAGTGATCTGTCAGAGAAGTTAACTAACTTGCAGCAACTGCTGAGTAATCTATTTTGAAAATACAAAATATATCACCCATCTGTTGAGAAAGATGAATGGTCTGGGAAACAGGTCAACAGTCAATATTGTTTAGATTTCTTCCAACATAGGGTCTTCTATCGCGGCAGATGCATGATCAGTTAGAAAAATCAAGTCTTGGACATTTCCTGTTTGAACATTTGATAGAATTTTATCCAATAGGAGGTTCATCTGTTGTATCAAATCATTAATATGATGGTTCTTCCATTGCACCAGATGGTTTATTAGTTACATCAGATTTTTTATCTGATGCTTTATCTATTGCAACATATGGTAAAGCTATTGCATCAAAATTATAATCTGATGGTTCCTCTTTTGCATTAAATGGTTGATCTATTGAATCATATGATAAATTTGTTGCATTAGATGGTTAATATGTTGCACCAGATGGGTAATCTATCGGAGGAAACAAAAATCAGTAGCACAATTTTGTTCAACAAAAAACAACAATTTCACTATTTTTACCAAGAACAAAAATAGAACAAATCAACCCAAATTGTCATTTTGTTTTTATAAACACAAACAATAAAAATCAAACTTCAAAAAAATGCAACAAACAACAAAATATCATAATTCACTTTGAAAAGAGAAGGGAAGAAATAACAGAAATTAGGGTATTATTCAAACCACATTTTAAATTAATACAACAAATATTGAAATCGTTAACCAATACTATAAGAGAAGTTGGCTCAAGTTCCTCATTTTCTTCAAAACTAAAAAGGCCATAAATTTTTACCTGTGAAAGAAGAAAAGGAACGATGAAGAATTCAAAGTTGTTGTGGCTGTAGAGCAAGGATGTCACGTGGATTGAAGGTTAAAGTCGAAAAGGACCTCGAAGCCCAACTATTTGTAGTCGGATGTTGAAGTCATCGAGGATTGAAATGAGAAATTTACAGAATATTTGGTTGGGAGAGAGTTGAGAAGAGTGGTCGAGAGAAGGATGAGAGACAGGTTGATTTGAATAAAAGAGGGGAACTCAAAGCCCAACTGTTTATCGCCGGAGGTACAAGTCGCCGGGGGGTGAAGGGAGAAAAGAGGGGAAATTGAAGTCCAACTATTT
The DNA here is from genome assembly GCA_030864225.1 of Capsicum baccatum var. pendulum. Lineage (NCBI taxonomy): Eukaryota > Viridiplantae > Streptophyta > Magnoliopsida > Solanales > Solanaceae > Capsicum > Capsicum baccatum. Next base: position 201,521,518 of record CM061553.1, read on the forward strand.
GTCGCTGGAGGTAGAAGTCGGCGGGGGTTGAAGGGAGACATTTTGCAGAACTATTAGTTGGGAGAGAGTTGAGAGAAACTATCGAGAGAAAGAAGAGAGTGGATGATTTGGATTGAAGAGGGGTGTGGGTCGGTTTAATTTGTATTTTTGAAAAGATTAGAAAGTTTTGAAAATATTAATCAAGTCCACAATTAACTTAATCAAGTTTTCTAATGATGTTTGACCCTATCTGTTGGTCAATGTCACTAATTCTTCATTCAAGACTTAAAAGATACCTTTCCTTCAATTTTCTTAGGCTACTGCCAAATATTTCTTATTTACTTAATTAGGACAAATAGTGCTAATCATTAGCACATTATGCTGTCAACATTAATATACGTGTAACACCCCAATTCGCTGAACCAAAATGCTACACGGTGCTCATGACCTCGAGGGACCACAAGCTAACCCATGACTGATATTTGTACCTGTATACTGCAAATCATGATATAATAATGCAGAATACATAGAACTGTAAGGCCATAAGGTTCAACTGAATAGAATCATGTGGGTGAAAATACCTAAAACAACTCAATCTGAACGTAAATCTGAACATAAATCGGAAAGACTCTAAGCTATCTAAACTAGGAGTTGAAGGAACATGTCTCCAACTAACTCCGTAAAACTAAACTGAAGAAATAAATAAATGTATCAAATCATATTGTCCTCGAATTAATGAGGACTCACTGCGTCTCTGCGACTGGAATGCTACCGCTACTGCTGGGTTGGAGCTCGTGTCTTGGAACCTATGGTGTAACATGAAAAGAAAGCACCATAGCGCAAATGCGTCAGTACAACTGGAGTACTAAGTATACGAGAAGGGTAGGCTGAACATAAAGGGTTTCATGCATGAACAACACTGACTGACTAATATGAATGTGGGAGTGCAAACACACATATATAGAAATTTGGACCGCGAATACGTGATAGCATGACCTGTAAGCTAATACATGGTTTACTAATAACTGTCATGACTAATACTGAAACTGATAACATGAGCGACTATATCTGACAGTCTTGTATATACTGAAATCTTAAGAACGCCCTGAGTTCTTTTACTGAGACTGATACTGAAACTGTGGGAAGTAGTGTTTAACCGACATGTCCCATGTATGCTGTTATGGCTAAGCTGGGGTCTTATCTCTACCCCGACTGGAGGGGTGTCAATACTGTGCCATGGTAAGAACAGCCTGTGAGTGACCCTTATCTGGCGGGGACTCAATGAGAACGGTGGGAACCCTAAACTGACGTGTTCAGATGTCTCAACCTACACTGGGTACGTAGTTCTGGAACACAAGGATTGCTACTAAGAATCACACCCTGAACTAGCAGGTGAGTTCCCATCCTTGGGTTTACTCGGTGCTAACCTCTACTCCCATCTGGAGGGACTGGACATGATAACTGACTGTGCATGACTTAATCTTACTGAATTTTGTTGATTGGCGGAATGTTACTGATATCTGACAACTGACTAAGATCATGAGTTTTCCTGAGTCACATGACTGACTGAAGTCTATGGAATCATAGCTTGAGTTAGAATATCGTGAAACATGACATGGCTCAAGGCACACAACTATAGTTTTTGGGTACAAGTACCCCCAGGACTCGTGGAAGGAAACTGACACACATGACTGACTTGATCATAAGAGTAGAGTTCATAATATATAATATCATAAGTAGGGATCTCATACTACGCATGGTTATCAACTATGTATTGCATGGAAAGGATTTCATATCACATGGAAGTACTTGCATAATCTTAATATCATGTTCATTGCATAATCATATTTGCAACATATACCAATAACATGGAAGTCCATGTGGATTGCATGGTTATCATACATCTTGTTCATAAGTAGAATTTGCAAGTAAACATAGCATAATCTCATAAGAATAGTCCATGAGTATTCCAACAACATTTACAAGGCACATTATCAACATAGAAGTCATTGGAACGTAAGGGCATATCATGAATCCTTCACTTAGTCACAATTTAGCTATATTGCATGATTTCTAGTTTCTTAGGCATTTTATCAAACACCTTACATGCACATCTTAAGCATAGGTGAAATCATCAAATTATACATCATGAACAACCAAATTTACATGTTTCCAACTCATATGATATCATGAAATTCAAAACAAACATACAAAGATTCCATCTTGGGAATCACCCAATATCAACAACATGATCATCAACACCCAACAATATAGAAATCATACTTTATAATGAAAAAGAGGAAAACAAATAAGTATCAACATGAGTATGATCATATCACCATAATCAACCAAGCTTTTGTATTTTAAAGATTGATTCTTAAACTCCACGGACAAAAAGAATCTGTGGATGAACACTACGCATACCTTAGAAGGAAGATTCTTGATGATTAATGGAGGAATTTTGTTGAAATCAGATCTTCAAGCTTAATTATGCAACCCTAGTTGTTTTTCTCCTTTAGTGCTCTTGGATGATGATCTTTGAGATGAAAATAGGGTTGTAATATGTTTAGAAGCTATATATTTTGTAGGGTTAAGTTTAGGGACGTGTAAGGAGTATTTAAAGACTTAATTACCTTTAAAATAACTCAAAACGGAGTGTTTATGACACCTGGAATTGACTTAGGTGGCGCCCAAGTGATCGCCTATGCTTGGGTTGGGCGGCGCCTAACAAATCGCCTATGCTTGGGTTGGGCGGCGACTAACCAATCGCCTATGCTTACTGTCTCTCACGAAAATGGTCCTAACTTTTCGCTCGGGTATTGGATTAAGGCGAAATTGGTATCGTTGGAAAGCTAATTCGATTCTCTACAATTAGGTGTGTCTAAATCAGCAAAAATACCATATTAGAATCGAGTTATACTAGTTCAAAGATGAACCTTACAAAATCGAACACTAAAACTTGATGGATTCTAAAACTCTTAGCTTGTATTACCTTAAGTGACTCATATGAGCATGCTTAATGCATCATAAGCTATCCTATCACTAGGATATTCGTTGTAAGTCATGTACTCAAGTATGAATCACAGGATAGGAGATTTCATACATAGGAATACTTATTCACTTCCTAGCTTAGAAACATGTGGGGTATTACAATACGCGACCTTCACTTTAACGTTTCTTGAACAAAATTGAAGAATACTAACCGGAAGTTGTCGCCCTATTTCGCTTATTCTTGGTGTAACTTCTGTACCCACTCTTTTAGTCTATCTGACCTTAATTTAATAAATATGGTAAACCCTTCCCACTTAAATTAATTTTTCTATTAGCCATAAAAGAAAATAAATTAAAACTTTGGCCAATTAAATTACTAATTAAATTAATTATCTAAAATACCCAAAACTTTAAATAGATCACCGAAATTTATTCAAAACGTCGAGAAAACAAATCAAGAATATATTGACTAAAAATTTGATTCTGTACCTATTAAAAACATTATAACATTAATATGATGTTGTCTCAATCAAAGATTGATCATGATTGGGCTTAACTTTATTAAAACTCAAGAACTCAATTAATGACTTAATTCACTCCGAACACCTCAATAACAGGCATTACCTATCTCAGTAAGTTGTAGATAACATCTAAACACTACGGGGAGGGTTAAAATAGGATAAATTCACAAAACTACTTGGAGGGTCATTACATCATCCACCACTAAAATAAACGTTCATCCTCGAACGTAAAGAGAAAGAAAGTGTGTGGATTATCAAAGAGATGAGGATATCTACTCTGCATGTCGGACTCAACCCCCTGGTGCCTTCCTCTATGGGATGATGCCTTCATTGTACGTTCACTGATGTTATGTCTTCTAACCTGCCTATCCAGAATAGCTATAGGCTCTTCCTCAAAATCTAGATTCTGGTCCAAACTTAGCGAGTCCCACTGAATCTTATGTAAATCATCTGGATGGTACCTCTTTAACATAGAAATATGACAGACTGAATATACAACTGAAAGACCTGGTGGTGAAGCCAACTTATAAGCCACTGCCCAATACGCTGAAGAATCTCAAAAGGGCCTATAAACTTTGGACTAATCTTTCTTTATTCCCAAACCTCATCACACCCTTCATGGGTGATACCTTCATAAAACCCGCTCACCCTGCATGAACTCTATGTTACAAACCCTTCTATCAACATAACTCTTCTGCCTACTTTGAGTGCCAAGAGCCAGTCTTGGTTCAATCTCACTCAATCCTTCAAATCTCTCAACAAATTAGTGCCCCAAGGTCTAACCTCAAAAGAATCAAACCACCCAAATGGTGATCTACACTTCCTGCCATATAAAGCATCGAACGGAGCCATCTGTATACTATAATGATAGCATTATTATAAGAAACCTCTACTAACGATAAAAAGAGATTCAAGTGACCTCTAAAATCTATCACACAAGCCCGTAACATATTCTCTAACACCAGAATAGTCATCTCTGACTGACATCTATGTGTGAATGAAATACTGTACTCATATCCATTTGAGTACCCAACTCCCATTGTAAAGTACGCCAAAAGTTCAAAAGTGAACTGAGTACCTCTATTTGAGATGATAAAAATGGGCACTCCATGTAATCAAACTATTTCCCGAATATAGATCTTTGCTAATTTATCTACATTATTGCTCATCTTTATAGGTACAAATGGGCTAATTTGGTCAATCTGTCCATAATCACCCAAACAGCTCAAACTTCCCCAAGGTTTAAGGAAACCCAACTACAAAATCCATAGTGATATGCTCCCATTTCCACTTGTGAATGGGCATCCTCTGAAGCAAACCACCTGGCCTATGGTGCTCATATTTCACCTACATGCAATTCAAACACTTAGACATACACTATGCAACATCCTACTTCATATTACACCACCAATAATGTTGTTTAAGGTCATGATACATCTTTACTAAACCTTGGTGAATAGAATACAATGAATAATTGACCTACTCCATAATAGATCTAGTCGAGTCACCCACTCCAGGAAAATAAATTTGCCCCTTAATCCTCAAAACATCCTCCTGGTCCAATATTATCTCCTTAGCCTCACCTCGCATCACCTTATATCTGATAATACATAACTTTTCATCCTCAAGCTGACAATTGGAAATTTGCTCTATTAATAAGAATCTCACCTCTACGTATACAAGAACTCTACTTGACTTAGAGATAACAAGATGCACAAAACTATTAGCTAACTGTTGAACCTTCCTGGTAAATGATCTAGACACACAAAACTATTAGCCGACTATTGAACCTCCCTAGAAAATGGTCACTCCTTCGTACAATAATGCAAGACTGCCCCACTAACTGCCTTTCTACTTAAGGCATCTTCTACTATATTGGCCTTGCCCGAATGATAAAGGATAGTCATATCATAATCTTTCAACAACTTCATCCAGTTACGCTACCTCAAATTCAACTCCTTTTGCTTAAAGATATATTGAAGGTTTCGATGATCAGTGTAGACCTTACAATGCACTCCATATAAATAGTGCCACCACAACTTTAATATAAACACAACTACTAGTAACTATAAATCATGGATAGGGTAAACCCTCTCACGTGGCTTTAACTTCCTCGATGCATACGCTATCACCTTATCTTTATGCATCAACACACCACCTAAGTCAATACCAAAAGAATCACAAAACATAGTAAAGACCTTACCTTGCATATATAGGTTCAAGATATGAGCTGAAGTCAACAAACTCTTGAGCTTTTGAAAGATCTCCTCACACTTATTCGACCACTGAAAAGCCACATTTTTTGTGTCTATCGAGTCATAAAAGCTGGAATGGAAAAGAAACCCTGTACCAACCACCTGTAATAGCTTGCTACTATAATAAAACTCTAAATATCTTAAGGTGAAGTAGATGGTGACCAATTTTGAATGGCCTCAACCTTATCTAGATCAAACTTAATCTTATCTTGGGACACCATGCATCCCAAAAATGCCATAGAATTGAGCCAAAAGTCACACTTTGGAAACTTTGCATATAACTTCTCATCCTTTAACCTCTGGAGTATATTCCTCATGTGCTCTACACAACCCACCTCGCTCTTAGATTACACCAAAATGTCATGATGTATATAATCACAAAAAAATTAAGATATGGACAAAACACCCTATTCATCAACTCTATGAACGCTGCTGGGGAATTAGTCAATTAAAAAGACATAAATAAGAACTCATAGTGGCCATATCTAGTCTAAAACGTTGTCTTAGGAATATCTGAAGAAAAAGTCTTAAACTGATGATACCCTGATCTAGAGTCAACCTTTGAAAACACTAAAGCACCTTGAATTGATCAAACAAGTTATCAATATGTAGTAGAGGATACTTATTCTTGATTGTCACCTTGTTTAACTTTCGATAATCAATGCACATCCTCATAGACACATCTTTTTCTTCACAAAAAACATAGGAACACCTACACTTGGTAGAATAAACCCCTTGCTTAACAAACCTTGAAGTTGGTCTTTCACTTTTCTCAGCTCAGTTGGTGTCATCCTATAAAAAGGAATAGAAATGGGCTTAGTGCCCGGCTTAAATCAATATAATAATCAATATCTTTATCAAAAAAACACCTAGAATATTGGAAAAAAAAACTTCCATGAACTCTCTGACCACCTTCACTGACTCCAAAGAAGATTTCTCAGTATTAGTATCATGAACATAAGCCAAATATGATAGACACCCCTTCTTAACTAATCGTTGGGCCTGAATGAATGAAATCACCTTCTTAGGATACAAACTCTAAACGTCGTTCCACTCTAACCTTGGATGATCAGGCATAGCCAAAGTAATTATCTTGGCATGACAAACTAAAATAGCATGATAAGAAAAAATCCAATCCATGCCTAAAATTATGTTAAAATTAACTATATCGAGGATAATCAAATATACCTAGGTATCGTACCCTAAAATAAAAAAACATAGGATCGGTAAACCTGATCCACCACTAAGGAATTATGTACTAGGGTAGAAACACAAATAGACACACCTATAGTCTCACACATCATATCGAGGCTGGAAGTAAAATATGCAGACACATGGAAAAAAGTAGAACTAAGATCAAATAACACTGAAGCAGGTTGATGACAAATTGAGACGATACCTGTAATGAATGCATTAGAAGACTCTACCTTAGGGATCCCTAGAAAGTCATAATTGTAAGATCTATCATCTATCGCCTGAGTTACTTTTTCTACACTAGATATTAGTGTACCTATACCTCTTTGAGACCTACCCCAACCTCTATCTGGGGGTGCTAATTATCTAGTAGGATCCTGTTCACCCTGTTGTAGACCTCTCTATCTGTATACTGGATAATTCCTCTAAAGATGATCTAGACTATCATAATCATAACAGGATTCGAGAGCCAACTACTGAGAATGACCTGAATATTATATATGGCCAGCACAACCTAAAAACCATTAAGATTAACCTTGTAAAGCTTATCCAAAACCATAAAACCCGAACCTAAATATCCATCCTCTGATGTCTATATCACTTCCTAAACCAGCTTACCATGATGAGGGCAAAAATCTAGCTTGAATGAACCCCTACCTCCAAATGCGATGCTACTAAATTAACCTAAAGTATAGGATCTCTTGTCCCTCAAATATCCATACTCCTCATGATGCATCAACTCAAACTCATTTGCTAATTTAACCACTCTCTGAAGAGAAGCCCCAGATTAGGCTACAACAAACTCTCTGATCCTAAGTGTCAAACCTTTCATAAACCTTCTGATGATCTCAGCCTCACATGGAAATATCACTATAGCATAATGGGACAATGCATAAAATCAAATCTCATACTCATCCATAGAAATACCCTTTTGTGTCAAATTCTCAAACTGGTGCCTACGCTCCTCCCTCAAGATATGAGGGATGAATCTATCAAGGAAAACCTTTCAAACATAGCCCAAGTAATAGGTAGAGAACCCATGAGCCTAGATCAAAATAAAAGTGCCACTACTGCTTGGCAGGACCACGCATATGTAAGGCAGTATAATCAACCCCGTAGGAGTTAACCAATCCCACACTCTAAAGTCTATGGTGGTAACTGACCTAAAACTCATAGGCATACTCATAATATTTCCTTAAAATTTATGGTGGATCTATCTTTCTAAACTTTTCAAATCATTATTGGTCCTCATCAGACATATCTTCTCTACCTCATCAATAGCTTCAACCCCTGGTAAAGGCATACGATTATACCTCAGTGCTGGATAAACGACTAGGCCTTGATAAATTAGAATGGGTTATTGATCTAGGGTCAGTTCCCCTATCCTAACCTGTGAGCCCTATAGAGTACCAAATGATTTGCCTTTCTGAGCTATAGTCTCCAAAATACCTAAAACTTTAATTAAGGTATCCTGAAGAATTAATGTAACAAAAAATCTTGATGGTGCCTAAACTAGGCCCACATTATTAGCTGAAAATTAAACATTATCATTGCATGCCTGAAACTAAGCCTCGAAAGACCCCGCCCTATCAAGAATCTGAGCAGCTCTTTAATCTCAATCTCTACCATGACCTCTGCCTCTACCATTTCCTCTCCTCAATCTATGTGTCCTATATCGAGATACCGACTGGAGGGCTAGCGGGGGATCCTGACCACCATACTGAGATGTCTGAGTTCTCACTATATGTGAGAGAATAAGATAAGAATTTTCATATTTTAAGTTAAAGGATCATTATTCCATGATAAGATACAAAGAAATGAAAATGGATATTTCCGTAAGTCCTATATCCTCCTGATGATAGGTTACAGATATCTCCGTATCGATCTGCGAGACTCTACCAGACTCGGATTGTATTTTTGAGATCAATGAACCTAGAGCTCTAATACAATCTTTCACAGACCAAATTTGGGACTTTGATGGCACCTATCCAATCCTCCATGATAGGTAAGCCAAGATCTTAATTCTAAATACAACATCCCCAATGTATAAGTAATACCCCATACTATTTCAAGCTTAATTTTACCTCTAGAATGTCAAGGATTAGCTTCCAAAATGAATACCTTTTTATGCATGTGAAATTTTCTAGATTTAGACTTTCCTTTGTGTGGGAAATTGAATAATCTTTCTATTGATATCAATTCTGCCCAAATTCGACACTCCATGATGAAGTTAGGGCATTTTTAGTAAAGCAGTGTGCCAATTAGGCAGTCACCACGTTGCGGCGAAGGAAAATATCATAATTGTCATTTTCCAGTGGACCTATACAATATTGGTGAATTGCGGAGAGGTTCAAATTCCTATTTTTCAATTTCCAGTAGACCAGCGCGATCTTTTCACATATCATTGGTGACCAAAATAGCATTCCAATAGAGTACCGCGATGGTGGCGCATCACAGAGAACTTCCAATTCTCATTCGTCATTTTCCAGTGAGCCACCACGATAGTGGAACATCGTGGTGGCCTGCTAATTTAGAAAAAAGTTGCTTTTTCAGTTCTGAATAAAAGTTTAAAGGGGGTATTTTGGTCAATCTCCAAGGCCCCAATTCATCCAAAAAAAGGAATTAAACATATTCAAAGCACTTTATGCCCAATTTCATCAATTCTCTCTCAAAGCAAAACCCTAGAGCTCCAAAGCTTCTTCTCCAAGGAAATCAAAATCCTCCAAAGTTTCTCCAAGAAATCTCTAAATTGAAGATTTCCAAGACAAGGATAACTCATAACTCATCTTCAAGAACTCAATTAGAAATCCAAAATTCAAGGTTTCTTCATATAATCATCTACCAAGGTATGTGGGATTTATGAACAAGATCCTCTTTCATCTTTGTGCTCAAAACCAAGTTTTAATTGCAAACTCATATGATTTTGAATTATTATGCATGAGATTTGAATTAGGGTTCATACCCATTATTGTTATTTGCAAGATTATGAGTTTTGGAGAGATTTTGAAGATGAATTACATGTCTATTTTCATATTTTCATGCCTATTGCAGTAATTTCCATATTTTGAGATGAATTATCATTGTTTTCATTATCAAGCATGATTATTATGATGATTTAACTTGTATTTGATACATGGGTTATCAAGCCCAAGTTTATATATTGATATTTCAAGAAAGATGATGCTTTAAGCATTTTATGATCAAATTATTTATAAATTTTTAATTAAACTTTGATCTTTTGATCCTCAGATAAGATTTGGAATCCACTTTACAGGTTATTACAGTTTACAAAAATTAGAACAACTTTATTTACAGATTTAATCAGATAAAAGCATAATTGGTTTCAGAATAAACCCTTATACTAGTTTTAAAGTGGATTTCCAATAGAATAAGCGCGGCTTAAAATGAGTAGTATTTAGCACCGAGTGGGAAGTGTAGGATTAGTGTGCCTTATCTTTCACAGAACTACATAGCCAACATAGGTATAGATTATTAGATTATTCCCACTTCTACATAGATGACAGTTATAGATGTGATCACTTAGCTCAGGTTATACTACTTGACAAGAGTATGACACCTCTCCACATCATGAGGTTTTCCCTTAAGGGAACGCGATGTTGGACTCCATGTTAGCTCACATAGTTTATGTCGGTTAGAAGAACCTTCCTTGCAGAATAGTTTTTAAAAGAATTCCCTACTAATTAAAGTAAAATATTAACAGAAAAGCTTTTAGAATATGAAGTGTGAAGGCTCATAGTTTTATTCAAATTATGCTTTACAGAAAGGTAATAGTTACAAATTTTATTTTTTAGTTTTCAGATTCAGAAGTGAACTCTTCCTACACTTAGACAGTATGATTTACAGATAAAACAATTGTACAACTTTTAGAATTAAATATTCTGACTCACTAGATTTATAAAGTATGATTTGTTATTCAAGATTTTAGATTTTAGTATTTCAGATATTCCAGTTTATATGAGTCATACATTTGGCATGCATTGTTTTACAAATTATAATGATGAGATAATATTTTACTTATGCATTCTCCTCCATATACTCAATAAATCCTCAAAGTACTGCTCCACATATATGTCTATGTGTTATAATGTCTCATAATGTACGTTTAAGTGCTCAGTATCAATAGCGTGAGTAGTTCAAGAATCTTCATCTACATCTGACAGTTGGTGGGTCCTCATAGTATAGGGACTTAGTTATCTAGATATTTCAGTTTATTAGTTTATTTTTGGATTGTTCGAGTTAGCTGGGGGTTTGTCCCACTGACTCTCTAGTTATTAGTAGTAGAGGGTTGTCAGACTGGTAGATATTATTCAGACTTACAGTATTAATTTTCGGATATTATATTCAGATTATTCTTAGATATTTTAGTTGGTTTTCTAGATTTAGTATGACTTTTATGTTGATATTTCCTTTATTATGAGATTCAAACTTAGTAGAGCGTAGATAGGGTTAACTTAAGGCTACTCATAGTCTTCAGCATTGTGTGACATCTCAGGATTAGATTTCAGGGTGTTACAAACTTAGTATCAGAGCCTAAGGTTTACAAGAGTCCTAGGGAGTCAGACAAGCCATGTTACATAGAGTCTTGATTATGGGTGTGAAGCATGCCATATTTATGAGCAAGAGGCTATGGGATGTTCTTAGGAAATAATCTATTTCTTTCATGATCTATCATGCTTCCACTATCTCTATCTTCTTTTAACTCATGCTCTTATATGATAGTTGAATATGCCTCTTCGTTAAGCTAATGCCCACAGAAATAATAACCAACCACCTCAGCCTATTGATCCTCTAAATGAGAATGTATCCTATACTGAGTTTTAGGCTTCCTTTTAGGCATTGGCCCAAGCTTTGACTGCCAATATTTAGGGAAACCATCAGACTGTAGTCCCACTTTAGCAGAATAGTGATTTAACAGTAGCCATAATTAAAGATTTCATGAGAATGAATTCGCCAGAGTTCTTTGGGTCAAAAGCATGTAAGGACCTATAGCTTTATCTAGAAAGGTGAAGAAAATCACCCAGATTATACATGTTTCTAAAAAGGAAAGTATAGAGTTAGCATCCTATAGATTGAAGGATGTAGCGTATGATTGGATAGTTATGTGTAAAAATGGTAGAGGTGAGAATACAACTCCCATGAGTTGGCAAATATTTCAGAATACAGTTTTAGAAAGGTTATTTTCATGTGAAATAAGTGAAGCTAAGATAGAAGAATTTTTTAGCCTGAGGAAGGGGTTAATGATAGTGAAGGAGTACTGCCTTAAGTTCAACCAGTTGTCTAAGTACGCCCCTGATACGATGGCTGATCTTAGGGCAAGTATAAGTAAGTTTGTTACTGGAGTATATGGTTTGGTAGCCAAAGAGTGTAGGATTGCCATGCTTATTGGGGACATGGATCTTGGTAGATTGATGATTCATGCTCAGTAGATTGAGGCAGATAAGTTGAAGGGGAGAAATAGAAGTAATAAAAGGGCTAACATAGGGCAGTTTTAGAATCGTTCATCTATGCCAACACTATCTTTAGCTAGTGCTCCTACTCCTAAAGCTAGATAGGAGTAGTGGGGTAAGTCTTCTATGTACAGATCTCAGAATAGTATGAGTGAAAGACCCAGTTATCCTCTATGTGCAAAGTATGGTAAGAATCATCCTAGTGAGTGCATGGCTGGACATAAGGATTGCTATGGTTGTGGTAAGTAGGGACATAGAATCAAAGAGTGTCCACATGCTTAGTAGGGAAATAGAGATATTCGTCCCCAGACTCAAGCCACTAGTGCTCCAGTTCCTTTAGGTTGCCCAGTTCCTCCTTAGGGTGAATAATCCAGTACCGATGGTGGTCAGTGCCAGAATTGGTTTTATGATTTACTCTCCTATTAGGAGCAGAAGGATTCACCAGATGTTATTACTGGTATGCTTCGTATCTTTAACCTTGATGTTTATGTATTGTTACACCCTAGGTCGAGTTTCTCCTATGTGACCCCATTAGTTGTAGTAAATTTTGAAATAGGTCCTAAAAAGATCCCTGAGACCATCCTGGTTTCTACCCTAGTGGGTGATTCAGTTGTTGCCAAGTAGATCTATCGGAAGTGTCCTATCACTGTCCTTCATAAAGTCATGTTAGCAGACTTAGTTGAGTTAGCTATGGTTGACTTTGATCTTATCCTTCGTATGGATTAGCTCCATTCTTTTTATGCTTCTATAAATTATCGTACCCGAGTTGTGAAGTATTAGTTTTCGGATGAGCCAGTCTTTGATAGGAAAGGAAATTTAGTATCTCCCAAAAGTTATTTTATATCTTATCTTAAAGCTAGAAAATTGATTTCCAAAGTGTGTATCTATCATCTAGTTTGAGTCAAAGACTCTAAGTCTAAGACTCTAACAGTTCAGTCAATCAGTGTAATTAATGAGTTTCTTGATGTGTTTCTCAAAGATTTGCCAGTAGTACCTCCTGAGAGGGAAGTAGAATTCAGAATTTACCTTTTCCCGGATACTCAGCCCATCTTCATACCTCCATATCGTATGCCTCCCGGCAAGATTAAAGAGTTGAAAGAGCAACTCAAGGATCTTTTAGATAAGGGTTTCATAAGGCCTAGTGTTTCTCCATGGGGCGCTACCATCCTGTTCGTGCAAAAGAAAGATGGTTCTTTACGAATGTCCATTGACTATTATCAGTTGAATAAAGTTACAGTCAAAAACAAATATTTGCTTCCTAGAATTGATGACTTATTCGATCAACTCCAAGGTGCAAGTTATTTCTCAAAGATAGACCTTAGATCCGGCTATCATCAGCTTAAAGTAAGAGAATGTGATATTCCTAAGACAACTTTCAGGACCCGTTATGGTCATTTTAAGTTTCTAGTCATGTCTTTCAGACTAAAAAATTCCCCAGGAGCCTTCATGGACTTGATGATCAGAGTGTTCAAATAGTATCTAGACATATTTGTCATAGTCTTTGTTGATGATATTCTTGTCTACTCTCATAGCGAGGATGATCATGCAAACCATCTTAGAATTGTGTTGCAGACTCTTAGGGATCACTAGTTGTTCGCCAAATTCAGCAAATATGAGTTTTAGCTAAGGTCAGTAGCTTTTCTTGGTCATAGTGTTTCCAGTGAGGGTATTAGAGTTGATCCCCAAAAGATAGAAGTAGTAAGAAACTGGCCTAGACTTATCTCTCCATCAAATATTAGGTGTTTCTTGGGTTTAGCTAGCTATTATAGACATTTTGCTGAGAGTTTTTCATCTATTGTGTCTCCCATGTCTAGATTGATCCAAAAGAAAGTTAAGTTTTAGAGGTCAGATTCCTGTGAGAAAAGTTTTTGGGAGTTAAATACTCGACTCACTTTAGCCCCAATTTTAGCATTACCCGATGGTACAGATGGTTTCGTTATTTATTGTGATGCCTCTAGAGTTGGTTTGGGTTGTGTTTTGATGCAGAGAGGTAAGGTTATAGCCTATGCCTCTAGACAGCTTAAGCCCTACGAAAAGAATTACCCGACTCATGATCTTTGAGTTAGCTGTTGTTGTGTTTTCTTTGAAAATCTGAACACATTATCTTTATGGGGTGCATGTTGATATGTTCACGGATCACAAAAGTTTTCAGTATGTGTTTACTCAAAGGGAGTTGAATCTTCATCAGAGAAAGTGGTTGGAATTGCTGAAATATTACGATATGAGTGTGTTGTATCATCCGTGAAAGGCCAATGTAGTGACAAAGGCCCTTAGAATATTTTCCATGGGCAGTGTTGCCCATGTGGAAAATGATAAAAAGGAGTTAGTTTGGGAAGTTCATATGTTATCTAGATTGGGTGTGAGATTAGTTGATTCAACTAAAGAAAATGTTTGGGTTCAGAGTGGTTCTGAATCTTCTCTAGTTTTTGAAGTGAAAGAGAAGCAAGATAAGGATTCTAGTTTAGTCAAACTAAAGGAGTCAATTAAAGACCAAAAGGTAGAGGTTTTCTCCTAAGGGGGAGATGGTGTGTTGAGATACTCAAGTAGATTGTGTGTGTCATGTGTTGATGATTTGAGGCAGCGAATTATGGCTGAAGCATATGATGCACATTATTTCATTCATCCAGGTGCTACCAAGATGTACCGTGACTTGTAGGAAATCTATTGGTAGAGTGGTATGAAGAGAGATATAGCTGAATTCGTAGCCAAGTGTGCAACTTGTCAATAGGTTAACGTAGAGCATCAAAGACCTGGTAGTACGTTGCAAGAGTTTGGTATCCCCACTTGGAAGTGGGAAGAGGTGAATATCGACTTTGTGACTGTTTTACCCCATTTACGTCGTCAACATGATTTGATTTGGGTTATCATAGATAGATTGACTAAGTCAGCATATTTCTTACCAATTCACATATCCTTCAATACTGAAGATTATGCTAAGTTGTATATCAGAGAGTTAGTCAGATTGCATGGAGTTTCTTTATCTATCATCTCAGATAGGGGTACTCAATTTACCTCTCAGTTTTGGAAAGACTTCCAGAAGGGTCCTTGTACCTAAGTTCATCTTAGTTTAGTTTTTCATCTGCAAAGAGATGGTTAGGCATAGAGAACCATTCATACCTTAGAGGATATGTTGAGGGCATGTGTTCTTGATTTCAAAGGTAGTTGGAATGACCATTTACCGTTGATTGAGTTATCAAATAATAACAGTTATTATGCTAGTATTCAGATGGCTTTATTTGAGGCTCTATATGGGTGAAGATGTAGATCGCCAGTTGATTGGTTTGAAGTGGGTGATGCTGCTTTGATTGGGCCATACATGGTGTTTGAATCCATGGAGAAAGTTTTGTTGATTAGAGAGAGATCGAAAGCAGCCCAGAGTTGTCAGAAATCTTATGCAAATGTAAGAAGAAGAGATCTTGAGTTTGACGTTGATGATTATGTGTATTTGAAAGTTTCACCCATGAAGGGGGTGAAGAGATTTGGCAAAAAAGGGAATCTTAGTCCCCGATATGTAGGCCCTTTTTGGATTTTAAGCCGTGTTGGGAAGGTAGCATATGAGCTTGAGTTGCCCGTAGATTTATCCTTAGATTCATCCAGTATTCTATGTGTCCTTGTTGAAGAAGTGCATGGATGATTTAGCTGTTATAGTTCCTCTAGAGAGTACAGATATACAGAATAGCCTTTCATACAAAGAAGTTCCCTAGAGATTCTTGATCATCAAACTCGTAGACTAAGGAACAAAGAAGTTTCCTTGGTCAAATTTCTGTGGAGAAATCAGTTTGTTAAGGGTGATACTTGGGAAGCAGAAGTAGACATGTGTATCAAGTATCTTTATTTCTTCTCCACGAACTCAGTTTCAGTTGAAGGTAATAGTCTTCCTCCATTCAGTTCTTTTCCAATATCAGATTTAGTTATATATTTATTTTCATGCGAATTCGTGCACTCTCAGATCAGTTAGTAGCTCATTGTGATGAGATTCAGTCATTCAGTTTATTTTAGTTGTGTATGATAGTTTATAGCCTCAGATTCCTCAGTATTCTCAGCTTAACTATCCACATTCGAGGATGAATATTCCCAAGGGGGAGATATTGTAATACCCCATACTTTTCCTAGCTTAATTTCATCTCTAGAATGTCAAGGATTAGCTTCCAAAATGAATAACTCTTTATCCAAGTGAAATTTTCCAGATTTAGAGTTTTCTTTGTGTGAGAAATTGAATAATCTTTCCATCGATACCAATTCATCCCAAATCCAACACTCGATGAGGAAGTTAGGTCATTTTTAGTAAAGCAGTGTGCCAACTGTGCAGTCACCGCATTGCGGTGAAGGGCAATTTCATAATTGTCATTTTTCAGTGGACCTCCATGATATTGACACATCATGAAAAGGTCCAAATTCCCATTTGTCAATTTCTAGTAGACCAACGTGATCTTTTCGTGTCGCGTTGGTGGCCAAAATGACATTCCAATAGAGTACTGTGATGGTGGCGGATCGCGGAGAACTTCCAATTTCTATTCGTCATTTTCTAGTGAGACACCGCAATAGTGGCACATCGCAGTGGGCTGTTAATTCGGAAAAATGCTGCTTTTCTAGTTTTGAATAAAAGTTTAAAGGGGTATTTTGGTCAATCCCCAAGGCCCCAATTCGTCTAAAACAAGGAATTAAACATATTCAAAGCACTTTATGCCCAATTTTATCCATTCTCTCTCAAAGCAAAATCCTAGATCTCCAAAGCTTCTTCTCCAGGAAATCAAAATCCTCCAAAGTTTCTCCAAGAAAGCTCTAAATAGAGGATTCTCAAGACAAGATAATCAGGAACTCATCTTCAAGAACTCAATTTGGAATCCAAAATTCAAGGTTTCTTCATCTAATCATCTACCAAGGTATGTGAGATTTATGAACAAGGATCCTCTTTCATCCTTGTGCCCAATACCATGTTTTAATTATAAATTCATATGATTTTGAATGATTATGCATGAGATTTGAACTAAGGTTCATACCAATTATTGTTATTTGCAAGATTATGAGTTTTTGAGAGATTTTGAAGATGAATTGCATGTCTTTTTCACATTTTCATGCCTATTGCAGTAATTTCCTAATTTTGAGATGAATTATCATTGTTTTCATTATCAAGCATGATTATTATGATGTTTTAATATATATTTGATGCATGGGTTATGAAGCCCAAGTTTAATGTTGATATTTCAAGAAAGATGATGCTTTAAGCATCTTATGATCAGATTATTTACAGATTTTTAGTAAAGCTTTGATCTTTTGATCCTTGGACAAGATTTGAAATCCAATTTACAGATTATTACAGTTTACAAAAATTAGAACACCTTTATTTATAGATTTAATTAGATAAAAGCATAATTGGTTTCAGAATAAACCCTTAAGCTAGTTTTAAAGTGGATTTCCAACAGAATGAGCGCAGCTTAAAGGGAGTACTATCTAGCACCAATCAGGAAGTATGGGATTAGCATGCTCTATCTTCCACAGAACTACGTAGCCAATGTTGGTAAATATTATCAGATTATTCCCACTTCTATGTAGATGACGGTTACAGATGTAATCATATAGCTCAAGTTATACTCCTTGGCAAGAGTATGACACCTCTCCCCATCGTGAGGTTTTTCCCTTAGGAGAATGAGATGTTAGACTCCATGATAGCTCACATGGTTTATGTCAATTAGAAGAACCTCCCTTGTAGAATAGTTTTTAAAAGAATTCCCTGCTAGTTAAAGTAAAAGATTAATCGAAAAGCTTTTAGAATACTAAGTGTAAAGGCTCACAGTTTTATTCAGATTATACTTTACAGAAAGATAATAGTTACATATTTTATCTTTTAGTTTTCAGATTCAGAAGTGAGCTCTTCCTACACTTAGATAATATGATTTACAAACATAATAATTGTACAACTTTTAGAACTAAAAGTTATGACTCACTATATTTATAAAGTATGATTTGCTATTCATGATTTTAGATTTTACTATTTCAGATATTCCAGTTTATGTGAGTCATTTACATTTGGCATGCATTGTTTTACAAATTATGATGATGAGATACTGTTTTACTTATGTATTCACTCTCATATACTGAGTACATCCTCAAAGTACTGACCTACATATATGTCTATGTACTACATTGTCTCATAATATAGGTTCAAGTGCTCAGTATCAACAGGGTGAGTAGTTCGAGCATCTCTATCTACATCCGACAGTTGGTAAGTCCTCATAGTTCGGGGACTTAGTCATCCAGATATTTCAGCTTATTATTTTATATGCTTTAGCATTCTTTTCAGACAATTCGAGTTCGCTGGGGGTTTGTCCCAGTAACTCTTTAGTTATTAGTAGTAAAGGCTTGTCAGATTGCTAGATATTATTCAGACTTATAGTATTGATTTTCAGATATTATATTTAGATTATTCTCAAATATTTCAGTCATTTTTCTGCATTTAGTATGACTTTTATGTCGATATTTCCTTTATTATGAGATTTAGACTTAGTAGAGGGTAGACAGAGTTAGCTTAAGCTACTCGTAGTCTTGAGCACTGTAGATGTCTTGAGATCAGATTTCGGGGCATTACAATATAGAAGCGGAAGAAAATAAGAACATAATAAACACTTAATAAGACCAAAACTAGATTAATAGATAGTATAGTTAAACTTAGATAATCCAGGTCTGGTAGTCACTAATACAAGCCACTAAAAATACAAATCAAGAAAAATCGAGTATCTCAAAATGCTGAAAATGCATAGGAATTAGGCTGGAGGAGGTTTCAGTAGTCTTTGAAAATAATAATAGCTACCTCAAATCTCTAAAGATGCTAACAAAGGAACCACAAGACTCAATGTCCAAAAGTCATCGGATTGATACCTTCATGTAAGATGCAAAAATAAAAAAGCAAGGGTGAATACATAACCATGCGTACTCAGCAAGTACCATTGATTGACCCTAATTCAAAGTGGTATTAGTCTGATGTCATCTCAATCAAAGGTTGACCATATTTGGGCTTAATTTTATTAAAACTCAGGAACTCAATTAATGACTTAATTCGCCTCTAAACACCTCAAGAACCGGCACTACCCATCCCCGTAGGTCATAGATCACATCTAAAAACTTTGAGGAGGTTTAAAATAGGATAAATTTACAAAATGACTAGGAGGATTGTTACAAAGAATTTCTTATGCGAAATAAAGAAGCCTCCTCTCTTCTCTCTATTCTTCTTGTTCTTATTACTTAGTAATTCATAACAAGTTATTAGCACGAGTCTCTAACCTTTGATAGTGTGTTGTTTCATCTGTCTGAAACTCACTTCACAATATGTTCATGAAAATAAAAACAAGATATTTGTATGCCAATGTACAAAGTAAAATGACGTGAAACCACTAGCATGATTATCTACTTGTTTGCTCACTTTTATATTAAGGTCTATGGACTCACTGGAGCTTTATTATTTTTGGGCTTATTAAGGTAGTAATTCCTTATGTTATTTGTCTTTTTATACTAATGATATAATTATTGTTATATTTGAGGAAGAATAATTGATTTGAAACCACTTATGCTTTAAATTTGTTCATGAATAATAAAATTGTTAAAAAATATGATTATTAATTTAAGTCTCATCTCATTAAGAGGGTAAGCCATTGGTTAAAGTTTTAATGTACCATGATGATAATATGTGGGTTCAAGTCCCATCGATTTATAGACTAAGACATCTTTAAATGGATAAGACATTTAGTTTGAATCTCAATGCTCCATATTAATGAAATTATGATGGCTAAGGCAAAATAATGTGTATTTGACTGAAAATCATGAGACATATCTCATACGCTTCATTCTCTTAAGTGAATATGGTAGCAGTGCATAATATGTCTGAAATAAGATAAATGATTGAATATACAAATATAATAATAATCATAAAAGTGATAATATTTTCATACGCTTACTATGATTATAAGGTATGTCAGAGAAAAATTATCTACATTATATGTATGCCTCAATTTGCTCCTAAAGTAACAATATCTTAAGAGGAGACAAGCTATCATAATTTGATAGGCTTAAGGCATGATTAATTTCAGTCTTGGAGAATGAGAATTTTAATTGTTATATGTACATATCCATTCCAAAGTGAACGTGATAGTATTTAGTAAGACATATCAATATGGATGTGCATTTATTGTGATGGGATCATGAATCTCCTTCAAAAGAGGTAGAGCAATTTAAAATAAATGTTTTGAAATTTACTCAAGCAAATAGCACATGTCATGATAAACTTAGAGTTTATTAATACAAATTATTCATAAGTTGACATAAATGATTAGCACATTTCGAAGGTGTGCATATTGAGTATTAGACATATATTGAAGAACCAGAAGATTATTCATAAATTATTTATGCTGTTAGTTCTCATGAGAAGTTGGTCAGACCAACTAATATTGAATTAGATCCCTCCAAATGTAAATAGTATAAAAGATAAATATGGCCCGCTCACCTGTCATGTGATCCGTTAAAATGCATTGACCTATAAGACGATCACATGTATGTTTATTGTCAACCAATAGATTAACATTCATATAGTTGATTCCATCCTCAATATTACTTTAGTTAAGAGCATAATTTTCAGATTGAGTAATTAAGATAATTTATCTTGACAATTCTGGTTTAGCATTGAATGCCTTTGATAAATAATTGAACCATTACTTATGAGAATAAAACTTCATGTGTTAGTCTGAAATGTGATATATTGCATGCAAAAACACTTGTATACATTAGACCAATAAATTATGATTATTTTTTCCTCTCAATTATTTCAAGGTCAAGAACCAAATATTCATCAATTAGTTTTAATTTATGGTATTTGACCAATGGATATACCATGAAGAACAAAGATGGATTCTCTAAAATAAATTGAGATGTATGTTAGTTTTCCTAACATGAGGGGGAGATAATAAACAACTAAGAAATATGTTGTGAATTATCATCACTGTGATCCTTATTCATAAGATAATTCAAGTTTAAACGCTAAGAACATTTGCTGACCCAATAGTAATTTTATATTTAGATATAACTGCTCCTAATTGAATGTTCCTGAAGGAAAAAATCTACTGCATGCATGGAGCATGGTAGATTAATCGGTTCTAAGCACAATAATTCTTGGAAAAGAGAAAGCAGAAAATAATCACAATAAGGAGGCAATGTACTCCAAAAGAGCCTATGACATAGCACTTCATGGAACCATATGGAAGTTTCAGGTACCTAAAAATAATATAGTGATGAGATCTCAAAATGTTATGTCGCATTGTGGATAGATACAAAGTGGTATTTTATCTGATAATATCTTTTATACAATATTGACACAATATTGTAAAAGATTATGAAGATCTAAATTCTACGTTTGTTTAAGCATGTTGGAATAGAAGTATCTATCAAGTGACATGGAAGGGTGCATTTGGGTAAAAATAAAACTTATTTGATTTGAAGTCCAGACACTTGAAGATGTTATACATGAAATGCTGAATATCGTCACTTGACAAAAATTTTATGTAATTTTTTTAAGGATCCAAAATGTTTGAAGCATATTAAAACTTTTGAATTTTTTTTGTGTATCCTTATATTGTATAAATTTATAACCTAAAAATTATTGGAACTCTAGTTTTCAAAAATAATAGATTACTTGCTGAAATGAGAATATACCGAATTGGATATAGAGTATCATATCTTAGTGTAATGGGTGTACTAATGTATCTTAAATTTACTACAAGGCTTGATATAGACTTTTAGGTTAATTTGTTAGCAAGGTATAGTTTTGTTCCTATTAGAAGACATTGGAATGGGATCAAACACAGGTTATAGTATCTAAAAGGTACTATTGATATGAGCTTATTTTATTCTAAAGATTGTAGTCTCAATCTTGATGGGTATGATGATGTTGGGTACTTATTTGATCCACATAAATCCCAATCTAAAATAGGCTATGTGTTCATATGTGGGGGTACTGCCATATCTTGGAGATCTATAAAGCAACCTGTCGTATCCACTTCATCGAACCATACTAAGATAATAGTTATTCATAAAGCAAGCCAAGAGAGTGTATGGTTGAGGTCCATTATACATCTCATTTGAGAAAAATATGGTTTGAAATGTAATAACGTACTCATAATTTTATAGGAAGATAATGCAACATGCATAGCACAAATTAAGGAGGATTCATAAAAAGGGATAGAACAAAACACATTTCGACAAAGCTTTTATACACAGATGAGCTCCAAAAGAATAGTGATATTAACATGCAACAAATTCGTTCAAGTGACAATGTGGCTAATTTATTCACCAAGTCTCTTCCAACTATAATTTTCAAGAAAATTGTGCACAAGATCAGGATAGAAAGGTTCAACGATGTTCTTATTAAGGGGAGTTAATATGTATTATACTCTTTTTTCCTTGCAAGGTTTTGTCCCACTGAATTTTTCTTATAAGGTTTTTAATGAGGCAACCCATATGCATATTATTAGAGAAGTATACTCTTTTTCCTTCTCAAAAAATTTCTCCCACAGAATTTTCTTAGTAAAATTTTAATGAGACACATTATCTATTAATTAGACATTCAAAGGGGGGAATTATAAATGTATTATCATACATAGTGAATGTGTATTTATGTAAAAGTAAAAAAATCCAACTTTTGGGACAAAGATAGTTTTTTCCTGTAAATAAAGGGGTTTTCCTTCATTGTAATTGACCTCTCAAGAATTTGTTATGAGAAATAAAGAAGTCTCCTCTCTTCTGTCTATTTTCCTTTTTCTTATTACTTTGTATTTCATAACAAATATGAAATATATTAGTTTTATCACATTTTGAAAAGGTGAAAATCATTTACATGCTTCGATCAAACTCTTATTCTTTTCTCCTAAAAAAATCTCCTCCATGGTCCTAAAAGTAGTAAAACGTTGTCTCGCCGTTGCTTTGGTCTTTTATTGGAGGTTCAATGTGCATGGAGTAACTCAAGAACAATAAATTAGTGTTTGAATATAGTCATATTGAGATTTAAAAAAAATAAATATTTAGCAGCAAAATTTTAAAAATATATTTAAAATTAAATTTATTTTTTGAAATTAAAATTTTGAAATAATATCTAGAGATAATTTCAAATAATTTAAGGCCAAACGAGGCCTCAATATTCTCTATACTTTTGGTTATATTTTAAAGTTGTCCTTTCTTATAGTTTAGGTTAGAATTGTGTTAGGTTCAAATGCATATAAATACGATTTGCTAACGTTATAAATAAGAATAAATAACATTATGTTGTGATTGAACAAGTGGTTTCCCATGTGGGACCACTTACTATAGATTATCTATTTCTCCAAGGCATTTAATGCCTATATAACCCCCCTTACTTCACATATAAATGAACACAATCACTAGGAGTGGACATTCGATTTGTTCGGTTTGATTGTTGAATATCGGTTTGGTTTTTTGATTTTCGAATTGACAAAAATGAAAATCATAAACAAATCAAAATTATTTCAGTTTGGTTTAGTTTTTACAAATTCGTTTCTATTATTTCGGATTTTTATTTCGATTTTAAAGATTAAAGTAGTGAGCATTTAAAATTGGTGATTTTTCAAGAAAAATAATCTTTTTTTCAAACCTAATTTTTATTCTCAAATATAATTAATTCAATACATATGAAATAATCATAAATATCGACCTCGCTGAGTCATCGTCATTGGCGTAACGGCAGTGGCCATACTCGGCAGCGACTGCCGACAGCAGTGACGAACTGAGCAAATGAACTGAGCAAACAACGTTCATTGGCGATGTTGAAATTTCAAATGAACTGATGAACTAAGGATGGTTGACCGCCGTTGCAGCCTTCACGTTAATGTTAGGGTCTAAAGGAAAGCAGTATATTAGGATTTAGGGTTACTAAATGATTATAATTTATATATTTATATGTTATATCATATTATATTAAATTTTTAGTATATTTACATATATATTAAATTTTATATATATATATATATATTATTAGATAATTTTGATTTTTCAATTTATCCGAATTTTTTTTGGTAAATCCAAAAACCAAACGGTTTAACCAAATTTCTAAAATTTGAAACCAAAACCAATCCAAAAAATCGAAAAACCAAACCAAAATTAAATTTCGGTTCGATTTTTCAGTTTTTTCGATTTAAATCAAAATATGCCCAGCCCTAACTACTATTACTAAAAATTACTCATTCTATTCTCTTCCTTATATATATTTAAATATCTTTATATTTCTCTTTCTCTCCTTCTAATAAATCTTATCATTTGGTCTCTATATTAAAACACGTTATTAACACAAGATCTCTTGTAAGGTATGTATTTATTATATAATTATTTATTTTTAAACTCACACACAAAAAGGGAGAAAATATAATAGACCAAAATATAATATAATCCACCAAAAGCCTTTAAAAATGATGAATTAAATTTCAATAATATACATATACAGATCTACGTAGGTGAACAAACTTAGTGGTTGTTGAAGTAAGTTTTATCAATTTATTGTCAAAGCTCGTAGAAGTGTCAGCTAATAATTTGTGTAGTAGTTAACAACTTTAATATGTTACTCAAAATTAATAAAAGCAACCAATATGCTATCTAATTGTATGTTACAAAGTGTAGAGGAAAGAGCAGCACAAAAATATATAAATAGCTAAAGAAAATTAACTTTTGATGATAATCTATTAATATTATATGCTTCTATTAAAATTTATTTGAGATGGTTATTTTATTTTTAAAATATCATTGTATATAACTAATCAAATCATGATAGTTTTACTATGTCAAATTTATCAAAACTTGAGTTTGTAGCACTGAACATCACTAGAAAGAATTATTTATAATGGGTTCTTGATGCTGAAATTCACCTTCACGCTAGAGGTCTTGGGGATACTATTAAACAAGAAAATAATACATCAAGTCAAGATAAGGCAAAAGCTATAATTTTTCTTTGTTATCACCGCCATGAAGGATTAAAAACTAAATATATAACTGTGAAAGATCCACTTGAATTATGGACCAACTTGAAGGACTGATATCACCACCAAAAATTGAAGGTATTATCGAAAGCTAAATATGACTGGATACACCTTCGGTTTCAAAATTTTAAAATCTTAGTTGAGTATAATTCTGTTATTCATAAAGTAAGTTCAATATTAAGATTATGTGGAGAAACCATCACTGATGAGGTCTTACTAGAGAAAACTTTTTTCTCTTTTCATTCTAATGTATTACTACAACAACAATATAGTGAAAAGAGATTTAAAAAATATTCTGAATTAATTACATGCCTATTTGTGGCAGAGCAGAATAATACTTTGTTAACTAAAAATTATGAAGCTCGTCCCACTGGATCTGCTCTATTCCCTGAAGTGAATATTGTAGTAGCGCATGATCAGCCTGAAATAAACAAACTTATTATCGTGGTCATAGTCGAGGCCATGGTCGTAGACATGGTCGAGGACATGGCATAGGATGAAATAATTATCATCATAATGGTAAATAAACAAGAGAATAATAAAGGTTCTCAAAACAATCCTTCAAAGGGTAAAATTAATATTTGTCACCAATGTGGTATGAAAGGTTATTGGTAACGTGCTTGTCGTATGCCTGGTCATTTTGTCATACCTTATCAAACTTTCCTGAAAAAGAAAGAAAATGGTGTGGAAACGCACTTGACCTTTCGAAGTGATGATTATGAAGCAGCTCCATCAAATAAATATTATGATATTGAGAAAAATCTTGCTTACAAAGATGATGACATAAAGGGCCTCTCAGTTATTACTCATTTGAGAGCTGAATATTTATATGAGGATATTGATTAAATAATTGACTACCGTATTGGAGAATAAATTATAAAGAAAGTTATTATTTTCTTTTGTTTGCAATTATGTTTTATTAAAGTACTAAGTATTTCTAATTTTTACATTTCTAATGCAATTTCTTATGTTAGCTTTTCAAATATCTTATAGTATGTTTTTTTAAGAATATGGAAATTTCTTAATAATTAGTTGGATTCTAAATCAGTTACAATGATAAATGTCTTATAGATAGTGCTACCACACATACTATTAAAAGATAAGAAATATTTTTCTTATTTGGTGATAAAAGAAACCAATATTAATACTATATCTGGTAATACAAGATTAATTGAACGCTCCAGAAAAGCTAACTTATTACTTACCAGAGGAACAAATTTGATAATTAATGAAGCATAATATTGTAGTAAGTCTCAAAGAAATTTATTAAGTTTCTAAGACATTCGTCAAAATGGTCATCATATTAAGACTACAAATGATGAAAAGATTGAATATCTTTATAATACTACGATAATGTCGGGTAGCAAATATATACTTGAAAAATTACCCGCTCTTTCTTTCGGCTTATATTACGTAAGTATTAGCACTGTTGAAACACATGCCATAGTAAGTCAGAAGTTTACTAATTCAAATAAATTTATTATTTGGCATGACCGGTTGAGCCATCCTGGTTCTAATATGATGCACAAAATAACTGAGAATTCATATGGACACTCAATTAAGAACCATAAGATTCTTTAGTTTATAGAATTCTCTTGTGTTGCATGTTCTCAAGGCAAATTGGTTACTAGACCATCAACAATTAATGTAAGAATTGAATCTCCTGCATTACTAGAATGTATACAGGGTGATATATGTAGGTCCATCCACCCTCCACACGAACCATTTAAGTATTATATGAATTTAATAGATGCATCTATAAGATGGTCACATGTATGTTTATGATCAACTCGTAATTTGGCATTTGCCAGATTACTTGCTCAAATAATAAAGTTAAGAGTACAATTTTCAAATTATACTATAAAGACAATTTGTCTTGATAATGCTGGGGAATTTATATCCCAGACATTTAATGATTATTGTCTATCAACTGAACTAATAATGGAACATCCGGTTTTCCACGTTCATACCCAAAATGGTCTAGCAGAATCATTGATTAAACGCCTCCAATTAATCGCTAGACCAATGATTATAAGAACAAAATTTTCCGTTTCGATATGAGGTCATACTATTTTGCATGCATCAGATCTTGTGCGGATAAGGCTCACAAGTTATCATAAAATCACCCATTACAATTAATTTTTGGTCAATAGCCAAATATTTTCCATCTAAGAGTTTTTGGTTGTGTACAGTATATAGTCCAATTGCTCCACCACAACGCATAAAAATGGATCGCCAAAGAAGGTTGGGGATATATGTTGGACACAGATCTCCTTCTATAATAAAATATTTGAAACTTATGACTGGAGATTTATATACGGCAAGATTTGTTGATTATCATTTTGATGAAACAATGTACCCAACATTAGGGGAGAAAATAAGCAGCTGAAATAAAAATAGACTGGAATGCATTATCATTATCTGTAATACCTCGATTTGCTGAATCGGAATGCTACACGGTGCTCATGACCCCGAGGGACCACAAGCTAACCCATGACTGATATCTGTACCTGTATACTGCAAATCATGATATAATAATGTGGAATACAAAGAACTGTAAGGCCATAAGGTTCAACTGAATAAAACCATGTGGGTGAAAATACCCAAAACAACTCAATCTGAATGTAAATCTGAACATAAATCTAAAAGTAGATCTGAAAGCCTCTAAACTATCTGAATAAGAAGTTAAAGGAACATGTCTCCAACTAACTTCGTAAAACTAAACTGAAGAAATAAATAAATGTATCAAATCATATTGTCCTTGAATCAATGAGGACTCAATGTGTCTCTGCGACTAGAATGCTACCGCTACTGCTGGGCTGGAGCTCGTGTCTCGGAACCTATGGTGTAACATGAAAAGAAAGCACCATAGCGCAAATACGTCAGTACAACTGGAGTACTGAGTATATGAGGAAGGTAGGCTGAACATAAAGGGTTTCATGCATAAACAACACTGACTGACTAATATAAATGTGGGAGTGCAAACAGACATATATAGGAACTGGGACCGTGAATATGTGATAGCATAACCTGTAAGCTAATACATGGTTTACTGATAACTGTCATGACTGATACTAAAACTGATAACATGGACGACTACATCTGACAGTCCTGTATATACTGAAATCTGAAGAACGCCCTAAGTTCTTTTACTGAGACTGATACTGAAACTGATAACATGGATGACTGTATCTGACAGTCCTGTATATACTGAAATCTGAAGAACACCCTAAGTTCTTTTACTGAGACTGATACTGAAACTGTCGAAAGTAGTGTTTAACCGATATGCCCAATGTATGTCATTATGGCTAAGCTGGGGTCCAATCTCTGCCCCGACTGAAGGGGTGTCAATACCGCGCCACTGGTAAGGACTGTTGTGAGTGACCCTTATCTGGCGGGTACAAAATGAGAATGGTGGGAACCCTAAACTGACGGGTTAAAATGTCTCAACCTAAGCTGGCTACGTAGTTTTGGAACACAAGGATTGCTACTAAGAATCACACCCTAAACTGGCGGGTGAATTCCCATCCTTGGGTTCACTCAGTACTAACCTCTACTCCCATCTGGAGGGACTGGACATGAATAACTGACTGTACATGACTTAATCTTACTAAATTCTGTTGACTGGCGGAATGTTACTGATATATGACAACTGACTAAGATCATGAGGTTTTCCTGAGTCACATGACTGACTGAAGTCCATGGAATCATAGCTTGAGTTCGGATATCATGAAACATGACATGGATCTAGGCACACAGCTATAGTTTTTGGGTACAAGTATGCCCAGGACTCGATAGAAGAAAAATGACACACATAACTGATTTGATCATAAGAGTAGAGTCCATAATATATAATATAATAAGTAGGGATCTCATACTATGCATGGTTATCAACAATGTATTTCATGGAAAGGATTTCATATCACATGGAATTACTTGCACAATATCAATATCATGTTCATTACATAATCATATTGGCAACACATACTAATACCATAGAAGTTCATGTGGATTGCATGGTTATCATACATCTTGTTCATAAGTAGGATTTGCAAGTAAACATAGCATAATCTCATAAGAATAGTTCATGAGTATTCCAACAATATTTACAAGGCACATTAACAACATAGAAGTCATTGGAACGTAAGGGCATATCATGAATCCTTCACTTAGTCACAATTTAGCTATATTGCATGATTTCTAGTTCCTTAGGCATTTTATCAAACACCTTACATGCACATCTTAAGCATAGGTGAATTCATCAAATTATACATCATGAACAACCAAATTTTCATGTTTCCAACTCATATGATATCATGAATTCACAAAAACATATAAAGATTCCATCTTGGGAATCGCCCAATATCAACAACATGATCATCAACACCTAACAATATAGAAACCATACTTTATAATGAAAAAGGAGGAAAACAAACAAGCATCAACATGGGTATGCTCATATCACCACAATGAACTAAGCTTTTGTATTTTAAATATTGATTCTTGAACTCCACGAACGAAAGAAATCCGTGGATGAACACTACGCATACCTTATAAGGAAGATTCTTGATGATTGACGGAGGAATTTCCTTGAAATCGGATCTTCAAGCTTAATTATGCAACCCTAGTTGTTTTTCTACTTTAGTGATCTTGGATGGTGAGCTTTGAGATGAAAATAGGGTTGTAATATGTTTAGAAGCTATATATTTCGTAGGGTTAAGTTTAGGGACGTGTTAGGAGTATTTAAAGACTTAATTACCTTTAAAATAACTCAAAACGGAGTGTTTTTAACACCTGGAATTGACTTAGGTGGCGCCCAAGTGATCGCCTATCCTTGGGTTGGGTGGCGCCTAACCAATTGCCTATGCTTGGGTTAGGCGGCACCTAACCAATCGCCTATGCTTACTGCCTCTCACGAAAATGGGCATAACTTTTCGCTCGGGTATTGGATTAAGGCAAAATTGGTATCGTTGGAAAGATAATTCGATTCTTTACAATTTGGTGGGTCTAAATAAGCCAAAATAATACATTAACATCGAGTTATAATCATTCAAATATGACCCTTGCAAAATCGAACACTAAAACTTGACGGATTCAAAAACTCTTAGCTTGTATTACCTTAAGTGACTCATATTAACATGCTTAATGCATCATAAGCTATCCTATCACTAGGATATTCATCGTAAGTCATGTACTCAAATATGAATCATAGGATAGAAGATTTCATATGTAGGAATACTTATTCACTTCCTAGCTTAGAAACTTGCG
The DNA here is from genome assembly GCA_030864225.1 of Capsicum baccatum var. pendulum. NCBI lineage: Eukaryota > Viridiplantae > Streptophyta > Magnoliopsida > Solanales > Solanaceae > Capsicum > Capsicum baccatum. The sequence continues at coordinate 201,552,216 of CM061553.1, forward strand.
GGGTATTACAATATCTCCCCCTTGAGAACATTCATCTTCAAATGAGAATTTACTGAGAAGGGATACAAGACTATACAACCTAAACTGAACATGAAGAACTAAAACTTGATCTCATGACTGACATGTTAAATATACTGAGCTCGTGCATATCTGATGCTCGGATAACTGATACATGAATGTATGAATGAGTATGAAACGGTTAATAGGTACCAAGTTTATACTGGAAACATGAACATGAAACTTAATAAGCTTAAGAAGAACTATTACCATGAGCTTGATCTGAATTGGCAGGGAAGAGGTGAGGATACTTGGTACGCATATCTGCTTCTGCTTCCCAAGTAGCTCCCTCATGAGACTGATTTCATCAAAGAACCTTGACTAGATGGACTTCTTTGTTACTCAATCTACGAGTCTGATAATCTAAGATTTTAATTGGAATCTCTTTATAAGAGAGGTTGTTCTGAATGTTGATGCTCTGAATATGGACAACAACTGCTGGGTCAACTATGCACTTCTTTAGCAAAGAGACATGGAAGACTGGATGGATTGAGGCTAGATCTGAAGGCAACTCAAGCTCATAAGCTACCTTGACGAAGAGACAAAGAATTCTGAAGGGACCGAAATACCGAGGACTGAGTTTCTCTCTCTTGACGAACCTCTTTACTCCCTTCATGGGAGAGATCTTAAGATAGACATAGTCATTGACCTCGAACTTGCAATCCTTTCTATGAATATCTGCCTAGGACTTCTGTCAGCTCTAAGCAGTCCGGAGTCTCTCTCTAATCAACTGAACTTTCTCTAAGGCATCGAATGCTAAGTCAGGACCTATGACTGAGGCTTCACTAACTTCAAACCAACCAATCGGAGATCTACATTTCCTACCATAGAGATCTTTGAATGGAGCCATTTAAATACTAGAATGATAGCTATTGTTGTATGAAAACTCAATCAAAGGAAAGTGGTCGTCCCAACTTCCCTTGAAGTCAATTACACATGCCCTTAGCATATCTTCAAGAGTATGAAAGGTCCTCTCTGCTTGACCATCTGTTTGAGGATGAAATGTTTTGCTGAGATGGAATTGGGTACCGAGACCCTTTTGGAATGCTTTCCAAAAGTGAGAAGTGAACTGGGTACCTCTATTTGAGATGATAGATAGTGGAACACTGTGTAATCTGACTAACTCCCTGATATAGAGTTTGGCATAATCCTCGGCGGAATAAAAAGTACGAATAGGAAGGAAATAAGCTGACTTGGCCATTCTATCTATAATGACCCAGACTGAATCATGTTGATGACGAGTTCTAGGTAAACCCATCACGAAGTCCATGTTAACTTCTTCCCACTTCCAAGTAGGAATGGTGAACTCTTGCATGGAACCACTAGGTTTCTGATGTTGTATTTTAACCTGCTGACATGTAGAGCACTTAGCCACAAACTCTACAACATCTCTCTTCATCCCACTCCACCAATAGATCTCCCGCATGTCGCGGTATATCTTAGTGGCCCCTGGATGAATAGAGTATCGCATAGAGTATACCTGGAACACATAGACGACCCTGACAACGAAGAACACCATCTCCCCCTTAGGAGAAATCCTCGACTTTCTAATTCTGAACTGAATCTTTGAGATTGACAAGGCTAGGATCCCTGTCTTATTTTTCTTTCACCTCGAAAACTAGAGATGACTCTGAACTACTATGAACACATACACCGCCCTCTGAAGAATCGACTAAGCAAACGCCTAGTCTGGCAAGCTGATGGATCTCCTGAGCCATCTTTTTCTTACTATCCTTAATGTGAGAAATACTACCCATGGAGAGTCGACTGAGAGCATCGGCCATAACATTAGCCTTGCCCGGATGATAAAGAACACTCATGTCGTAATCCTTCAAAAGCTCTAACCACCTTCTCTGGCGAAGATTGAGATCTTTCTGGGAAAAGACATACTGGAGGCTTTTATGGTCTGTGAAGACATCTACATGAACTCCATAGAGATAATGCCTCCAAATCTTCAAGGCAAAAACTACTGCTGCTAACTTAAGATCATGAGTAGGATAATTCTTTTCATGTGGCTTTAACTGTCTGGAGGAATAAGCTATGACCTTACCATGCTGCATGAGAGCACAACCTAAACCCACTTTGGATGCATCAAAATAGACTACAAAACCATCTGAACCATCTGGAATAGCTAGAACTGAAGCAGAGGGGAATCAAGTCTTCAACTTTTGAAAGCTCTTCTCGCATGAATCTGACCACTAAAACTTAATCTTCTTCTGATTCAATCTGGATATGGTAGATGCAATTGAAGAAAATCCCTCGACAAACCGTCTGTAATCACTAGCCAAACCCAAGAAACTCCTAATATCTGATGGAGATACGGGTTTGGGCCAGTTTCTTACTGCGTTGGTTTTCTGAGGATCTACTCTAATGCCATCACCAAAAAAATATGGCTAAGGAATGCTACTGATCTTAGCCAAAATTCACACTTGCTAAATTTAGCGAATAACTAGTGATCCATGAGAGTCTGAAGAATAATCCTGAGATGGTCTGCATAATCATGCTCTGTGCGAGAATAGACCAGAATATCATCTATGAAGACTATGACAAACATGTCCAAGTACTGCTTGAACACACGGTTCATCAAATCCATAAAAGCTACAGGGGCATTGGTAAGACCAAATGACATGACTAAAAATTCGAAGTGACCATACCGAGTACGGACAGCTGTCTTCGGAATGTCACATTTTTCTAACTCTAAGCTGATGATAGCCTGATCTGAGGTCTATCTTGGAGAAGTAACTGGAACCCTGAAGTTGGTCGAATAGATCATCAATCCTGGGAAGAGGATATTTGTTCTTGATCGTGACCTTGTTGAGTTGACGATAATCAATACACATCCTGAGAGAACTGTCTTTCTTACGCACAAATAATACTGGCGCACCCCATTGGGAAACGCTGGGTCTGATGAATCCCTTATCTAAGAGATCCTTTAACTGATCTTTCAGTTCCTTGAGTTCTGCTGGTGCCATTCTATATGGCAGAATAGAAATAGGTTGAGTATCCAGAAGAAGGTCTATGCCGAAGTCTATTTCCCTTTTGAGAGGAATGCCTGGAAGATCTTCGGGAAAGATATCTGAGTATTCATTAACAACAGGGATTGTTTCGAGGCTGGGAGATTCATAACTAGAATCTTTAACATACACGAGATGATAGACACACCCCTTAGAAATCATTTTCCTTGCCCGAAGGTAGGAAACCAGTTGACCCCTGAACGCTGAAATGCTACCCTTCCACTCTAGGACGGGCTCATTTGGGAACTAAAACTGAACTATCCTATTTCTGCAGTCGACTGTGGCATAGAAGGAATGAATCTAATCCATGCTGAGAATGACATCAAAATTAGTCATCTCTAACTTCACTAAATCTCTGATGTGGATTTCTGAGATATCATAACCGGGCAGTTCCTGAATACCCGCTGGGCTATGATGGTTTTACCCACTAGGGTAGAGACTGAGAAGGGCTCTTCTAGGACTTCAGGACTGATTCTGAAATCGCCTGCTATGTATGGAGTAACAAAAGACAAGGATGCACCTGGGTCTAGCAAAGCATAAACATAAACATGGAAAATTTTTAACATACCAGTAACGACATCAGGAGAATTTTCCTATTCTTGCTGGGACTTAAGAGCATAGAGTCTGTTTGGGCGTTGCCCACTGGTAGCACTGGAAAAGGCACCCTGCTGGTTCGGGCGGTGGGACTGAGCTGGTAGCACTGGAAATGGCACCCTGGGAAACATGTTCGCCCAACGGATCTTCGGGATGAGAAGCTGGTTAGTTTCTTCTCTTTGGGGCTATGCTCTGGAATAAGAGAAGAATAGATTAGACTGAGAGTATAACTTGTCATTATGCTCACTAGCATGACATGAATAATGAAGAAAGAGGACTGTTCCTAAAATATCTTATAGCCTCCCGCACATAAATATGGCGCGCAACACACCCATGTACAAGACTCTACTAGATGCGGCTTTCAGACTTCCTAGGACTCTATTGAACCTTAGGCTCTGATACCAAGTTTGTAACATCCCGATTTGCTGAACCAAAATGCTACACGGTGCTCATGACCCCGAGGGACCACAAGCTAACCCATGACTGATATCTATACCTATATACTGCAAATCATGATATAATAATATGGAATACATAGAACTATAAGACTATAAGGTTCAACTGAATAAAACCATGTGGGTGAAAATACCCAAATCAACTCAATCTGAACATAAATCTGAAAGTAGATTTGAAAGCCTCTAAACTGTCTGAATAAGGAGTTGAAGGAACATATATCCAACTAACTCCGTAAAACTGAACTGAAGAAATAA